>JAVSCE010016380.1:0-526400 GCA_032199065.1 Smutsia gigantea
AGAATATTCTACTTTATGAATACACTATGTAGAATTTATCAAATATTTTGTAGTAAGAAGGAAAAGTTTATATCTTGTAACTATGGGAAACTTTGTATCAGATTCCATCAAAATCCCTTATCTTCCATGCTACCACAAGGGGTTTTCTCCGGATTTTCAGTCTAATCTCACCTCCCTCTACCACATTCTCTCCTTCAGTCAAGAACTACATAGTTTTGTCCCTTTAATTACCTTCCTGCCCCAGTTAACTTGCTGCCCAACAATAAAAGGTCGGCAATACACAGGTAACACCCTCCCTAGACACAGTGAAACCACCACTGTGGTTCTCAAGCTTGCCATTGTTGGATCTCATTCCTTGGCCCATGCTGCTTCCCCAACTAACTCTTACACCGCCCTACAGAGTCTGACAAATAAAATGTGAACATCATTACATGCTGCTTATGTTGCTCTTCCCTTATGGGTTTAAAGTTTCATATTAAATTCCAGAGAGTTCTTATTCAGTGATACATAGATTTTCAACCTTCTCTTTTTTGGCAGAATGAGGGATTTGGCAAAATTTTCCACTTTTCTTTCAGTAAAGCCTTCAAGGATTTTTCAGTTTTTTTCTCTTTCTTTCTCATTTTTAAGAAGCATTTTAATCTTGAGCAATCATACACTAGTTACAGGTTAATTAAGAGAGAACTCAATGGAACATATTACATTAGTTTATACTTACCTTTTAATTTTCTCCTCCTCTTACAATTTTTGGAATTGAAACACTTACAGTAATGGAAATTCTTTTCTCTCTGCTGTGGTCAAGTGGCCATTGGCAGTGAGAAAGTACAAAGCTTGTGTAGTTCTACTTAGGTGGACATTATAAAAATAGTATCTTTCCTTTTCAGTATAATGTTTAAGCCTATTATTGCATCAATATTTTAGGTTTATTCCTTCCAGAAATCTATGTTAATCCATTTTATTTCCAAATATCCAGGTGATAAACCACATATTCTATAATTATTATAAAGGAAAATAGCACACATTTAGTTAAGTACTCTATACTTTTTATAGAGGGTTTATTGGATTTTGGTTAGTTCTCTAAACCTGTAGTCAGCATGACTTTTTAAACTAAGATGATGGAACATTTTCTTCATAATAATAGATTCCCACAACTAATGCTCTCCATTGTTTATTCAGGAACATCATAGAATATTTAAGATATTATTTTATTTTGTAGGCTATATCATTAAATTATTATCAGGATCTTAATCAAGGATTATAGGCATCTGCATATTATGCTTAATCATGAATTGTTTGAAAGTGGCAAAAAAGCAAAATGCAAAACTTGAATGTTGACTTATGTTTAGATATTGAATAATACATTAAAAATCATCTTAAAGCTTGGAATTCTGTAATACAAAGTGAATAATTATCCCATTTTGTTAGTCTTCACTAATATAGTAAAAAATAAAAGCTTGTCTATAAGTCACATTTAGGAACAATGAAGACTCAATGCATGTGAAATTCAGTAGAATGATTTCCACCCTTTTGTGTTTGGTTGGGAGGGGCCCTGGGGTAGACTATGCATTTTCTGAAGCATGTTGAGGTCAGAGACAGTATAAAATGAGCAAGCCAAGAGATCAGATGCCTGAGAGTCAAGATCCTGGCCAAAATATGGTAGAAAATCCCAGGGGATCTAGGACTAAGCAGTGAACTTTAGGAGAACACTTCCAGCAGAGTACTCAGTGCCTACTATAAATTTTTTTTTTCTCTCTCTTGAATCGATCCCAGGCTGTGCCTGGTTAATTGAAAGAGGCAAAAAGAACAAACTGGTGCTGAGAAGATGCAGTCTGTTCTTGTCACAGAATTCTCCCAATCTTAGAGCTTAAGAGCATTTTGACATAATTTTTAGGAGAAACTCCTGGCATCATTTTCTTTTATTATTAAGGTATTTTAAATTCAACTAAATTTAATGTTTAACATCATCAGCAATGCAGATTAAAGGAGAAAAACATCTTTGTTTATGGACATTTGCACTATCAGCCAAAACAAAAGTCAAATTTTAGTCCCCTTATTTTGGTAATTGCATTAAGTTTATAAATTAAATAAGAAAGTATTGTCATATTTATAATATTCATTCTTTCCATTCCATAAATGAGTTTTCACTTAATTCTCTTTCCATTTCCATTTAATCCATTCATATTACATTTTGAAAATATATCCTATTCCCATTTTGTTTTTATTAATATTTGATTGAATCCTTTAGTTACTAAAACTTAAGTTGGTTTGGATTTTTATATTGCGAATCTATTGACATTTGTATATTTATTATAAAGTATAGAAATTTGGTTAAACTCTACTATTTTAAGAGCTTCAGTAGGTACTCTTGGACACTACCTACTTAGCAAATTCGTTCATTCAAAAATGTTTCTTGATTGCTTGTTATGTGTAATGAACTCTTCTAGATCCAGGAGATGAAGAAGGTAATAAGTTATGAAATGGAAAGATTAATAAGCTTATTGATTGAGCCTACGATTGACTTTCAGTCCTAGTTATTTTACTTAGTTTTGTGTTAGAAATGGAGAAAAATCTGACAACCCATTGATGGGAAATAAATGTGCAGCAGTTGAAAATAATACCCTGGAGCCTCACAATATCTCTGTTTTTAGCTATGAGGGGATCGAGTATACTTTTCTAAAAGTGAAATCTCCTGATAAGTTGTGATAGTGTATGCTTAACAGCTAAAGAATATAACTTCTGTGTCGTGATATTGCAGTTAGTGAAATATGTTAAAAGGTAGCTTGTTCATTAGCTCCTCAGGAATTATAACTTTTGTTTACTTAATTATATTACATTTACCACAATTTTCTTGTTATAAAATGTCGTTTGAACATCCATTATCATTCAGACATAAGCAATTTAGCGAGAACACTAATGGGCTTAAATTAGCAAATGTTGATGACTTTATAAAGTAAACTAACATTACAGAACTACTTTTCCAAAATATATAAATAGTTTCATTAGAGCCCATAACAGAAAAAAAAAGAGTAAGAACATATTCAGCTCACATATTTCATTCATATATTTTACTTATGTACTGCCCGCAGAAGCCCATATGGCTGAAATGTTGGTAGGTCTGCACCTGCAATGATAATAAACTACTGTGTTATTACTTGAAGTACATGAGTTGAATACAGTTACACTTTACTCCCTGCAAATATGTCTTGCTGGATTTTGTCGAGTTCACCTTTAGCCACGGAATGCAAGTCCATTAAATCACCTTGGTGCTGACAACCTTAATCGTGTGCCAAAGCCTGATGTGAAGTGGATTATTACTGCTACAGTATATGGAAAACAACAGCTAAGAGCTATTTGATAGATTACTATACAAATAGGATGCTTCACTTACACCAAACGGATGAGTTTAACTCAGTATCAGCCACAGTTTTTAATCTAATACCTATGAACAAAAAGAATGTATTTGAAAGGACTTGGCCTAAAAACTTCCCATTGTGAACATTTTTAGTGTAAAAATTGAACATTCTCATCATATTATATTTGAGAAGTATAGAAACAATTAAAAAGAAATAGGTTTCACTCACAATCCCATCACAAATACAGTGTCTGTTGGCATTTTAGTGTTTTTCTTTTTAACATATAAAGCTCAATGGGAATTTATTCAGGTTATACTGTGCTCTTCTAAGAGACAAACATTTTTCTTTGTCGTTAAACATTCCTGAAAATTCCACTTATGGGAGTCACCTTCCACCCCCAAACACTTTTTCCTTGTTGGTTCAGTCTTCTTTCTCAGTTCAGTCATCACTTTCTCTGGAGTGGTTTTCCTTCCTAGAACAGTTTCCTGTAGTAAATGCCCTCACAGCACCTCAGACATTTGCTTTGTTCTTCTTATGTCAGGTTTTATGTTATTCTTGTTTGTGTGAGCCTTTTGGGGGAAAAAAAACAGTGAGATTTTGGCTGGAATTGTGCTAAATTTACAAAATTAATTAGGAAAATGTGTCATATTTATAATACTCATTCTTTCTATTCCATAAATGAGTTTTCCATTCAATTCTCTTTCCATTCCCATGTAATCCACTTGTGTATTACATTTTGAAAACACATCCTACTCCTAAGTGTTATTTTTATTAATATTTAAGTGAATCTTTTATCCGTTATATCTAGAACTGGTTTGGATTTTTATATTGTGACTCTACTGACATTTGTATATTTATTATGAAGTGGAGAAATGTAGTTGAACTTTATATTATTTTATGAGTTTCAGTATGTACTCTTGACACAATTTGCCTATTTAGTAAGAAATTCATTCATTTAAAAGTATTTCTTAATACTTATTGTGTGCCATGTAAAGGATGCTGGAGGTACAGAGGGAACAAAAATAACAAAAATCTTGGTTTATATGGAGGTTACTGATTAAGAAAGGTGTCAGATAAGATAAATGAATAATATTTATATTATGTCATATGGTTTATGTTCTGAAAAATAAAGCAGAAAAGAGGATACATAGTTTTTTGGGGGATGAGATGGTCAGGAATGTCCTAAAGGAAGTGAGTGGATATCAGAGGGAAGTCATCACAGAACAGAACATGGAGTGCAAAGCTCTTCTATGAGAACTTATCTGCTGTGTTTCAGCAACTGCAGCAAGGCCAGGGTGGCTGGGGCAGAGTGAGTAGAGGGGAGAGTAATATGATAGATCACAGAAGTAATGGTAGGAGGGGGGCAGATTGTGTAGCTACCACTATAAGAGTTTTGGGTTTTACTTTGAGTAAGACAGGAGGCTATTGGAGGGGTTGAAGCATGAGAATGACATAAGCTTGTTCCCGGGCAGCTCCATCTGGGGAGGTCTCTCCCTGCACACCAGGTGAAACCTCAGCCTCTACAGGGGAGGGTTCTTGACTCTGAATGAGAGAGAATTCTAGTGCAGGTCAGATAAATGAAAGTAAGTAAGGAATTCATTAAAGCAAGAGCAGCAGGGAATGGCAGCTGCCTTGCAGGCAGCAGAGAACAGGAAAGTGTGGAGGGAAAGAGGGAAAGTTCTCAACCTAGGGCAGATTCCCTTGCCAACTCTTAAAGCCAGGGTACCTGGCATCCTGTCTGCTTGGATCAGCATGGCATGGGGACTAGCTCCTACCACCCCAGGATCTGGGGGAGCCATGGAGCATAGGATGGAGTGAGATTATGTTCTGAGAACTTCCCAAAGAAAGAAGGCTCTCAGGCAGGCTACTAAGAGCAGATCACACAGCTGCAGTTCTGTCTGGGTCACCCAGGTGACAGGAAATTTCAGGCCCAAATCTGAGCTCTCAGCAACCCATTTCTACTTATCAGCAGTAAAGGAGAGACAGAGTAAAGACTTAGAAATAGAATGAAATAGCAAAGAGACAAAACACAATAATTTGAGCAGTGAGAAAGCTTTATTTTAAAGTACGCACTTAAAGAAAGGAAAATGTGGGTGTCCTCAGATAGGAGGCATGCTGAAAGGCTGGGGATTGTCTTTTTAAGGCTTTCAAAAAGGGGCAAAGGGTAGAGGGGCAGTTGTTGGGCATAGGCTTGACTTGTGGTCTCATGATGTCTCTCTGGTGAAGGGCAGTATGTCCTCACCACAGTCAGTCCTCTAGGTAATTCTTTAAGATAAACTTAGCACAAAGCATTTATTGATCCTGTTCTTCTCCAAGATAGTGGTTACCCTCAAGCAGTGGGGACGTATCAGTTAAGATGGCTTCCATGCCTTAAGATTGGGTGGGCTATTGTCTGATTACCAAAGAATATGTTAGAAATCTTACTTCTCAACTCTCTGCTTTTTAAAATGAAATGAATCTTAGCCTTAAGATGAGGTCCCTTCTGTTCTTAATACTCTGTTTCTATCTCAGCTTTTTCATCATAGGCAGGAAAAGTTAATCATGATGCTTGTCCCATGTCCCTCCCCTGCTTCAAGCTGATTTGGCAGGGTCACTCTGGCTATAAACTCTAGGGGGTTTATTAGTAGTCTGGGTTCTTCAGAGAAACAGAACCAATAGGAGATTGTAAACCTGGGGGGAAAATCCCAGGGCAAAACACCTCTAAAACCAAAATCAGTCAAAGGGAGAAATAAAGTTAAGAAACCCTTTTATTTCTTACATCCTCATTTCTCTCTTGACCAGCTGTAGCAGGAGAGAGCTCCACCCAACCTCTGGTCCAGATATACCCTCCATGCCCTTGTAATTACCTATTAATATATAGATGGACCACTTCTCTCCACCCCTTGGAAACACCTATTGATAAGCAGATGCACCAAAGCCAGGCAAGAGATTCTAGAAATATTACCATTTTACCTACAGAATTCTATCTATCTATCTTTTTACATACACACACATATATGTATATAGAGATATGTAATATGTAAAATGAGGTTTATTATAAGAAATTAGCTCACATGATTATGGAGGCTGGGAAGTCCCATGATCTGCTGTCAGCAAGCTGGAGTCCCAAGAAAACTGGGTGTATATAGTTCAGTGGCCTGAAAGCCAGAAAGCCAATGGTGTAGATTCCAATCAGAGTCTAAAGGTCAGAGAACCAGGAGAACTAAGGGTAGGAAAAGAACAATGGCCAACTCAAACCCTCAGACAGAGAGTGAATTCTACCAATTGAACTGCTAATCTCTTCTAGATACATTCTCACAGATACAAACAGAAATAATGTTTGAACAGTTATCTGTGACCCAGTCAAGTTGATGCAAAACTAATCATCATGGGGGGTAACCACAAAGATCAATTAGGAGTCTCTATAATCCAGGTAAGAGATGTTTGTGGCTTGATCAAAGGTATTAGCAGTAGAGGTAGTGAGATCAATTTCCTGATACATAATTGAAAATAGGGCTAAAAGCACTTGTTGATGGTTGGATGTTGGATGTAAGGAAATGAGAGGAGTTGTAGGAATGACTTCATGGTTTATGGCCTAAGCAAGGATGGAGTTGATGTAAGAAGAGATGGGGAAATATCTGGAGGAGAAGTTTGGTACAGAAGATCAAGAATTTTGTTTTCAACATGTTAAATTAGAAATGCCTATTAAGCATTGAAATGAAGATATGGACTAGGTAATTGTATATATCCTCTGAAGTTCAGGAAATATGTACAGGCTGCATATATGAATTTTGAAGAAACGGTTATATATTCTTAAACACAGCCTAGATTTTATTCATCAGACATTTTTTAATGGTGATGGTAATAAGAGAAATTCAGTTTAACAACTATATATTTGTCACTTGCTGATACATAATGATGAATAAGGAACACAGTCTTGCCCTTATCCATCTTAAAATATATTGAGATAGACCATTTAGCATTTGTTATAACTTATACTCACAGTGTGGGTAAAATTGTAATATTTTCTGAATCTCTCACCTGGCTTTACTGCATCTGCATATCAATAGATGTTTCCAAGGGGTGGAGAGAGTGACCATCTACATATCAATAGGTCATTACAAATATGTGGGAGGGCTTATTTGGACCAGGGAGGTTGGGTGGAGCTCTCTTCTGCTGCAGCCTGGTCAAGAGACCAGACGACTGCTTGTAAGAAATAAACAGGTTTCTTAAACTTTATTTCTCCCTTTGACTGATTTTGGTTTCAAAAGTGTTTTGCCCTGGGATTTTCCCCTGGAGTTACATACAGTAAGTGAGAATATTTTGAAGCTGATAATATCATAAATAAGTCAAATATAACTTGAAAGAAAATTTCATGTAACATGTCCTACTATATTGATAGAACATATACATTCAACTTCATCCCCATTCCACTTTGATACTTATTCCATCTGTCTAATCAATTTATGTTTCACAAGCATATTTTCATATGCTTAATTTTCATTAATAATTTTTATTAATAAATAGCATGCACAACAAATTAATTATGTAAGTTATTCATTGCTTGTTAGAGCTTTTTTCACTTTGGTCAGAAGAACAACTCTGATCATGATCTGTTTATTTTCAGAACCTTCTTGGCTAATGATGTCTCCTGTTATTCCAATGATTTTGCTTTTACTATTTTATTTAGCATTGAGAAACAGCATTGTGGTCCTCATGTCTAATGTCCCTTGTAATTACTTCACTGTTATTTATTTCTGAGTACTTAGCAAGGAAATACAATTTTATAATTATATAATAAAAGTAGTACACAGCATCTACTTCAATGAGATGATTTTAAACTGTTGGTATCTTATATATTGTATACTTTCCATAGAACACTAAAGTAGAAATCAAAGAGAAAGTTTTAGAGCCACAATAAATTGAAATATATTTCTAGAATATTTCCAAACTTGTGCCAACATAGACTACATTGGGGATAGTGGTAACAATACTGGTTTCCTAAAATGAAGAGAATATAAACTTACAAAAATTTTTATTTTTATCTAGAAAAATCACAGTAACTAACTTTTTTGTGTTATGTGATTATTATCTTCAGTTAATCAGTTGTCATATGAGTGATACCAGATTTTATCTTTATAAAAGTAAATAGGATACACTGCATATCAAGCTTCTTTACAGATTATTTCGACTATAAGATGAAATACAAAATATATAGTTAACACATTTGACCTTGATTTGATTTTTCAATAAGTGAGAACCAGTTTTCTCTTTTATCTCTTCCCTTTTTTCTTGTATATTTGTAACTAAGATAAATTTCTATGTAATTGTTTCATGTTGAAAACTGATCTAACTTCATTGAATAATATATTCCCTGTTGAAGCAAATAAATGCATTTCAGGGAAGCTAGAAATCAATAAATTCATTTTGATTATGAATATAATTTCTCAAATACTTTTTATTTTATTGTCAATATTTTTAAAATACAAAAAAGTATATTGAATCATATAATGAACATCAGTGTTTGCCCTACCCAGCATCATAAAAATTGTAATTTTTCAATATTTCTTTCAGATTTTATGTAAGAAAATAAGACATTACAAATGAAGTGCCCTATTTCCTCTTTCTTAATCATGTTGTTTTCATTCTATCACAGAAATAGTCAAGGCCCTTAATTTGGTGCTTATGATTTCCTTGTGCATTGTATGCTCTTGCTACAAATGTATGTATCAACAGCAGTATTACTTTGCATTTTTCAAACATCATAAAGTCACACTGTGTGTATCTTCCTAAAACTTTGCTTCCTCAATTTAGTGGTGTTTTGAGATTGATCCATATTAATTCAGTGTTAATGTTCATTTATTTCCACTGCTATATGCTATTCTTTTATAGAGAAACAACATGTTATGTACCCATTCTTTGCCCACAGAAATGTTATATTTGTAAACAGAATAATAATAGAATGATAGAATAATAATAGAATAAAGAATATTCTAGTACATGTGAGAAGAATTTCTGTGGCATATCTATTTGCATTTTGGGATGGCTGAGCTGAAAAGTAACAATGTCTTCAACTTTTCTAGATATTTACCAGTTCTGTGAAGTATTTATATGAATTTATACTCCTAGCAAAATGTAAGAATCACATGATTCCATACTTTTGCCATTGCTTGCTTATACTATCAAACATTTAAATTACTACCAATCTAATATATGAAACAAACTGACTGCAAGTGACTTGGGCAATGTTTTTCTGAAATCTTATTTATTCCTTTTTACCCTTGTCTATTCATATCTTTTGTCCAGTTTCTTTTATTCTGATACATTTGTTTCTGTGTGTCCTGGATACTAACTCTTTATCACTTGTATGTTTTGATAATATCTTATCCAATAGGTAACTTGTCATTTACTATTTTTTCCTTTCCATTTTACTGAAATATAACTGACATACAGCTGCATTTACTGTTTTTAATGTGTCTATGGTTGAACCAAGGTTGTACATTTTAATGTCAAATTTAGCAATGGTCACCACTATGGATTGTGCTTCTCTGTTTTAAGAAAGCTGTCCCTTACATAAACTGTCCTTATTTTGAAGCTATAAATGAAAAGCTATTTTTCATATATAAATGAAAAAAACTATAAATTATAAAGCTATTTCATAAGATGCCCCTATTTTGAAGTTATAAGATACTCTCCCACATTTTCTTCTGGAAGAATTGTCTGCCTGTAGGCATTTATTTATTTGTTCATATGTAAATTATTTATGGGCACCTTCTCTGCACTAGGTGTTGTTCTAGGTACTTATGATACATCTGTGAAAATAACAAAGATTCTGCCCTTTTAGAACTTGAATTCTACTGGTAGAGACAGAAAATAAAAGAGATAAGGAACTGTCTGCTAATAATGCTAAAAACAAAACCACATAAACTAGGAAAAGAGAATGTGACATGATAGGGAGGGGGTTGAAATTTTGGAAATGGTGGCAAGAGAGGGCCTTACTAAAGAGATGGAATTTGGTGAAGACCTGGAGGGAGTGAGGAATTAACCATTCCCAAGTGAAGAGTTTCTGAGTGAGAGAGAAGGCAAAGTGGCTGCTTGAACAAGGGTAAAGTAACAAGTGAGTGAACAGTAGACCAAAGCATGAGGGTCATAAAGGTCAGAATAAGGACTTCTAATTTTACTTTGCATGGAACAGGGACCACAGAAGGGTTTTGAACAGAAGAGTAACAATAGTCTGACTTACATTTTAGTAGATCACTCAGGATACTATATTGAGAATAGACTGAAGGCGGGAGGGTTGAATCACAGAGACATGTTCAGTAATCGAGGTAAGATGTCAGGCCAGCTTGGTCCAGGTGGTGAATTTTGAGCATATTTTTAATATAAAGCTGCCAGTATTTGCTGATAGATTTGAAGCTTGGTGGGTGGAAAATAAAGGCATAAGAACAACTCAAAAGTTTCTTTCAATAAAGCAAATAAATAATTTTGTTAAATGAGCTGTTAGCTGAGATATGGAAGATGAAAGGAGCTGGTCTGGGAAGAGAATGCTCTGAAGAACTCTGCTTTGGGTGTATTGATTTTGAGCGGCTTTTTTAGGCATTTGATAGAGGTGTCAAGTCAGTTGAATCTGTAAGTCATAAATTTAGGGAAAGGTCCAGTCTAGAGACATAAATATAGGAGTTGTCAGCATCTTGATGGCACTGAAACCATGAGGCAAGATGAACTCATTGTATATGCAGATTTACAGGCATGAACAGGGGAGTAGACTGAATTCTATTTAACTCAAGTGTGGTTTTCCCAAGTGAAGATACTGAAGTAAACTAGAGATGAGAAGGTTGTGGGTGAATATAAGGGAATGATCTTGGTTGCAGATGTGCCTCCAAGGACCCAAAACAGTGCTTAATAATATGTATTTGCTTAGTGAATAAAGTTAAAACCTGACCGTGAAATCCAAGCTGAATAAGGTAGGCTAGGAGGCATGAAGAGAATGGGTGACAATGAAAGTGTGGTAGGATCAAAGGATTTAAGGTTCTTCTTGGATTAAAGGAGTCCCAGGGGATGAACTGGAGACATGAGATTCAGTGGTCAGAAATAGGATGTGTGGAAAAGATGAAAGGGCGGCCTGTACTGGTGGTTATAAAGTGAAGACTACATCCACGGAGAGTGCTGAGGGAGGGTGAAGGGAGGAAGTCATGGCACAAAGAGCACGACTGGACTCCTCATTTACGTGAAAATTAAATTTGCCAGCTCTCTTCTATTCCACGGTTTCTAAGTTTTATCTTGAATGTTATTAATTTCATAAAATATTTTTATGTATCTTTGGAGATAATTTTGGGCTTTTCCTCCTTTTATTTTGTTCCTAAGGCAAAATACATTGTTTGATTTTTTCCATACTTATAAATACCTGGAATTAGTGGAATAAGCCCAAATTGATATATATATATAAATCTTTATATATACCAATGAGTTCAGTGTGCTAAATATTTTGTATAGTGTTTTTGCATTATGCTCATGAGAGATTAGCCTCCAACTTTCCATTTTAAAGTATTTCTTCAGTTTTGGTAGTTTGAGCAACTGTCTGTTCAAATGATACTCCACCATTTACTTTTTCTGAATATACTGTTAGATATGTGTTGGGTTTTCAATGTAGCCTCTGGCTGTTCAACTGCTCTCATTCAGATAAATAAAAACATATATTATATATTTATATATGTGTATATGTATGTGTATATATATGATACAAAATATATATCTTTGTCTTTCTGACCTATTTGTTCCTCAATTTCTCAAAAATAGCTACAAATTTGATAATTCCATTTTTAACTTCATTGACTTTACTATCAATATTTAAAACTACTCTTTTCATGTTGACCTGTGTTCTTGCTTTTTATTTTTCCATTTCCACTAGCTTTGTTTTCTAATTTCTTACTTTGTTTTTATAAAATAACTCATTTATTACCAGAGGCATCTTAAACATACCCATTTTATATTCTTTGTCCAACTGAGAAATGCTATTTATGCAGTTATATTTTAAATACTCTTTAGAAGTAGGGGATTTTTTTTTTTGGCCTCCTTTCCTTTTATTCTGTTCCCCTCCCACTTTCCTATCTCCTGTGCCCACCCTTTTCTTTTTTTCCTTTTATTTTTTAACTTTTTATTAAGTTATTATTGATATACACTCTTATGAAGGTTTCACATGAAAAAACAATGTGGTAACTACTTTTACCCATATTATCAAGTCCCCACTCATACCCCAATTCAGTCACTGTCCATCAGTGTACTAACATGCCACAGATTCACTGTTTGCCTTCTCTGTGCTACACTGTTTTCCCTGTGATCCCCCACACCATGTGTACTAAACATAATACCCCTCAATCCCCTTCTCCCACCCTCCCCACCCGCCCTCCCACACCCCTCCCCTTTGGTAACCACTAGTTCCTTCTTGAAGTCTCTGAGTCTGTTGCTCTTTTGTTCCTTCAGTTTTGCTTCATTGTTATACTCCAAAAATGGGGGAAATCATTTGGCACTTGTCTTTCTCTGCCTGGCTTATTTCACTGAGCATAATATCCTCCAGCTCCATCCATGTGGTTGCAAATGGTAGGATTTGTGTCCTTCTTATGGCTGAACCGTATTCCATTGTGTAAATGTACCACCTCTTCTTTATCCATTCATCAACTGATGGACACCTAGGTTGCTTCCATATCTTGGCTATTGTCAATAGTGCTACAATAAACATAGGGCTGCATTTGTCTTCCTGAATCTAAGAAGTTGTATTCTTTGGGTAAATTCCAAGGAGTGGGATTCCCAGGTCAAATGGTGTTTCTATTTATAGTTTTTTTAAGGAACTTCCATATTGCTTACCACAATGGTTGAACTAGCCTACATTCCCACCAGCAGTGTAGGAGGATTCCCCTTTCTCCGCATCCCCACAAGCATTTTTTGTTCTTAGTCTTTTAGATGGTGGCCATCCTTACTGGTGTGAGATGATATCTCACTGTAGTTTTAATTTGCATTTCCCTGATGATTAGTGATGTGGAGCATCTTTTCATGTGTCTGTTGGCCATCTGAATTTCTTCTTTGGAGAATTGTCTCTTCATATCCTCTGCCTATCTTTTAATGGGGTTATTTGGTTTTTGGGTGTTGAGGTGTGGGAGTTCTTTATATATTTTAGATGTTATCCCCTTGTCAGATATGTCATTTGCAAATATATTCTCCCATACTGTAGGATGCCTTTTTGTTCTGTTGATGGTGTCCTTTGCCATACAGAAGATTTTTAGTTTGATGTAGTCCCATGTGTTCATTTTGCTTTTGTTTCCCTTGCTCGAGGAGATGCGTTCAGGAAGCAGTTGCTCATGCTTATATTCAGGAGATTTTTGCCTATGTTGTCTTTTAAGAGTTTTATGGTTTAATGATTTACATTCAGGTCTTTGAACCATTTTGAGTTTACTTTTGTGTATGGGGTTAAACAATAATCCAGTTTCATTCTCTTGCGTGTACCTGTCCAGTTTTGCCAACACCAGTTGAAGAAGCTGTCATTTACCCATTGTATGTCCAAGGCTCCTTTATGGTATATTAATTGACCATATATGCTTGAGTTTATATTAGGGCTCTCTAGTCTGTTCCATTGGTCTATGGGTCTGTTCTTGTGCCAGTACTAAATTGTCTTACTGTGCCTTTGTAGTAGAGCTTGAAGTTGGGGAGCATAATTCCCCCAGCTTTATTCTTCCCTCTCATGATTGCTTTGGCTATTCAGGGTCTTTTGAGGTTCCATATGAATTTTAGAATGATTTGCTCCAGTTTATTGAAGAATGCTGTTGGTATTTTGATAGGAATTGCATTAAATATGTAGATTGCTTTAGGCAGGTGGCCATTTTGACAATAATAATTCTGCCTATCCATGAGCACAGGATGTGTTTCCATTAATTGGTATCTTCTTTAATTTCTCTCATGAGTGTCTTGTGGTTTTCAGAGTGTAGGTCTTTCACTTCCTTGGTTAGGTTTATTCCTAGGTACTTTATTCATCTGATGCAGTTGTGAATGGAATTGTTTTCCTGATTTCTCTTTCTGCTAGTTCATTGTTAGTATATAGGAATGCCACAGATTTCTGCATATTAATTTTTTATTCTGCTACTTTACTGAATTCAGATATTAGATCTAGTAGTTTTGGAGTGGATTCTTTAGGGTTTCTTTATGTACAATATCATGTCATCCACAAACAGGGACAGTTTAACTTCTTCATTGCCAATGTGGATGCCTTTTATTTCTTTGTATTGTCTGATTGCTGTGGCTAGGAAGTAGGGAGAGTGGGCATCCTTGTCTTGTTCCCGATCTTAAAGGAAAAGCTTTCAGCTTCTCACTCTTAAATATAATGTTGGCTTTGGGTTTGCCATATATGGCCTTTATTATGTTGAGGTACTTGCCCTCTATACCCATTTTGTTGAGAGTTTTTATCATGAATGGGTGTTGAATTTTGTCAAATGCTTTTCCAGCATCTATGGAGATGATCATGTGGTTTTCGTCCTTCTTTTTGTTGATGTGATAGATTTTCAAATGAACCATCCTTGCATCCCTGGAATAAATCCAACTTGAACATGATGGATGATCCTTTCGATGTATTTTTGAATTTGGGTTGCTAATATTTTGTTGAGTATATTTGCATCTATGTTCATCAGGGATATTGGTCTGTAATTTTCTTTTTTTGTGGTGTCTGCCTGGTTTTGGTATTAGAGTGATGCTGGCCTCCTAGAATGAGTTTGGAAGTATTCCCTCTTCTTCACCTCTTTGGAAAACTTTAAGGAGGATGGGTATTAGGTCTTCACCTAATGTTTGATAAAATTCAGTGGCAAAGCTGTCTGCTGCAGGCATTTTGTTCTTAGGTAGTTTTTTGATTACCAATTCAAATTCGTTTCTGGTAATTTGTTCAGATTTTCTGTTTCTTTCTGGGTCAGCCTTGGAAGGTTGTATTTTTCTAGAAATCTGTTCATTTCCTCTCGGTAATCCAGTTTGTTAGCATATAATTTTACATAGTATTCTCTAATAATTCTTTGTATTTCTGTGGTGTCCGTAGTGATTTTTCCTTTCTCATTTCTGATTCAGTTTATGTGTGTAGACTCTCTTTTTTTCTTGATAAGTCTGGCTAGGGGTTTATCTATTTTGTTTATTTTCTTGAAGAACCAGCTCCTGCTTTCACTGATTCTTTCTATTCTTTTATTCTTCTTGATTTTATTTATTTATGCTCTAATCTTTATTATGTCCCTCCTTCTAACTGACTTTGGGCCTCATTTGTTCTTCTTTTTCTATTTTCGTTAATTGTGAGTTTAGATTGTTCTTATGGGATTGTTCTTCTTTCCTGAGGTGGGCCTGTATTGCAATATACTTTCCTCTTAGCATGGCCTTCACTGCATCCCATATATTTTGTGGTGTTGAATTATTGTCATCATTTGTCTCCATATATTGCTTGATCTTTGTTTTTATTTGGTCATTGATCCATTAGTTATTTAAGAGCATGTTGTGAAGCCTCCATGTGTTTGTTGGATTTTTCATTTCCTTTGTGTAATTTATTTCTAGTTTCATACCTTTGTGGTCTAAGAAAATGGTTGGTACAATTTCTATCTTTTTGAATTTACTGATGCTCTTTTTTGTGGCCTAGGACATGATCTATTCTTGAAAATGTTCCATGTGCACTTGAGAAGAATGTGTATTCTGCTGCTTTTGGATGTAGAGTTCTGTAGATGTCTGTTAGGTCCATCTGTTCAAATGTGTTGTTCAGTGCTTCTGTCTCCTTACTTATTTTCTGTCTGGTTTATCTGTCCTTTGGAGTGAGTGGAGTGTTGAAGTCTTCTAGAATGAATGCATTGCATTCCATTTCCTCTTTTAATTCTGTTAGTATTTGTTTCACATATGTAGATGCTCCTGTGCTGGGTGCATAGATACTCATAATGGTTATATCTTCTTGTTGGATTGACCCCTTTATCACTGTGTAATGTCCTTCTTTGTCTCTTGTGACTTTCCTTGTTTTGAAGTCTATTTTGTCTGATACAAGTACTGCAACTCCTGCTTTTTTCTCCCTATTCATTGCTTGAAATATCTTTTTCCATCCCTTCACTTTTGTCTGTATATGTCTTTTGGTTTAAAGTGAGTCTCTTGTAGGCAGCATTTAGATGGGTCTTGTTTTTTTATCTATTCAGTGACTCTATGTCTTTTGATTGGTGCATTTAGACCATTTACATTTAGGGTGATTATTGATAGGTATGTACTTATTGCCATTGCAGGTTTAGATTCGTTACTAAAGGTTCAAGGTTAACTTCCTTACTATCTAAGAGTCTAACTTAACTCACTTAATATGCTATTACAAACACAGTCTCAAGGTTCTTTTTTTTCTCCTCCTTTTTCTTCCTCCTCAATTCTTTTTATATTAGGTATCATATTCTGTAGTCTTTGTCTATCCATTGATTGACTTTGGAGATAGTTATTTTAATTTTTGCATTCACTTAGTTATTAGCTGTTCTACTTTCTTTACTATGGTTTTATTACCTCTGGTGACAGCTATTAAGCCATAGGAACACTTCCACCTATAGCAGTCCCTCCAAAATACACTGTAGAGATGGTTTGTGGGAGGTAAATTTTCACAGCTTTTGCTTATCTGGAAATTGTTTAATCCCTCCTTCAAATTTAAATGATAACCTTTCCAGATAATGTATTCTTGGCTCAAGGCCCTTCTGCTTCATTGCACTAAATACATCATGCCACTCCCTTCTGGCCTGTAAGGTTTCTGCTGAGAAGTCTCATGATAGCCTGATGGGCTCTCCTTTGTATGTGATTTTATTTCTCTCTCTGGCTGCTTTTAATAGTCTGTCCTTATCCTTGGTCTTTGCCAGTTTAATTATTATATGTCTTGATGTTGTCTTCCTTGGGTCCCTTGTTTTGGGAGATCTGTGCACCTCCATGGACACAGAGACTATCTTCTCCCCCAGACTGAGGAAGTTTTCAGCAATTACCTCCTCAAAGACACTTTCTATCCCTTTTTTTCTCTCTTCGTCTTCTGGTTCCCCTATAATGTGAATATTTTTCCATTTGGATTGGTCACACAGTTCTCTTAATATTCTTTCATTTTTAGAGATCCTTTTTTCTTTCTGTCCCTCAGCTTATTTGTATTCCTCTTCTCTAATTTCTATTTCATTTATTGTCTCCTCCACCATATCTAAACTGCTTTTAAAACTTTCCATTGTATGTTGCATTTTTGATACTGTGTTCCATAATGATTGGATCTCTGACCGAAATTCCTCCATGAATTCTTGAATATTTTTCTGTACCTCCATGAGAATGTTATTGATTTTTATTTTGAAATCCCTTTCAGGCAGATTCATGAGGTCAATTTCATTTCAATTTTTCTTGGGTTGTATTCATAATTTTACTTTGAACCAGGTTCCTTTGGCATTTCGTATTTGTATATCGTGCCCTCTAGTGCCTAGAAGCTCTACTCTCTGGGGCTGCTCAGCCCCTGAAGCAATGTCGAGGGTCACAAGGGAGCAGTATTGGTGCCTCAGGAGGAAACAGCTGTTTCCTGCTTCCCAGCTGCTATACCTGTCTCCACTGCCAGAACCAGTGGGCCGAGCACACAGGTATAAGCCTCTGTCATTTGCGTTTTTAGTTGCTGCAGATGGGGCTTCCCTCTGGCTGGCCTAATGCCAGGGTAGGGTTTGCTGGTTTGCAAGCCATGTGGGGCTATTCGGGAGGAAGGCTCAGTAGGCTGCATATCATGGAGGGGGTCCTTGGAGCTCTGTAGCCAGCCAGGGAGCTGGATCTCCTGAAGATCATGAAAGTTCCGAACCTGCCTGGCAGAGTGCACCTGGACAATTTTGTCTAACTGTCCTTTCTCCTGAGCAGTAAGCTCCGTGCAATCCTTACCCCTTTAGCAACCCTTTTGCTGTTAGGAAGTCTCTTAGACTGCCCACCTTTCTTTTATCCCAGAGAGCTGGATATGGATCGCTGCTTTCCACAAGCAGCTGAAATCTCAGTCTCTCCATGTGTTTTGCCTGTCTTAGCTTTCCAGACCCCTAATCACGAGAGTACCATGAAAACACCATGAAATGTAGGTTTGTGCTCCCAGATCAGATCTCTGGAGCTAGATATTCAGCAGTCCCAGCCCTCCACTCCCTCCCTTCTCTGTTTCTCTTCCTCCCACTGGTGAGCTGGGGTGGGGGAAGGACTTGGGTCACGCTGGTCCATGGCTTTGGTACAATACCCTGTTCTGTGAGGTTTATTCTTTTCTCCAGGTGTATGCAGTTTGGTACAGTCCTCTTTCCTGTTTCTCTTTCAGCATTAGTTGTATTAATTATATTTTCATATTATATGCAGTTTTAGGAGGAAGCCTCTGTCTCACCTCTCACACCGCCATCTTTAATCCACTCCTCCTGTGGTCACTCTTTTCTGTCTTCAGGTTATATGTTATCTTGTCTCTTATCACTTATCTCCCTAGGTCCCTAGCCCAGAACCATACTTTTTTTTAATTAAGGCATTTCAGAGAGCAGTGATCTATTAGAGCAGCTTGCTTAGTTCTTGATTAAAAGAGTTTGACTATGTGCTCACAGCCTGAGACCTGCAGTTGTTTAAAGCCACATTCCAGATGGTGGTGAGTTTTATTTTTATCTTCCTTCACAATTGGGGAGCCTCACTGGCAGGTCCTGGCTTCAAGAACTTTCTAACCCTGATCTTGTTTGTCTGAGAGTACTTAAATCCCTTTTACTCCCTAGGCACAAACTTCAGAGGGGAGCTAAGCAGGCCTGTAGCTTCACTACCACTCTCCATTTTCTTATATGATTCTTCTCTACTTATTTTATTTGGATGGCCAGTTTGTGTGTCTGCTGTTTTTTATATTTTTACTATTACTATTATGTGTTTGCAATAAATGTGTTAAGTCAAAATATGGACCTCTGTACCATCTTACCTGGAAACCTGGTATATCTGAAATAGTTTTTCCTTTTGAGATACATATTTGTTGGTAAAATAAAATGTGGTACAGACAAGTAACTTCTCAGTGACCTATATTGTCATTTGTAGGAAAAATATTTTTGAAAATCTTGTAGTTGGATGTTGAAAGTTTATTCCTGCTAAATGATAGGAGGAAACAGTATATTCTAGCTGTTATGGCCATGTCTATTTTTTCATGAAATGTAGTTAATCTATGAGGTGGGCACAGATGAATCAGGAACAAGCCCAACATTCCTCTTAAGGAACTTAAAGTACAGTAAAGATGATATTAATACAGATAATTACAATACATCATAGAGACTGATAAATCCCAAATGAGAACTGCATTTAAAGAGTTCAGAGAAATAAGTCATCTTAATGAGGATGGGAGCATACTTTCTAAGCAAAGAAATATGAAATACACAGCCTTTCAAAATAAATAGGATTTGGAACTGGAGGTTTGTAGGGAAACACCCCCAGATAGAGGGAGCCAGAACAGATATTCAGAAGTGGGTAAGTTTGTAGGCATAGTGGCAACTGTTTACATTTAGCAGAGGTGGGCACAGTAAGTGCAGGTGGTCAGGAACTGGAATTTATTTGTCTGTGTAGAAATGAAATAGGGAAGCAGCAGACAGTAACCCCTGCCCAGTTAGAGTACTGTGGGTCCTGGAAAAGGACAGTCCTACTGAGGCTTCAGGAATGTAGAGAAAGAACAGGGTGCTTGAAACTGAAACAATGTTAACAATGTATCCCCCACCAGGACCCAGTGATGTGGAACAGCTTGCTGACCATAGACAGGAAGGAGTAGGCCCATTAGTTTGAAATAGGGTGTCTGGGTAACCTTTACAGAGGTAGGTTAAAACACAACTTGCATTTTAGCTGAACCTATTGGAAGCTAACAGCTCCCACTGAAACAGGCATAAAACCCTAGACACTGAGACCCCAGGCAGCAGCCTTACCCCTCCCTGCACTTGTGAGGAGGTCCATACTTTGCCTTATCCTAAATAAAACTTTCTCTGTAAATCTCCTACCTTGCTCATTCACGAAGTTCATTCTTTGACTCTGTGAACAAGGACCCCAGCATCAGAAATGCATACTTCTTTTCTGGGCCTTCCTACTCTGTCACTGAGACCAGCTTTCCTTTTGCTAAGGTTGATTATCTGGCCTTCAGTCAGTCCCCTCCTCTCTGTGGCTTCCAGTCCATATCTTAATTCCAAGTTCAGAGTCTGTTTTCTTGATTTATTAGATTCTTATTGAACCACTTTTTATCACTAGCTTCGCTTCGACTTAAGAATTTTATGTTGCATTGTCATTCACTTGTTCTCATGTTGCTTTGCAATTATCACCTACAGATTTTATACCTTTATGTTTAATCTCCTCCAGATAAATTGCAAGCTCTTAAATATAAGTACAGGAACTTACTACTTCTTTGGAACTTCCTCTGTACATATTTAGTGTTTTGAACAAATGCTTTAATTATTTATGTATCTGGAAGAAACATATGTTAGAAAAAAGAATCCTCATTCTAGATGTTCTCCTTTTTCGTTGTTACTTTTCCTTGTGCCCTTTCACTAGGACTCTCTGACTGCCTGAACATACATACATACATAAACATATGCACATCTATACACACATATGAACATACATATAATCTATACAAACAGTACATTAAGGAACAATAGTTTCCAAGAAGAGTAATATATAACTTTTCATGTAAACTACGAATTCTTTTGTTTTTATTTTTTAGATAAAGACAGAATCTTAGGAAGCTAGAAAAGTAAAGTGTCCTTAAAAATCATCAGTAAAGTACTTTTATATATGTGTAAAAGCTAATGACTGTATGTCTAAGACAGTGTGTCTACGTCCCGTCAATCACCTTCCTTCTTTTATTAGTCTCAGATGGAAGATAAACAACAAGACTGACAGTTTTGTGTCCTTTGCTGTTTGTGTCACCATCACAAATAAGAGGATATTATGTCATCATTCAAGTCTGTCACATTTAGGGTATTCTTCTATTTGTTTTAAAGACTGTTTTCCTCATAATCTTCATAAATAAATATACAAACCATCTATTGATTATATATTATTTTATTATGGAAATATTTTCCCATAATGTAATGTCCTCTCCCACAAATGAGAGCATTTCTGCTGCTGCTAAAGCTTCCTGAATATAGAAGTATTTTGTTTTAAAGAAAAATTTCTTAAGTAAATATGACAATATATGTGCATTTTCTTTTTTTAATTTTCTCTATATTACAGGAAATCTATAATGAATTTCTTATCTGTATAACATGTAAATCAAATAATTTAAATATTTTCAACAAAAACCATGAAGTATTACTGCTACAATAAGAGGTATTTTTAAAAATTTAAATTATGTTTATTTTATGGGGGATGGGGTATTTCTTTAAATAATATTTGTTCAGAAAATTGATAGCTGAAATAGTAATCAAAATGGTGAAGTACAAAGTATAAGAAAACTTTAATATGATAAAGGTAATAATTACAACTTCCTCTTTTTTTCTTTTATCTTTTGGAACTTCATCTATTTCTGCATTAGCTCTACATTTTACAATGAGATTTTATGGTATGTTTATTGCTAAAAAGCAGTTTAAGTAAATGAAGTGGCTGTATAACTAATAATCAGTTTTGACAACCATGTAATTAAGTACCGAAACCATAATTTGCTGTTTATTTTATATTTTCTAAAGTTTTAATGTTTTGTAAATGGAGATATTGTAACAGTTGATGGAAATGAGAAAATTCAGAAAAGTGCAAAGAAGCAGAGAAAAAAAAATCATCCCAAGTTCCAGCACTCCATTAGTCACTTTTTCTGTTCTATCATAAAATTGATACCATATGGAACACTTAATTTTGCATACTTCTGTTTTCAGCTAGTGTTTTATCATTTCCCTCTGTTAAAGGTCTTCATGATTATAATATGAAGCCTTTTTAATATTCCACCAAAATGTTTGTTTCCTAATATGGATATTAAGTTTATTTATACTTTTTCATTACTATAAATAGTTATGATTACAATTTTTGTGCATAGATCTTGGTTAAAATTGAAATGACTTTCACTAAGCTGGAGAGGCCATGTTAATACTTCCCTATAATTGACAGCCTGTTCTTTTGATTTTTCTTCCTTTCTTGTAGTAAAATATTTTCAAATGATTTTCTGAAGAAAAGGAAATGGATAGTATATTTCTGAGACCTTGTATATCTAACATTTTTTTCTATTGCAATATCATGTGGAAGATAAATTGGTTATAAAATTTTTGCCTTCTAACCTTTCATCCTCAAAATTGTCATGAAATTGCTCCATTCTTTTCAGGGATTTAATAACTTGTAGAGTGAAAACACAGATTAATTTTAGCCATAGAAATTATTCTACTAATGTGTCTTTAGTTATAGTTGTCAGAGTGTTATTTTTCTCAGTAATTTCTGTGTGTTTTCACATGCACACACACACATACACAAAAGGCTATATACATAGTTTCTTTTGTAGCTTGTATTAACCTTTCTTATTCATTCTGAAAGATCTCAAGTTGATTATCTTCACCACTGTTTCCATTTTCACCACATTTGTATGGCTTGAACTGCTGCCTTTACTTTGGACTTTAATTCTTTTGTATTTTTAATCTATCTCCATCACCAATATCCTGTGTTCATTGTATCTCAGATTATTTTTCCTACATGTCTTTCTGCTCTTTTTAAATAGTTTGTATCTTCTTAGAGCCTAATGAGGGTTTTAAACATTTGTCTAATAATTTTTCTGGCTCCTATAGCAAATTCTATTGTAACCCTTTGTAATTCTGTCCTTTCCTTTTGATCTACAGTATTTTTTCATAGGACCTACATTGTTTTTTATTTGACTCATTTTTGTTAGTTACAGTAATGTTAGCTTCATCAGCAAACAAACTCAAACATTTCAGGAGTTAAAGGCTATAGAATTTTTATTCTCTCTGAAGTAGTAGTGTTCAGTACCAAAGTTTTATTGTCTTGTGGCCTTTCATTCTGTTGAGATTTGAGGACCCCAAATTGAAATTCTTCTTTGCCTAGAGCTTTGGAAGCCTGCAATTCTAAACAGAGAAAGGAAGAAGGAGGGTGAGAAAGCTCTGCCAACCTCTTAAAAGCCTTAGCAATAAAGTGAAATATATCACTTTACTCACACTCCATCAGCTAAATTTTGTCTTGTGTCTTTATTCAAAAGTAAGGGGTTGTTAAGACAAACAGCCTCTCACTGGGCAACTACCTCCTAGATTTAAAATGTAATGGAGAGCAATCATTTTTTTTTTTGTAGAAAACTCATCATCTTAGCCTCATTCATCCTCTCATAGGGAGAGACCTACCCAGATCTAACGCATAATGACTTTCAAAATGTGACTATTGCTCTCAGTTCCCTTCCTATACTACGACTGGATGGATGGTAGATAAATATATTAGCTCCTAGCACAACCTCCAGTTTCTAGCTTGTTTAATCACAAGTGGCTCTACAGATCTCAAATGGGATCCCAACTGTCCTAGTGAAAGCTCAGTACCGCTGTAATCCCTGTGCTGCGCTGCTACCAAGGCTCTTCCTGCTGCCATCTTCTGCCTACATTTTACTTGTGAATTCTGAAGCTCCTCAAATACAATGTACCACTGCCACTCCCAGATCCAACTTGAATGACAGGCTATTGCTTTTATTTTGCCAAATTGGTTATTATAACATAAGATCTCTGGGTCTCAGTGGGAACAGAATTCTGGTTGCTTCAAAAAGCAGCACTTATTCAGTATTTGAAGGTTTTTATTTTGTCCAGTAGAGAAATCTCAGAAAGTATTTGCATCATTGGACTGTTCTAAATGTGCTGCAGAATATACAAAATAAATGCAGTTTTATAGGAGATTATTACTCAAACATGCATTTTTCTTATTCTCTGCTGTGTTGGAAGTCTATTTTATATACTCTTTCCTTTCATACGATCCTCATTATTTCAGTGAAAGCTCTCTAAGAGAGAGCCAGGATCTTTTCCACAGTATGCTGGTTGTTGACTGCTTCAGTCTCCAAGGCCAAGTCAAGCTCAAAGACCATAAGTCCAGATCTCAAGGCTTCATTTGGAAGCTGTGGGGTCAGCAAGTACAGGAGACTTTGAAGCAGTGCACATCACACGATGGATTTCCCTCCTGAGAATTAGCAAACATGGTGTGTGTTCAGTGCTTTCTCTCTGGGCTTCAGAGGCCACCTCCACAGTAGATCTCATTTCAACCCAGCTACAAAGTAGGAATTCAAGGGTACTGTTGAACCACTATATTGAATGCAATAAACCAGAACATGCTCTTTTATTATAGATTTCATATGATGTGTCTAATTTGATGTATATTTTTTCTCTTTTCAATAAGTTTTAGAATATTACTTGTGTGAATTACTGAAAGAGCTCTTTCCCACATTCACTCCTAAAAGTCTTTTATCAAATTAGCTTTCATTAGTCACCCTTCATGTGTCCTGGGCTTCTCAGCTTCAATCATTTCAGTTGTACAGTGAATTTTTGTCCTACTTTATTTTAAATTGCTCCCCATTTATTTATACAATTTTATATGCAACATATATACATATATTATTTATATGTAATACTGTATATATAGCATAATGTAAACATGAATTTTTTCTAAAATGTTATGCTTTCATTGTAGTAACATATTAAGACATATTTCCTCCTCTTTTTTACAGTCAATGAATTTCTCTGTCTTATGTGAAAATTTGTTATAAGCAAAATCTGAGTGCTATACTTTTATTACACATTAAAAAATTTCTAAAAGTTAGCATATAATTTAATATGAATTAGCACTCTTTAAAAACCAATTAGGATAAGTAAAGTAATGACAAATCAAATTATATGATGTAAAGAAAGAACATTTAAACAGTATAGAACATGCTTTCATTTAAACTTAGAAAGTAGGATGTTATCGTTCAAATTCTATATAGTTAATTTTTATTTATTTTTATTGCTTTGAGATTTATTACATTCCCATTGAATTTTGATTTATGCAAAAATATATTTTCAGAAACAGTATTCATGATCAATATTAACTTGCAGATTATTTAGAAACAGTACTTTCTTTCTGGAAGATTCATATAAAACTCCTCCCCACAAGAAGGGGAAAAATAGTAAGAAATGGAAAAACAGTTAAAAAGTGGAGCAATTGGAGGGAGGAAGCAAGATCAAGTTGTTAAATTTTCAGTCACAAAAGTGTATTAACAATGAAAAACATTAAACACAGTTAATAGAAATTTATGAACTATTATTAAATAAATTGGGATCATATTGATGTCTTATAGTTGTACCTGAATTTCAAAAGTATAAAAATGAGTTTCTTGAATGTATTAACAGGTGCCTAGATTTTCCAAGTTTGTGTACTATAGAATGTATTTCACACAGTAATTATGTTGTCCTCTAAATGAAGGCAGACTATGAAAATTTAATCCAAATTTCAGGCTGTAGGAGATGAGACTTTGGGATTATTAGAAACGTGCATGAACTAGTGGAGCCATTTTCTACTCCAATGTAACAAATATCAAGTCAAAGCTTTCACAGGCTATGGAGCTTTATAAAGTAACAAGATTACTAATACCAAAGGCTGTTTCTCTATCTAATGAATGCAGATGTTTGTCATTCCCAATGTACCTTTGTGTATGCATTTCCATAATAGCATGACATATAATCTTGTCTTTGATATAAATGCTCGATGAGAGTTATACCACATGGCTTCATATGGTGGCTTTATGGTGGGTTGTAAAAAAATGAATTTCATATGTCTGTGAGGAGACTAATATATTGCAGGTTGTTGGAAAGAATGAGAGCTTACAGAAACTGTTTAGTTCAAATAATATATCATTTTCTTGTTCTATGAATCCAGGCAAATAGTGAACTGTATCAAATGCCAAAAGATATTTTCTCAAAGAAAATAAGAAATAACATAACAAACACCTAGGGACATACTGTTTCAAAGAAGCAGACAAAATGTTCACAAACTTTCATTTGTGGGAGATTGGGAAGAAAAGTTTTGTCTGTATAAGATCTTTGAAAATGTGTATCAGAATTTTGTAATTATTAAATTTTGATGATTATCTATTACAATCTTCCCTCATGAAACTATTCATATTAGACATTGAACAGATGTTAATATATATTAAATGCAATTGTGTGGTGTTCATGGGAGGATAATTTTAGTAAACATGGCCTTTATTCACCAAACTAGAATGTAGTTGCACATATAGCAGCTTTGGGCACTTGATATAAGTAATATATTATAACAGACATTTTATGTTTATAAATTATTTAAACTTTGAGATGTAACTAAAATTCTGGAGACTAAAGTTGCTAAAATTGGACTTTCCTATTTTATTTGCAAGACATGTTTTACTGATATGTTACTAGTAATGGTACATTTATTTGATTTTTTTCAAATGCAGAGTATATCAAATCAATAGATAATTGAATCATTGGCATTTTAGGACTGAATTTTGTTACCTAAGCTTCTGTTGTGCTCTTATGCTATCTGTTAAATGGTATATTCTTTTCTTAGCCCATTTTTTGAAGGGAGAAACACACATTATTAATAAGAATGAAATGCCTTTAATTCTTTTATCCAGACAAGATGATACTGGGGAAAGAGAATCATCTGATGTAAGATATTTTATCTGTTGCATTATTATACACACACAGTAATATACTACTATTTTTCCAACTCATCCAAAATGGATTTTGTCATTTAGGATTTCATCTTAATTAATTAGACATGTGTGTGCACTTTTTTATGACTTTGTGTTGCTCTCCCTTACTACTTGCTTTTTCATTCATTTGATGAGAATATGAAACCTAGGAGAAAGAGAAACTATTTTGAGTGTATGCATACTAATTTTCTAAAGATGGAAAACACTTGATTATCTAAGCAGTTTTTGTTGAATTAGTAACTTATAAGTGACAATATTTTCTACATAAAATTCAGTCATACTAGAGCTACATATGAAGCACAAAGTGTAATTCATATCAGACGATTTTAAAATATGGATAAATAATATCATTAATAAAATTAAGGTATAACATTACTTGAAAACAACTTAAAAATCTAATGAAGTTTTTTTAATAAATAAAAGCATACACAGAGTATAATATACCATTGAGTTAGTGATTCCTGATCACTGAAATCAGGAATTATTTATGATTTGAATTTATAACTGTTAATGTTAAGTATAACTCCTAAGTAAATTTTCAAAGGTAGATTTCTGAAGTCATACAAGGGACTGCAAAAGTCACTTAGGACATATTCTCCTGCAATGAGGGAAAGACATTCCTGGCAGGAGACAAGGTACCGTTGTTTGAACAACTTTTTTGACAGGGCTCACTTTCATGAGCTTGCTCAATACAATTGTGAAGAAGTCAATAAATAGTCTCTAATTAAACCCAAATCAACCTCTCTCTAGCTTGTACCCTTCAATGGCTTTCAGCTGGATAAATATGATCTCCCATTCAGTAAACAATAACTATTTCCTCTACTCAAAATTCTCTTTTAAAGTGAATATATTCTCAGATTATAAAAATATGTGAATTTTTCATATATGGTCTGTAGACTTGAAACTACTTTTATTCTTTCTCAAAATGTACTATACAGATTATCAGTGGGGTGAAATTAATATATATTGATAATATATGGGTTGTGTGTGTGTGTTAGCAGTATTTCCTTTTACAAGAGTTATCTTAGCGAAAATCTCTTTGGAATTCTCAAATGAGGGCTTCACATTTTAGAAGGTTTCATCATTGTATAAAGAAACTATAGAATGTTTTTCATAACTGAAGTAGAGTTATATTAGTCTATTTAATAAGATACATATATAATTTTACTTCCAATTATATTTAAATGAATATTACATATATTTGACAAATACATACACACATATGTACATAATGTACATATAATTAATACAAACCATGCTGACATTTTTTATTCTAAAAATTTTGTTTAGTAGATAATAAACAATAATTCACCTGTTTTGTAAAACTAATGTTAAGCTCATACTTAGAGGATGATACAGTCAATAGAAAATAACTAGTGTTACTTCTACAGATATTTCTTCTTTGTTGAACCCAAGGCACTGTTGAGGAGAACATGTCCATGAAGAATAGATTCATAATTCTTTTTCATAATTTAGTAAGTTAAGTACATTTTTTGTATCAAAACACACCAAAATTATGGCTGTTTTAGAGATAGTATGTTATCTATTCTTTTCCAGCATTCCTGTATATCTGCATTAATTTTTTATATAGAAGCATTAAGCATAAGTGGTACAAATAAGCCAACAGTATGAAAGCAGAAGCTGCTAACTGCTCATTAATATCTCTCCTTCCTTTAGAATCTAAAAATACAGGGAGACTGCATTTGCCAGCTTCCCCTGAAGTGTAGCCGTGTGCCTAAACATGGAATGGGAGCTAAAGTGTTATGTGCCCGTCTAGGCTTCTGCTATTAAAATTGCTTACACTTGCTTCCCCAGGCTCACGTTCTCTCGGAAAACTTTCATTGTCAAAAGTTGATGATGGCAGCCTGAGTCCCTGATGCTTCTGTGTGTACAGTACCCTCCACCAATGATCCCAAGCAGTCCTTTACTGTTAAAGTGTTAAAGAAACTGCCTATACTTTAAACCACTGAAACACAGCCGTACATCAAAAAGCAAATCCATAGTGTAAACTCAGCGGGTACAGAATCTAGACAGTTAGCTGGAGATACAAAAAAAGATTAAAGTATATTTGTTTTGACTTTACAAAGCTCTTTTTGCCACTTGACATTGTCAAAGTAGGAGTTAAGGTAAGCCTGCTTACTATCTTGAAGAGAAGGTGTAAATTTGAAGTGTATGAACCCATAGATTTAGATTTGCAGGCATGGGCCACCATAAAGTATCGGATGACGACTCAACTGTCGTAGATTTTTAAAATTTCAGTTACGAAATTCAAATTACATTAAAATGTAGAAAGATTTTGGATGGGGTCTTAGAAAAATGAGTTTTGTTTGAATTGTGAGCAGATTTATTATATTTTATTTTTTTAATTTTGATTTCCTAGTACAATATAAGAAAAAAATATTTAGAATCTAAAAATCAAAAGCTGCAAACTCCTTTTAAGTCAAACTTTACTAAATGAAAATTTATCAAGTGCAAGGAATCTGTTAGAACATAAAATTTTCAAGCTCATTGTCATGTTAAAATGTCATTTTTTTCCTAAAGTATACTGTCCTTATTTATCTTACTCTATGAGATGATTTACCAGGTGCACCTGCCATTTTCTTTATTCATTGTGCTTTCACTTGTTTATTCACTCACTTATCCAATAGAATGGGAATGATACTGTGTGCAGTGGAAAACAATCTCACCCATGGCTGGCTGCTCCAGGTTATTACAATACAATAAGACAAATGGTACATATCAGCATATAATGAATGGACCATACAGTGTTCATATTTAATCTCATTGGTTCAACAAAAAATGATTGAACTTCATGCCTCTTCCTGCCCTGGGAGCCTGAGGGAAAATGTGAATGTTGAGGGTGTAGGTGGTGGGTAGACAACATGGGAGTATTTACCAAGAAAGCACTATGTTAATTAACTTAGATGATAAGTATGGCCTGGAGACATGTAGAGGGAATGTGCCTTTACGCAAAGAGGCATGGTTTACTCACCATATTTGAACAAATGCTTATGTATTTCTAAATTATTAGGCATTTTGAGGAGGGATGGGGAAATAGACTAGAAAAATAAACATTTCAGATGTTTAGGACCCTGTGTTACTTACATAAGGAAACTATCAACAAAACGAAAAGGCAACCTATGGAATGTGAGAATATATTCACAAATGATATATCCAATAAGGGACAGTTTAAATGTTACCTTATAGACAGGGTAATAGGATAGGGATATAGGTGGTTGTGTAACTGGTGTATGTTCATGGCTTTAGGACTTTAACAGACTGAAAGCACACAGGCGCTTCCGTCAGGAGAGATCATGAGGAGGACACTCTGGGGAAGGGGGCAAGCCTTAGCAGAGACAGGAAGATTGGAAAATAGGAATATCATGGAGTTTATGTTCATTCCTCAAATATATCAATAAATTTTCTATTCCCAAGTTTATTAATTTTTAGTACATTTTAGGTATGGTAACATTTTGCTTTTTCAAATGTTTCATGATGACAGAGTACAAATATAGGAATAAGAGTGGTGACTTTTATTTTTATACATTTGAAGTAAGAAAAGCTAGCATTTAAAAATTGAAAGTCTACTACTTCCTTCAAATAGTGACACAGTTTCCAGATTTATTGCTTGGGTTCTGTTAGCATTTTAAAACTCCATTTACTATGGTTTCAGTAAAAATTCAGTCCAAGCTGAAACTTGGTATACCAAATTATCAGCTCTGGAGCAATGGTTGTTTTTACCAATTTTCCAGAAGATTGATTTACATTGTTTTATGTTGTATGACTAAAAAAGCAAAACAGAAAATGATTCAGTAGCTTGATATTTTATTCTGTGTTAACTCCTTTGTTTCTGATAACCCGTAGTACTACTAAATATAACACATGCTCATTATAAACAGTATATAATTGTACTATTAAAAAATATTTGGTCTATTAACAAAAACCACTTTTATAATTAACCTAAGAGTGGCTTGATTTCCTGCTTTATCTTACCTCTTTTACATATCTAGTGGCATATTTTGACATCATACATGTCAATATATCAATTGTAAGATCTGAGAAGAGTTAAGCCTTGGATCTGTGGCCCATTTGAGGCTTAGAGCTTATTTGATTTTTTTTTCCTGTCTGATTTAATTAACAGAAAAATCATTCTGGTATACTGAAGCAAAGTTGACCTCACTGAAGCTTTAATTCCTTGTAATAGTGTCCTTACTCTTGGGTATAGTAGAGATTTCAGCTGAAAATAAAAGGGGGCAGGTAGCAGATTACATGAGCAATTTGGTTAGTGGCCAGTTCTAGAGAAATAAGTAGGGACAAAGCCGAGTAAGTAGTTAGGGCAGGTTTAGGTGAACAGTGTGCAGAGAACAGGCCCGTCCTATCTTAGAAGCTGGGAAACAAAGCAGAGTGCTGGTCTGCACAACCTTAAAATAGCAAAGTCAGAGTTATTGGAAGGAGTCAATTATTAGGCAGCAAGCATCCAAATAAAACTTGGTATTGAATCAATGACCGTGGATTCTTAGGTACATCTTTCCCATAGGCAGATCTTGGCTTGTACTGACTCATCGTAACGTAACTCCCTATAGGGAACAAGTAAGGACCCCTAGGGGATGGGGAATAAAGCTGAAAACAAAGAGAATAAAGGCTGACATGCCTATGATTCTGGATCTCTCATCACAGTCGTGATGTTAAATATACTTCACAAAATAGAACTTACCGGTGGATAATGAATGTATTTGAAAAACTGTTAAATGTATGCAATGACTGGGCTAAAGTCCTATGGGTATAGGATGGTATGCTTTTGGAAATTTATGCTCAACATTGAGATTTAAGTAGCCAAGATGACACTTTAAACAACTTTATAATTTTAATGTAGGTTTTTCCTTTAGTCTATAAAATACAGTGAATTATAATGATAAAAATCATTCAGTATCTAATATTCACTTAATATATGGAATTTTCTAAAATAATGTTAATATGTACAATTTAGAGTATTATATGCAGAAGTTTGATGATCCATATATTAAATTTAATCCAATAAATTATTAATGGGCACATATGTATACCATGATCGTGTAGGGTCTTGTGGGAAATACAAAAAGATGTAAAATAATCCTGATTTGGAGAAATTTTAGGTCAAAGGGGCAAACTAGGAAAAAATGCAAAAATGAGGTTATTTGCTGCATTTTAATAGTCTCTTAAAAGTGATTACATAATTAATTTTTTTATCGTTATTTAAGCACCTTGTAGTGTGACATGAATTATTACTCACTGGAAACCAATTTAAAGACACTTAAAAATGTTTCTGGCAAAAGGTATGTGATCACCTTTACAAATATAACATTTGAAGAAAGAAAACTATTAAGTATGCACAAATTGATACTAGGTCCTTAAATTAATAATGTCAGATAAATCCAGTAGTACTAATGTTATTGAGTTAGTTTGGTTTAAAACATAATATACAATTTACTATGTCAGTAATTTTGTTAGAAATTAGTATAATACAGGACTAAAATCCTCCAAGTAATTGTCTTAGGAATTTTTATTTTACCCAACATGAATTGAAAATATTCATTTGTATGATTGATGAACCATTTAGAACCAAAGGTATATTGGGAAAATAATTTTTATCCTGAGTTAAGTAATAGATTCTTACTCATTGGCCAGTGCTCATTTGCAGCTAAGATTAAATCCTCCAAAGCCCAGAGTTTTGAACCATTAAATCACATCACCAGTGGGTGTCAGGCACCTTAGCTGATGAGGTCATGACCTCAGAGTAGCCTGCTTAACCCACTAGCTCATTTTTAATCTCTATGATGTGTGGAGCAATTACTTTTCTTTCTTTTACTACACATACTCATTTGTTCTCTCCAATTATTCCTAGCGTTTCAAAATTTTTTAATGAAATCTTTGAGCTTTTATTTTTTTAAAAAGACATGTATGTAACAGTGCACATTCTGTGTTCTCAAAGGAAAGCAATATATTTTAAAGATGGAATTCACTTGAACTAACAATATTGCAGTTCTTTAGGTTCATAATAAATTTTCGGCTTTCTATGTAAGAAAGTAAAATAATATGGATTGTCTCTGATTAGCTACTGCCTTTTGTGTTCATTTGGAAACTAACATGATAATAGCTTCAGAGATCACTCATTTAGTATTTCAAATCACTTTTCAATGAATTATCACTTTGTTAAAAATTGTTGTATCATGATGTTTCTAACTCCTTTATGCTCAACAGTGTCTAAATGGGACACTTTTTTTCTCCTCTTTCTGGCTTCTCTCCCATCAGGATCCTGCGGAGATATATCAAGAGGACATCCTAGTTCAGTTCTTTTTCTCTCTGCTCTTACCATATACAGACAGTTTGACTCTGTTTCAACTCAGTAGCCATTCATTGCATACCTCCTGGGCAAAGAGCAATGGTGCAAGGTGCTGAAATGGGCAAGACAAGGATCCTGCTCACAGGGAGCCCACTGAGTTATATTACATTTCTCTTTGGACTATTAAAGGTTTTTCTTTATTTTTTCATACATGAAATACTATGATAAAGTGAACTGCAGATGACATCATAAGTACTTACAAACCTGAAAAGGTAAAATCTGTGGATGTCAGATTTGTTTAAAATAGCCCAATGAGAATCTCCCTAGCCAGGTGTTTTGTTTTGGCAAATGAATTATCAAGGAAATTAACACAAAAATAGTCCGTTTGCTCAGTGTGTCAGTTTCTTGGTTCTTGGGAATATAATTTCTGGTTTTGAAGATATATTCATATATTTCAGTTCTCAAACCCATATTCCTTATACTTTACTCCATTATTATCATCATCTAACACTTAGCAGACTGAGGTGCACAGTATTCACGTGCCTGGATTCATACAGTTCATCAACAGAGCTTACATCAAAATACAGGTATTTTGCTTTTCAGTGCCTAGTTTTTAGTCAAGTCCGGTAGAAATCATAAAAGAGCTCAAAATATTATATGATTCCCTAAGCTGAATCAAGACATTTCAGACACGAAAATATTTAGGTTCCAAACCCAAAATATTTTGATATATCATTGTAGACTTATTTTAAGGCACTTTACATACTATATGATATCATTCAGTTACCATCATAATCCAAAGATGGAAATAAATCAGGAATTATTATCCACAGGAAACCTGACCTCATGCAAATGCCTAGAGCAGGTCTTTTGATTCCAAAGTCATGCTTTTAGCTTTACTCCACACAAGTGTTTGAAATATAAAAGCTTTATGTTTCTATGTATTGAGTAATTCAGTTTGACTTCAGTGATGTTATATATTTTCCATGAAACAGTCCAAGCAAAAGAAAGTCAAATTCCTTTGGCCAAGATTCACTGAAAATTTTGAGCTCTGTTTCTTTGTCAGTAAGATCTATGTTAGCGGAAATGAAATTGAACACAGTGGGGCGTAGCATGTTTTACCCATATGGTATTGTGGCAGCAACCTGAGGTTTTCCCTTTTGGTGACCTCTTTTTTAAAAAACCAGGAAATATATGATAAACATTTTTAAAATAATCATAGCTTTGAAACGTGGTTGATATGACATAGGTCTTATTGGGGAAAAAAATCTGTGCCCCACTGTTTTCCTCTAGCAACTGAACAAGGTATTTGTAGTAGGGCATGTAGGAGATGGAGAACAAAATAAACATTTAAAAAAATATGTACTATATCTTATATAGTCACAATCATAATCAGACTTGCTTATTTTTTATATTCAATAAAAATAAGTCTTGAAAATATATGCAAGTATATGTCTCTTTAAAAATTAGTGTTAACAAAGACTAGTAGCAGAGAGACTACAACCATTGAAGTGTGCATTATGAGTATGTGGGATAATTTTTTAAAATATATTTAAAATCATGAAAATTTATAATTCTCCAAATATTACATATTTTACATTTACATTGCTCTTCTCAAAAAATACATAGAGATGGTGCAGGGAACTTAAGAATATATGGCATTTAGGATTCCCCCTCCTGCTCTGGCAAATGTAATTTAAGCTTTGATATCCTAACCATTTCCATTATTCTGTAGAATGTCAATAAAATTTTTTAATTGAGTTTTATTGTAGATTCATTCCAAATTGTGAGAAATAATACAGAGATATCTCATGCACCTCGCAGACAAATAACATCTTGCAAAGGTATCACAACTAGGAAAATGATACTGTTAGAGTCTGATCTTACTTGGGTTTCCCATATACTGTTCTACATATGCTTATTTGTGTGTGTGTGTAGTTCTATTCAAATATATTACTTGTGTAGGTTCATGAATCCATCACTACAGTCAAGATACAAAGTAGTTCTGTCACTAAAATGATCCCTTGTGCTGTCCCTCTGTGACCACACTGATGTCCCTCCCAATTCCCTCCACCCTTTACTGTCCTTAAGCCTTGGTAACCACCGCTTTCTTTTCCATCTCTATAATTTGTTCTTTCAAGACACTATATAAATTGATTTCATCTTAATATATTTATAGATTTTTTTTGAGTGTATCACTCTATATACTTTATTTATAGTTCCAGATATTGAAATATATATACATGACATCGTAGTCTACTAGTAGCGATACTTTACCACTTCAGATATGGAAACCTTACTTCCATTAGGTCACTTTGCCCTGCTCACTTTTTACTCGTCTTGAGTATTCTTTCTATGTATGTTGGACATTGCATCAATTAATGTTATGATTTTTCTTTCAACCATCATAAAATCAAGAAAACTCAGGAGGAGAAGAGCATTCAATATTGTATTTACTCCCATTTTTGTTCTTTCAGTTCTTTCATCCTTCTTGATGTACCAAGATTGTTCTTTTCTGTTTGAAGAACTCTTCTTTAAAACAGATCAGCTAGAGAAACATTTTCTTAGTTTTCCCTTCTTCCAAGAATATATTTATTTACCCTTGATTCCTAAAGGTTAGTGTCACTGAATAATCATTAACTGTTGACAGTTCTTTTCTTTCAGCACTTGAAAAATGTACCACTGCCTGTGGCCTCCATAATTTCAAATGAGAAATCATGTGATTAGTGTTCTCTTTTAAGTAATACATCTTTCTTTCTGGCTGCTTTCAAGATTTTTTTGTCTTAAAATTTCAGGATTTTATTGATGTATCTTGATGGAGACTTCTTCAGGTTTATTCTACTTGATGTTTACTTGTCTTCTTGATTTTGTAAATTTATTATCTTTTGCCAAATTTGCAAAGTTTTCAACTATTATTTCTTCAAATACTATTTAAGTTCCACTCTCTTTTCTTGTAGTTGTGATTCCAGTGTTAGATATTTTGTGATTGTTTTACAGATCCCTGAGGCTGTTTTATCTATTTTCTTTCTCTTGTTCAGATTGTGTGAATTACATTGCTCCATCTTCTGTCATCTCCACTGTACTATTAAGCCAATCTGAGTTTTATATTATATTTTTGACTTCTGTAATTTTCATTTGTTTTTTTTTATAACTTCTTTACTTTGCTGAGATTTCCTGTTTCTTTGTTTCAAGATAATTAGTAATTGTTTGTTAAAGTATTTTTATGATGACTTCTTTAAATTCTTTGTCAGATAATTCCAACATCCATTTCAAGTCAGTGTTGGCCTTTATTGATTATTTTTTCTTATTCAAGTTATGATTTTCCTGTTGTTTGGTTTGACTGGTGATTTTCTTTTTTTATTATATGGTGGCCATTTTGACTATTATGTTAGGATACTCTGGAACCTATTTAAATCTTCTTTTCTAGAGGCAGTCATCCTGTTTAGGTTTAGGACACAGGTGCTGGCTTACATTTGTGGGCCATAGATTTACCAACAATTTAATTTTCAAAGCCTTTGTAGTGTTATTTGGTTAGTGTGAGTTGTTTAGTACCACTACGGGTTCCAATGATTTCTGCGGACACCACCGAAGTGGGCAGAGGGTCTCCCTCAGGCCAGACTACCTGATTGCTCTGGGGTCAGTGGTTCCCTAGCTCTTGGGAAGACCAAATTCAAGAGCTGGGTACTTGTCATAAAAAAATTACCCCTCTTCATGTGCTGCCTAATTGACTATTGTCTCTAGGTAGGGAAGAGGAGTCTCCAGCCCAGTGGGGAAAGAGATGGATTTCTGTGGCTACCAGTTGTCAGTGGTGCTCCCACTTAAACCCCTGTGGGTGGTCCAGTCTCTTCCAAAGTTGCTGGCAGGCCTCCCACTTGATCTTTGATAAACATGAGTCCATCTAGGCCACCTTCTGTTGCTGTGCTGTGTTTGGGAGAAGCTGGGCCTCGATTACCTTTTACTATGTTTGGGGAGTCACTGTGCTGTTCCTTAGGTCTTGGTGTCTAACCAGTCCTCTTTCCTCTTTCTGCCTTCCAGAGTACTCCTTAGCTGCCTTGTGCTTAATTTCAGGTTCCACTGTACTTAGGGGATCATAGAATATTTAAACTGTTTAATGTTTCTACCAAAATGAGTCAAGAGGAGCATAAATCAGCAAGATATTAAGAGATGATCTGTGAAGACAAGCGTTTTGTGATAGAAAAGGTGGTTGAACCAAATATATTTAAAGTATGGAACAGACAGTCCAGCAAATGCAACAACCAATGAGAGAGAATCTAAACATCTGTGCCTGGAGGTGCTTTTCAGCTGAAAGGAAGCTAGGGCTTAAAGCTCAACAGGTGTCAGCACTGCAGAAAGCTTTCAATATGCTAATATTCATTGTTAGTCTTTTGGAAGAAAAGCACCAGTTTTCCCAAATTTATCTATGCCTGGAAATGAACTCATTTTGTTTATGGTTTTTCTTGGCACTAACATTTCATAAAAGACTGGAAGGAAAGCCTTTTTTATCACCAGCAACATCTACTTCACCCAAAGTATTGCACTAGATGCAATCACTTAATTAAAAATGTTATTTCTGAGAACATTAAGGAACACCTAATTCTGCTTTGATTTTTTAAATATCTGATAAAATATTTCAATACATTTAAAACTTCATTTAAATTGTTTCAGGAAATGAGTTAGACAGATGGCCAAAGACATTATTTATTGTATTGTGCTAAAAATATGTAGTCCAACAGTACTGACTTTTTCTAATGTTGTTATTTGCATTTTCAATATTTTCTCTTTCCAGCTTTAAGGGACAATAGGATTGAGCTGGTTCGGGCCTCCTGGCATGAGTTGAGTATCAGCGTCAGTGATGTGTCTCTCTCTGATGAAGGACAGTACACCTGCTCTTTATTTACAATGCCTGTCAAAACTTCCAAGGCCTATCTCACTGTTCTGGGTAAGTGCAAGGGACTCACACTATCTGATCACAAGCTAGAGAGATGTGTACTGCTGTAGCAACATGATCCAATAACAAATATATATTTGAGGATCATATTAATAGGTGTAGTTTAATCTCTGCTCTGCTACATTATAACAAAAAGGCATTTACAAAATCATTTAGTCACTTTCCCTGTTTTATAAACAGACCAAGGGAGGTATAAAGATTTGTATGGTTTCCCGAGAGCCCACAGCCATTTTGTTTCTTAGCCAGCCATACACACCAGCTTTCAATTTCCAATTAAATCCCTTTGTGTCAATTAATCTGTATATTGTACATATGGTGACCCTTTTATAAAGTGATGGAATAATGAGCATATGAATTCTACCTGTCTTTAGGGTGCTCTTCCATTTTATCCTATCAGTCACTGGGTGGGGACTTTCCTAATATTTTATGGGTTTCAAATATGACTACTTTGTATTTCAGTGCATTTAAATGACCCTGGCATTTCTATGTGTTTCCTGCTTTCTAATTTTGTAGTTTTCTAGATCCCTAAATAAAGTACATAATGTCACTTGTGCATGCAACTTATAGCCTCTTTGTACTTTTACTCTTTAAAAATTGGGTCATTTTCTAAAGGTTAAAGTGACAAAAAAAGCAACACACTCATAGAGATTCCAAGGAAATAAAGGTGCAGCTCAGTTTTCTGCAAATCCACCCAAGTTAGTGGCCCAATCAGCTAAAATTGCTACAGTTCATTGAAACATACCTGTGTCCTGAGCAAGTTAGAGAAATTTAAAGATTGATTTTGTTTGTTTTTTGCCCCTGGCTTGCCTTCCTTTTTGTGATACACGAAGGCATAACAGTATATTTAAAAGAACTAATGCATACTGTTCTTTTGGGTGGGAATATTAAAGTTAATCCAGCTTGTGAATTGGTTTTGTGCATAGGACATAAAATACGTTTCTTTACAAGTCCCACTGGGACTATATTATAAAATCTTCACAAATTTGCCATTAAGGACAAAATATACCCACCAAAAAGAGTATTTCAGGATAATAACTGCTGAAAGTTAATGTATTGTTCTGTAGAGAGCCAACCTGAGACGCTAAGAATACATAACTGGCTGATTTTTGGTTTATTAAATGATAGTGTGTCATAGTTTCTTTTTAAAAAGCAATGTGAAGCTAGCTGAACAACAAAAACTAGCCAGCCAATCAGAGTATGCTTATCAGTCATTCATCTATGTTACTCTTATTTTTGAAATACATATTTTTCTTATTGGTGCTTTCCAACATCTTACATTTTATTCTCCTCAAACTGAATTAAATAGTATAATAAAGGTTTTAGCCTGACTTTATTAGTGACGAAACTTAGAATAAATTTTAATAGACTTCTGCCGTAACAACAGAATACCCAATAAATGTGTACTGTGCTATTTAAATCACCCATGTGCTATCTCTGTGTATTAGTTATCTGCTTATTCACTGGGTGATTTGTATAGAAAAGGTAATAAATGTTTAACATTAAAAATATGTATCATGCTGCACAAAACTAAAATTGCATTTCTAATACAAATGACATCAAGAGATATTCTCTAGAAGAATTACAGTAGTTGCAATTATTATGAATCTCTCATTTCAAATGTGTTTTCTTGAATTAAGTACACTGTCAACCAAAAAAAAGCAAAGCTGTAACAATCAGTTGTGTCTATTTGGGGGTCTAAGAGATTGCAGTGTGGGAACATAGACTTGGGAGATAACCCAAGTGTATACTCCAAAGAGGGGATAGGGCTTAGGGTCTTTAAAGAAAAAAAAAAGGGAATTTCGTGGGGGCTTACATGAGTTGCTTAAAAAGAATCATAATTGGCTAAAGCTGTTGTAACCTACATTTAGTTATACATAATTGGTCGCCACGGCTAATCACTAGCCAAAAAGTCCAGTTGCTGCAGGCAGCAGATGTTCGACAGAATACAAAGTCTAATATTCTAGAACAGTTTCAGAGAAGAAGACATGCGTAGACCCTATTTCCTGAATGCCCTGCCCCCCCATTTTGGTTTCCTCTCAATGTTAACTCCATTTTGTCTGTGTTTACAATAGAGGGGATAATAATATCTTTTCAAGATTTAAGAATTAGGAAATCAGTAATAAAAGATGCTATTTTAGTTAAACCACAGTTTGCTAAAGAACAAAGAAATGCGCTTTGTAGATTTTTTTCCCTAATGCAAATAATCTGCCTTCTTAAATCCCTATCCTGGCAAATAGTAAGATATACTGATTGAATGGTTGTTCTAAAATTTATAGAGCATTTTTACAAGTAAAATTTAATTTAAAAGCTACTTTGAACTAAATGCATTTTAAATGCTTTGTGGCTAATATACACACATATTCATAGATGTACATGCATATCTGTGCACACGTCTGTACATATGTGTATATTCATCTATATCTACTTTATGTATCTTAAGCAGTTTATTATTCTTAATTGAGGTTATTGTCAGTTAACCACCTAGTTTAGCTTTGATTGTAAAAGTAATAGTTATAACAACAAATCAACCCTGGAGATTGATATTCACTTGCTTCATTTGCTTAAATTTCAGGTGTTCCTGAGAAGCCTCAGATTAGCGGATTTTCATCACCAGTTATGGAGGGAGACTTAATGCAGCTGACCTGTAAAACATCTGGTAGTAAACCTGCAGCTGATATAAGATGGTTCAAAAATGACAAAGAGATTAAAGGTAAAGAATGGAGAAAGGTCCTCAATATCAAAATTAATATGCTGAAAATATTATGAAGTGTTAGATACAGGGTATTTACATTTTCTTTTTCAAACCAGTCACTTTCTGATTAAGGAAAATTTGAACCAGATGTATCCATTTCTTAAATTAGATAATTTTATAAAGTATATTAATAAAATCTCTGTGCTTAATTTTCCTCTTATGTAAAAGAAGTCTAAAAATAATATATACCTCATGGGAAATGTGGAGGCATTAAGTGGGTTAATATATAAAAAACACATAGATTTGTTGTCTTGCCAATGGGTTCCAGCCCTGGGCAAGTTTACTATGGATCCAGTGAGACTGAAGAATGACAATGGAACATTCTTGGGGTAAAAGGCTTTATTACCTGGCTTTGTTCTGCTGCAGTAGGTGGAGCACTAGAATCAAGTCTGCAACCCCAGGTCTGCAGATCTGTAGTCCTTTATCTCTGCCTCCTCCCAGAGGACTGGGCAGAGCTCTTTATATAGTGACTTAGTCAATCATAACTCATTGCCTATGGGTGTAGAAGTAGCCTAGCAGTAGGCCAGTTACATGGCCAAGTAGTTTAGGTTCAGGTGAGAATCCTGGCCATAGGAACTTACATTTTCCCCACATTTGTGCTTGGCAATAATAAGCACTAAGTACATGTTAGGTATTATTATTTCAGAACTCATCTATAGTATTTAGATTATAGACAGAGAAATTGAATTACTTCTTCTACTTATTGATTTCTGGAATTACAAAATTCTGAGAATAAAATTGGCTAAACATCAATAAACCTGATTGCTAGAAGTTCTCAGAGAGGGAAAAAATATGTACTTGTCTCCTAAAAATGCCCAGTAATTTAAATATTAAGCATAGTTCTGCTCTCACATCAACCTAAATTTAAACACACACTATAGAGAAAATGAAGGTTCCTGTGGTCAGGATTCTCACCTGACCCTTGTTGGCTTGCTCACTGCCCAAGTGTGGACAATACATTATTATTGACTCTCTATATAAAGAGCTCTGCCCAGTGCTCTGGGCTGCGTGGCTACAGGAGAGCAGAGGCTGGTGTGGTGGCAGCCCCGAGGACAGAGACTGAGAGGCTGCAGCGGGCAGAGAGGCACAGAGACAGATATGGCTTGCTGCATGCAGACTTGCTCTGAGTGGATGGAATTCTAGTGATTAACCTGACACCATTGGAAGCAAGTTGGGTATAACCCCAAGAATGTTTCACTGTCATTTTTTGGTCTCCCCAAATCAAGAGTGAACGTGCCTGGAGCTGAAACTCATTGATAAGACAACACACATATACATTCACATGTTCACATATTCTTTTCAGGGGGGAAATAAGTTTATAGAGGAGATAGTTAGAAAGGTTAGTAGTGTTATTTATTTATTTATTTTACCCCATATACAGATATCTTGGACCTGATATCACATGTGCATTAAAATCCAAGTAAAAGAGTTGTTAATAATGATTGTTTAAATTGTTTCCCATGTACATAGTAATATGTATTATTCTCAAGGTAACCTAGAAGTTAGGTTTATGCAAGCCATTCTAATTATTTTAACTTGTAATTTGAATACATATAGCAGATTAACAATAATGCTTACAAATGGGCATGCAAGCCCAACAGAATGGAATACCTACATTACTAAGAAATTATATGTTTATAATCCACACATTCAATTTCTTTTCTATTTTAATTATTCTCTCTCTGTATATTTTTTTCCAAAACAAGGACTTATCTGTAATTTACCCCCAATCACTACTTTTGTTTCAAAACTCTGAACTCTAATACATTTTATTGGAAAACATTTAGAGAAAAACAAGCCCCCAAGACACAAGTTAGATATGGTACCATGCTAAATTAAACTTTGAGGGTACTATGTAACATGATCTTATATTCTGTCAGCGCTCAGTAACATCTATTCTAATTCTGCCTTTAAGATACGTTTGTTTAGCCATGTCTGGTCTGGGTAAGATCTTTCCTAAATAGATCCTCTACACTGCTTCAAGTTATCATACTATGACAAGAACCTGATGTGACCACTTTTTCTCCCTAAGTACTTCTGATTGAAAACCCTAACCTGTAAGATAAGTTTAAAATCTGATTTCCTTGGCCGGTATGAATGGTCCAAGCAGTGAATACTTACATACCACATTAGTCCTTCTGTACAAAGAGCTTGGTTTATGCTAAAATGCTGTTCTTAAATACTCTCCTTCATTTTGAATTGAATTCAAATTTCTTCAAATTGCTTTATTATCTACACTCATTGCTTCATTAATTCTGAAATAGATATTTCCTCTCAATTTTTGTATCATTTTACATGTGTTTCAAGGGTTTGTCATTCTTACATCCTCTAGGAGATCATAGCCTAACATATTAGGTACTCCAGTCATGTTTATTGTTTTTTTTTAACGTTGTATCCTTATGAGAAATCCATAATGTACTCATATTTTTATAAAGTATCTTAATTTTTGACAAATTCTGGCTTCTGCTCAGAATGCCAAAGAGACTTGATCATATACTAGGTAAGGAAGGTACTTTAGTTTGTATGTAAAAACATGAAAAGTTTGATCTAATAAACACCATACTTTAAAATCATCTGAATCAAGACTAGAAGAAAAATCAAGACCAAACTATACAGATTCAGGATATGAATCTGTGTTCTATTCAGAAGTACTGAAGCCTCCTTTTTCTCTGTGCTTTACAGTTTATGGCCATTGAGAGGGCATCTATTATCCCTATCCATGCATTCACCTACATAGCTCTTTATTTGTTTATAACTCCTCTTTTGTGTATTTACATAATTTGTCTTCACAATTAGAAGGTGAATTTCCTGAGTGCTATAAACTATTTTCATGAGGTGTACATGCAAATATGCTGTGTGCAGTACTCTACAGAGAATGTACATTCATTACTATCGCTGCCCTATAGATAGATATGCTAAGTGAAAGTTCACTCTAAGATGTCTCAGCAAACACTCCTCACTGTAGGGAGTACTCCATCCTTATCTTGCACTCTTGTTTTTTCAGGGATCAAAATTTGACTTGCTGTTACAATTTAACAATTTTTACTATATTTCTTGACACTTTTAAAAAAGGCAATCTCTAGTGTAAAGCAATGGGAAAAGATTGGCTAATCAAAACCAATTAAATTAAGTCAATAAGAAATAGTTGAAATGCCTTCCAATTAACAGCATTCTGTGGTGCCTGAGCAAAGATCCAAAGAAGAAAACAAGAACTTTTACCTAGAGATGTTTATAATGTCTATAGTTATAGAGAATATTTTCATATAACAAAGAAATTAAAACACAGTGTAAATCTTAATCATTATAGTCAAGGGAAAAGATTACTTTCCATATGTTTTAACTGAGCATTTGCCAGTTCAGCATATTGACATTGTGTTAAGCTTCACTCTGTGTCAGGGCATATGGACCTTCAAAGTGACTTCTAATTTCAGGATGAGTCATTTTTCTGTACAAGTCTTTTTTCTCTATCATTACCTAACATGAATTTAATTTCCAGGTTTCCAGGCAGAAATTTTTTAGAAGTCCTAGTTGATCACATTTTTCCCGGCCAGGATATTTCCATATCATATGATATAGCAATGGTTCTTGAACTTCAGTAGACATCCTCAACACCCACAAGGCATGTTAAATGCCAGATTATAGTGTTATGACCCCAGATTTTCTGAGTGAGTAGTAGGTCTCAGCTGGAACCAAGAACATGCATTTTCAGCTTTGTGTTGAACATGTGAGAGATGCTGTTACTCCTACTGGGGACCACAATGGCATAAAGAACACAAAGTTGAGAGGTATCGGTAACTTATACAAAAGTCTTGTCTCTATTTCTTAACTTTAGTTTTTGAATCCACTAAATGAGAATTATAATGCTTTCCTCAAAGTTCTGGCCCAAGGATTTTGTGTACAATGTGTACAAAGTGTTTGCACAGTGCAAGGAATCACTGAATACATTTTAGAGGTTATTATTATCTTATCACTATCTGCAGCAAACTGTGACTGATGAGTTGTAATAAACCCAGAATTAGTCCTAGAAATACGAACAAATCAAACAGAATCATGCCTTCAAGGTATTCACGTTTAGGGGATGGACATGTAAACATAAGATCTGACAGTTATAGTAATAGATGGATCAACTGGCTACAGTTTTTATACAAAAGAAAAAGCAGAAATCAGACATACTTGGTGGTTGAGGTGAAGGCTTAATAGTTGATTGATGAAAGTAAGCATGCAGTAAATATCTGTTAAGTGGATCTTAGTTAATGGAATTCATCATAGGAGTTGTCAGTAAAAGTAGGTGGTAGAGCATTCTAAAGAAAGGAACCATGTATTTATGCAGAGTAAAAGCACGTGATTGTTTGAAATTACTATGAAACTTTACATCTGATATAGACATGATGGGTAAGCAGGAAGTCAGGGGCCAATTAAATCATGGAAGATCTTTTATTCCAGATTAGAATTTATTCTGTAGGCAATGTTAAAACTTTTCTTCTATAAGCTTTAAACAGTAGAATGAAATAATCATAATTTTCATGTGATTTGGTCCTCCCCTTTTCCCCCATCCGAGGAGTCTGACTCAGAAATCCCTTCGGTGCCTCGGGTGGCTCTGTACTCAAAACCACAGGTGGTTTCACTGCAGTTTTTAATCATCTGTGTAACGAGGAAGTCTGAATATTTGCTGTTTAGTATGGGAAAATACACTCATTGCTTCCTAAATCTACCACCTCCCTGAGAATTTGCACTTTATAAATTTTATAACCTTTCTATTCCATGTGTAAGTTTAGTATTTTGTGATTTGAGAGTTACTATCATAAAATCTTAAGATTTTCTTTTCCAGCTAACTAGCTTTTGCATTAATGTGTTAGGCAGAATTCTATGATAACCCTCCCACATCCTTGTGCAACCCCTTCCCCTTCAGTGCAGGAGGGACTTGTGAGTATACGTGGTATCACTGTCTTGATCATGTTGCCTGCTGTGGCAAAGGAACTTCACAGATCTATTTGTGGGTCCTTTTGAGTTCATTGAAGGAAGATTAATAAGGGCAGGCCTGACATAATGAGGTGAGGTCTTCATAAAAGAATGAAGAGTCAGAAAGACATTGTCCCCCTGGCCTGGAAGAAAGCAAACAGCTAGCTTGTGAACTGTCTATGGGGGTTATGTGGCAAAGAACTAAGTGACCTCTAGTTGCTGAAATCAGTGCCTGAGTGACAGTTAATGAGAAAATGGGGAACTCAGAAAGATAGCCTCAAGGAAATAAATTTGCCAACAGTTAGGGAACTTGAGGAGGACCCTAAAAATAGATGGGGATTACAGCCGCAGCCGATGCCTTTAATTCAGCCTGGTGACATTGAGAATCAGACCAGGCTAAACCCTACTTTCTCCCTAATCCATAGAAATTATGAGATATAAAAGTGTGCGCACCTTTAAACTGCTAAACTTGTTATAATTTGTTATACAGAAATAACAAGAAACAAACCTAGAGAGGTAGAATGATTCTCTTGGTCATCATCTGGCAAAGACTGGACTTGAATATTCTGATTCTAAGACACAGAGTGCGGGGAGAAAGCCAAGTTTGGGATGGTTATAAGAACATTTCCAGCATAAGCTAATAAAGCCCTGAACTGATAGATGAAATGGAATTTTTAACTGGAATAAAATGGATTTTATTTAAAGGGATAGATTTGAAAGAGAAGACACATTTCAGGGGAACTTCATGAATGATTCTAAGATATGGAGCAAAATCAAAGATCAAGTTTGGGTGCCTGAGTGACTCGGGTAGTGAACATACGGAATTAAGAAGGGCATTGGGAGAAATTGGTTCAAAAATAAATGAAAATATGTTTTTTCTTCAAAATAGATGTTAAAGTAACTATGTAGACTGTGAAAGTATGACTTAGTAGGCTTGTGGAGTCAGGGAGTTTAGGACTAGGAAAGGGATTTTGAGTATACGAAGGTCTATCATCCCCTAACAAGGGAAATTTTTAGTTTTAGCCTTTTTACTTGTCATCACTCTTCATGTATGCAGCACACTTCCAACAGAATTCCCTTAGTACGTCCTCCCTACCCTGAGAATCATGCTATGTAGAAACTGAATATCCATCAAATATGATTTTATGGTGAGTCATTGATGGTTGTCAGTACCTAATAGTATTGCCTATATTCTACAAGTATTATATACTTATTAAACATCATGTGTGTTTCAATGTTTAACCATTAAATTAGCTCTATTTCCCTATATGAACAGTTTTTTTTAAACGTACACTATAATGTTAATCAAAAGTAACAGAGCAGCTCATTTGCAAGGTGGCTGAATATAGTGTAATTTTAGTGTAAGCTACTTGATAAATAACTTTTCAGTGTTTGGAAACATGAGAGGGAATTTCTGAATGTTGTTTCTCAAAAGGTGGACTTTAGACTGCTTGGATTTGAATCACCTGAGGTGCTAGTTAAAAAGATGCAGACTCCTCATCTCAGTGCAGACTTTTCAAATTGGAATTCCTGATTTTTAGGTCTAGAAATCCTAACATTTATTAAGTACCTCTGGTAATCTTTATGGTCACTGTGTTTGAGGATGCATAGGATTTAAGATCAGTAAGCCATTAGCAGATATTCAAGGAAAGAAAGGGGATGGGTCCCAATCTACAAAGTTTAGAAAATTCTATGTACTTTATGAGTCTATTCTTAGAAGGACATTCTCTAAAACTAAATCAAAATGTACTTTAGCTTTTTGACATTTCTGAAAATTACATAAAAAATTCCTTTAGTCAACATCTTAACAGTATTATTTGACCACACAATGTTTTTGTTTCATGTTTTTTGTATTGAACTCTGTAGAATCTGCTTTGAGAAATGATAGATTATGTATTTGATTTATATACTCCATTTGGTGTTACAAAAACTAGTTTTTGCCTAATGCTTCATTTAACATCAGTTGTATAAAACCATAATTTGAGTGACTGAAATATTACCGTGTGACATAGAGCTTTTGAATTCTTTGAAGCTAAACATAAAAGAAAATAAAAAAGAGAAATTTGTGTCCCTTGAGTTTAAAGTCCCTGTACCTTATATGATAAGGATGAAGTGAAATATTAGTATATAAATTTAGAGTGTATACCAAAAATCAGTGATTTTTTTTGTGTTCTTTTTATAATACCACTTTAAAGGTGTGCTTGCCATTTACATCTGGATCATGCTGGACACCAAATTGGATCATGCTGAATATTTTTCTAAATGAGAAAAATAAATAGTACTAATAATACCTGTATGTGGCGTGTGTGTGTGTGTGTGTGTGCAGGCCTAACTTGGAATTTTCTGATTAGTAAGTGTATAGCTCAAGACTTACCAGGCCACATTGTGAGATACATAAGACTTTTTAAGAAAAGAAATGCAACAGTTTTTCCATGTGGGTATGAATGGTTGATGAAAGCAAATAATCACCAAAAGTCTTGAGAAACTTTCCTTTTTCATATGTCTTATTTTTTAGAAACAGCTTTATTGAGATATAATAGACAACAAATAGTACATACTTGAAGTGTTCAGTCTGGTACATTTTTACAAGTGTATATATAGTGATGAAACAATTACCACAGACAAGATAACGAACACATTCGTCAACTACAAAAGTTTGTTCATACTCCTTCACAATCCCTTCCGTCTAGCCTTCTCTGTCCACCCCACCACATTCCTAGGAAACCGCTGTTCTGCTTTATGTCATTATAGACTAGTTTACATTTTCTAGAATTTTATATAAATAGACCATATAGTGTGTACTCTGTTTTTTCTTTATTTCTTTCAGCATAAATATTTTGACTCCTCCATGTTGTTGTGTGTATAAAGTTTATTTCTATTTATTGCTAATTAGCATTCTATTATACAGATATATACTATAATTTATCTATTTCCCTGGAGATAGACATTTGGGTTGTTTACAGTTTGGAGGTATTGTAATAAAGCTGCTATGAGCATGTGTGTATAGGTCTTTGTAGGTATATATGTTTTCATTTCTTTTGGGTAAATGACTAGGAGCAGAATGCTGGGTCATATGGCAGACCCATGCTTAATTTTTAAAGACACTTCCAATCTATTTCACTAAGTAGTTGTATTTCTTCATGAAGTCCAGCTTTCTTATTTTATTATTATTTTCTTACTTTATGAATCATGCTTTTGTATTATATATGAAATATTTTTGCTTTACCCAAGATCACAAAACATTTCTTCCATAAATTTCATATTTTGGGGTTTAAATGCATTTTGAGTTATTTTATATTTTCAATGCACTTCTCTTGTATTTCTCTCAGCTTTATTATTTCTAGATCAGTTTCAATAAATTAACTATCTCATTATAGATAGGATTTTCCTGCTTCTTTGAATGCATCATAGTTTTTTATTGGATTTCAGGCTTTGTGATTTTTACCTTTTCAGTGCTGAATATTCTCATATTTCTATAAGTATCATTAAGCTTTGTTCTGGTTAAGTTACTTAGAAAGATTTTATTTTTTTCAGAGCTTCTTTTAAATTTCTTAGGTGGCCCCATAGCAGTATTTATTCTGCCTTTTTCTCATTACTGTGGTAAAATCCATCTGAGTGCCCATGCCCAGTGTGTCACTTATGATGTTTTTCAGTCAGGTTGGTCAGAACAGGTACTATTTCCAGCCCTATGACTGTCATGGAACCCTTTTAGATGGTTCTTGTCCCAGTCTCAATTTCCTCACACAGATGCACGGGTCAGTCTTTACTTTGCTGAATGCAAGGGAACACGGAAGATGTCTGGATTCTTTCTGCTGCTCTTTCCTTTTTCATATTCTGCCCTGCAAATCTCACTGCTTTGGGCTTCTCAGACCTTCACTCCATCACCTTAACTCATGGAGGCTACCAGGTTCTGCATGAGTTTTGCTCCATGCACCACAGCTTGGAAAATCTCTTAAGGCATTAAGCAGGAATTAGGATTTACCTCATTTGTTTTCCATCTCTTGGGGATCATAGTCCATTATTAGGATGTTCAACATTTTGAAATCTCTTGTTTACAGATGAGAAATAAATCCAGCTTTGTTACTCTATCTAGGTGAAAAAAGAAAGTCTTTTTGTCTTTGTTTTTGCAATATAGGGGAGCAATTATTTTACTTCAATGGTAGTGTTTTAATTTTCCCTGTTTGCTTGTTTGTTTTAAGGTGATAAATGAATTTAAGAGGATGAACACGAATAAGAGTGAAATGTATCCATCCTCACTCTGACAGAATATTTTAGATTAATAATTCTGGTAGTTTTGAAAGTTAGAAATGATTTTATTTACCACAGAAACTCAGTGCTATTATGGAATTGCTGTGGGAATGGAAAGGGAAGTTATAGTATATTTATATCAACAAAAGTGTTTTTTTCTTTGTTTTTAATTCAATCAATGTTTTTAATATAAGGATTAGAACATATACAAACATCAATCATACAGGACTCATCAGCCGATGTGCAATCTTGGGATTATAATAACAAATATTCAAATTTGCTAGCTTTTTAATTCTTACTCAGTTATGGAGGGACTCAATCACTGCACAAATTCTCCTCAGATTATTTCCCAAAGATATTTTTTGGTTTCTTCATATTCTAAGAAAGATGCCTCTCCCTTAGATTTATCATGGAAATTCAGTTCTTCATGGTTTTTGTGAGATGTGGAGAAAGAAGTTCTTGTTCCATTAACTTTGGCAAATGATTTTCTTGGGTCCCAGGAGGATATCTTACAAAACATATGAATCATCAGATCTTTCTAAAAATGATCCTTTAATTCTTTGATCAACAAAAGTCATTCATTAGATTCAAGTAATCTCTCACAATATTATGGTCTCTACTGTTTCTGATGAGAAGTCAGTTGTTACAGTTTTTGTGGTTCCTTTGTTAGTGAAAAGTTATTTTTCACTTCCTGTTTTCAAAATTGATTTTTCCTTTGTTTCTGTCTTTTGTCATTTTTATTATGATGTGTCTGGATGTAGATCTCTTTGCATTTAACCAAGAGAGGAGTGATGGGAATACAAATGCTGGCTGCTTGCCTCTCCTGAGAAAATAATGTAGCCCCTGAATGGGAACAGGCAGGGAGAAGGAGCCCATCTCCTTGGTCACATTCACCGGGAGTAAAGCTTCCTTCATGCTGAATTAGGGGTGAGGTGGAGATACAGAGCAGGTCATGGCTCAGATACCACAGACGCCACCTTTTCTTACTAACCTTTAATAAGTTTTCTTGAATAATCGTTTGTTCATTTGCTGGATGTTCTTAGCACAATTTTTAGAGAATTTAACCTTATGTGTATGTGCTCTTTAAATAATTTTCATCAGTTGTGATCTTTTCACTGCAGAAACAGCCTGCAGGATTACTTATGCTGATGTTGTGGAAGTAATCCTCTAAATCCTTTTTTAAACTCATGTGTTTTCACAATTTGACTCATAAATTATTCTAAAATATCTTTCAGGCCTATCCCTTTATTATTTTGCAACTGTTTTGGCTATTTTTTTCTTGTTATTTTTTCATAAAAGAAATTTCTCTTCTTGACCCATTATATATTCAAATTTAAATATTTTCTCTATAGGAGATGAAACTATTCCATAACTTCCCTTTCACTTGTAGTTATAGGCAATTTTAAATTATGTTATTCTTCTTTTCTTTATAAATTCCTTATGCAAAGATCATATATGAACTTAACAAATGATAGAATAGTTTGATATATTTTTAATATAGTGATTTCCTAATTTAGTTATTTTCCCTTAATTATACTGTCAGTTGCCTTCCTTCCCCTTTTTTATCTGCAGTTGAATATATCTGAACTTCTACCTTTAAGAAGTTCTGCTGAGTAGAACTCTGCTCTAGTATGGCTGCGCTAAGGATCACTATGTCTATAAAAAGTAGTGAAGGGAAGAACCCACCAAAAAAATACAGAGTAAATATAAATCTGAGTAAATAAAAAAGTGACAAGATGAGGATTAAAGATGGCAGCATAAGAGCTGGGACAGAGGCTTCCTCCTAAAACTGCATATAATAAGAAGATATAATTAATACAACTAATCCTGAAAGAGCAACAGGAAAGAGGACTGCACCAAACTGCATACACCTGGAGAAAGAATAAACATCATGGAATAGGGTAACAGACCAAAGCCATGGTCTGGCAGGACGCAAGCCCTTCCTCCACCCTCCAGCTCACTAGCAGGAGAAAGAGAAACAGAGCAGGGAGGGAGTGGAGGCCTGGGACTGCTAAATACCTAACTCTGGAGATCTGATCTGGGAGTACAAACCTACATTTCGTGGTGTTTTCATGGTACTCTTGTGATTAGGGGGTTGGAAAGCTAAAAGAGGGAGAATACCTGGAGAGACTGAGGTTCGAGCTGCTTGCGGAAAGCAGGGATCCATATCCGGCTGCTCGGACAAAAGAAAGGTGGGCAGTCTGAGAGACTTCCTAACAGCAAGAGGGCTGCTAAAGGGGCAAGGATTGCACAGAGCTTACTGCTTAGGAGAAAGGACAGGTAGACAAAATTGTCTGGGTGTACTCTGCCCAGCAGGTTGGGAACTTTCATGATCGTCAGGAGCTCCAGCTCCCTGGTTGGCTACAGAGCTCCAAGGACCCCCTCCATGATATCCAGCCTACTGAGCCTTTCTCCTGGGCAGCTGCACCTGGCTTGCAAACCAGCAAACCCTACCCTGGCATTAGGCCAGCCAGAGGGAAGCCCCATCTATAGCAACTACAAATGCAAAACACAGAGTCTTATACCTGTCTGCTCGGCCCACTGGTACAGGCAGTAGAGGCAGGCATAGCCGCCAGGAAGCAGGAAACAGCTCTTTCCTCCCCCCAGGCACCAATACCACTCCCCTGTGACCCCCAACATTGCTTCAGCAGCTGAGCAGCTCCAGAGAGTAGAGCTTCTGGGCACTAGAGGGCCCCATACACAAATATGAAATGCCAAAGGAACCTGGTTCAAAGTAAAATTATGAATACAACGCCTGAGAAAAATTCAGATGAAATCGACTTCATGAATCTGCCTGAAAGGGAGTTCAAAATAAAAATAATTAACATGCTCATGGAGGTGCAGAAAAAATATTCAAGAAGTCAGGAATGAATTCCAGTCAGAGATCCAATCATTATGAGGCACAGGGTCAGAAATGAAACATACAATGGAAAGTTTTAAAAGCAGATTAGACATGGTAGAGATGATAAATGAAATAGAAATTAGAAAAGAGGAATACAAAAATGCTGAGGCACAGAGAGAAAAAAGGATCTCTAAGAATGAAAGAATATTGAGAGAAATGTGTTACCAATCCAAACAGAAAAATATTCTCATTTTAGGGGAACCAGAAGAAGAAGAGAGAGGAAAAGGGATAGAAAGTGTCTTTGAGGAGGTAATTGCTGACAACTTCCCCAAACTGAGGGATGATATAGTCTCTCAGGCCATGGAAGTGCACAGATCTCCCAACACAAGGGACCCAAAGAAGACAGAACCAAGACATATAGTAATTAAAATGGCAAAGATCAAGGATAAGGACAGACTATTAAAAGCAGCCAGAGAGAGAAATAAGATCACATACAGAGGAAAGCCCATCAGGCTATCATCAGACTTCTCAGCAGGAACCTTACAGGCCAGAACAGAGTGGCATGATGTATTTAATACAATGAAGCAGAAGGGTCTTGAACCAAGAATACTTTATCTGGCAAGGTTATCATTAAAATTTGAAGGACAGATTAAACAATTTTCAGATAAGCAAAAGCTAAGAGAATTTACTTCCCACAAACCGTCTCTATAGTCTATTTTGGAGGGACTGCTATAGATGGAAATGTTCCTAAGGTTTAATAGCTGTCACCAGATGTGATAAAACCACAAAGAAGGTAGAACAGTTAATTACTAAGCAAATGAAAATTAAGTCAAATATCCTCAAAGTCAATCAACGGATAGACAAAGAGTACAGAATATGATACCTAATATATAAAGAATTGAGGAGGAAGAAAAAGGAGGAGGAGAAAAAAAGAACCTTTAGACTGTGTTTGTAATAGCATATTAAGTGAGTTAAGTTAGACTCTTAGATAGTGAGGAAGTTAACCATGAACGTTTGGTAACCATGAATCTAAAGCCTGCAATGGCAATAAGTACATACCAATCGATAATCACCCTACATGTAAATGGACTGAATGCACCAGTCAAAAGACATAGAGTCACTGAACGGATAAAAAAACAAGACCCATCTATATGCTGCCTTCAAGAGACTCACTTTAAACCCTAAGACATACACAGACTAAAAGTGAAAGGATGGAAAAAGATATTTCATGCAAAAATTGAGAGAAGAAAGCAGGAGTTGCAGTACTTGTATCAGACAAAATAGACTTCAAAACAAAGAAAGTCACAAGAGACAAAGAAGGACATTATATAATGATAAAAGGGTCAATCCGACAAGAAGATATAACCATTATAAATACAATGCACCCAACACAGGAGCCCCTACATATGTGAAACAAATGCTAACAGAATTAAAAGGGGAAATAGACTGAAATCCATTCATTCTAGGAGACTTCAACACTCCACTCACTCCAAAGGACAGATAAACCAGACAGAAAATAAGGAGACAGAAGTACTGAACAACACATTAGAACAAGTGGACCTAACAGACATCTACAGAACTTTATACCCAAAAGCAGCAGAATACCATTCTTCTCACGTGCACATGGAACATTTTCAAGAATAGACCATATCCTAGGTGACAAAAAGAGCCTCAGTAAATTCAAAAAGATTGAAATTGTACCAACCAGGTTCTCAGACCACAAAGGTATGAAACTAGAAATAATTTATGCAAAGACATTGAAAAATCCAACAAACACATGGAGGCTTCACAACATTCTCCCAAAAAACTAATGGATAAATGACCAAATAAAAACAGATATCAAGCAATATATGGATCCAAATGACAACAATAATTCAACACCACAAAATATATGGAAAGCAGCGAAGGCCGTGCTAAGAGGAAAGTATTCTGCAATACAGGCCCACCACAGGAAAGAAGAACAACCCCATAAGAACAGTCTAAACTCACAATTAATGAAATTAGAAGAAGAATAAATGAGGCCCAATGTCAGTAGAAGGAGGGACATGGTAAAGATTAAAGCAGAAATAAATAAAATCAAGAAGAATAAAATACTAGAATCAATGAAAGCACGAGCTGGTTCTTCGAGAAAATGAAAAAAATAGATAAACCCCTAGCCAGACTTATTAAGAAAAAAAGAGAGTCAACACACATAAAAAGAATCAGAAATGAGAAAGGAAAAATCACTACAGACACCACATACATACAAAGAATTATTAGAGAGTACTATGTAAAATTATATGCTAACAAACTGGATTACTGAGTGGAAATGGACAGATTTTTAGAAAAATACAACCTTCCAAGGCTGACCCAGAAAGAAACAGAAAATCTGAACAGACTAATAATCAGCAACGAAATTGAATTGGTAATCAAAAAACTACCTAAGAACAAAACCCCTGGACCATATGGCTTTACCGCTGAATTTTACAAACATTTAGTGAAGACCTAATACCCATCCTCCTCAAAGTTTTCCAAAGAGTAGAAGAAGGGGGAATACTTCAAAACTCATTCTATGAAGCCAGCATCACTCTAATACCAAAACCAGGCAAAGACACCACAAAAAAAGAAAATTACAGACCAATATCCCTGATGAACATAGAGCCAAAAATACTCAACAAAATATTAACAAACTGAATTCAAAAATACATCAAAAGGATCATCCATCAAGATCAAGTAGGATTTATTACAGGGATGCAAGGATGGTACAACATTTGAAAATCCATCAACATCATCCACCACATCAACAAAAAGATGGACAAAAAACACATGATCATCTCCATAGATGCTGAAAAAGCATTTGACAAAATTCAACACCCATTCATGATAAAAACTCTCAACAAAATGGGTATAGAGGGCAAGTACCTCAACATTATAAAGGCCATATATGACAAACCCACAGCCAACATTATACTTAACAGTGAGAAGCTGAAAGCTTTTCCTTTAAGATCAGGAACAAGACCAGGATGCCCACTCTCCCCACTTCTATTCAACATAGTACTGGAGGTCCTAGCCATGGCAATCAGACAACACAAAGAAATAAAATGCATCCAGATTGGCAAGGAAGAAGTTAAACTATCCCTGTTTTCAGATGACATGATATTGTACATAAAAGCCCTAAAGAATCCACTCCAAAACTATTAGATCTAATATCTGAATTCAGCAAAGTTTCAGGATACAAAATTAATATGCAGAAATCTGTGGTATTCCTATATACTAACAGTGAACTAGCAGAAAGAGAAATCAGGAAAACAATTCCATTCACAATTGCATCAAAAGAATAAAATACCTAGGAATAAACCTAATGAAGGAAGTAAAAGACCTGTACTCTGAAAACCACAAGAAACTCATGAGAGAAATTAAAGAAGATACCAATAAATGGAAACACATCCCATGCTCATGGATAGGAAGAATAAATATTGTCAAAATGGCCATCCTGTCTAAAGCAATCTACAGATTTAATGCAATTTCTATCGAAACACCAGCAGCATTCTTCAGTGAACTGGAGCAAATCATTCTAAAATTCATATGGAACCACAAACGACCCAAATAGCCAAAGCAATACTGAGAAGGAAGAATAAAGATGGGGGATTATGCTCCCCAACTTGAAACTTTACTACAAAGCCACAGTAATCAAGACATTTTGGTACTGGCCCAAGAACAGACCCATAGACCAGTGGAACAAAATAGAGAGTCCAGGTATTAACCCAAGCATATATAGTCAATTAATATATGGTAAAGGAGCCATGGACATACAATGGGGAAATTTCAGCCTCTTCCATTACTGGTGTTAGTAAAACTGGACAGCTACATGTAAGAGAATGAAACTGAAACTGGATTATTGTTTAACTCCATACACAAAAGTAAACGAAATGGATCAAAGAACTGAATGTAAGTCATGAAACCATAAAACTCTTAGAAGACAACATAGGCAAAAATCTCCTGAACATAAAAGCATGAGCAACTTCTTCCTTAAGGCATCTCCTTGAGCAAGGGAAACAAAAGCAAAAATGAACTCATGGGACTACATGAAACTAAAAAGCTTCTGTATGGCAAAGGACACCATCAAAAAAACAAAAAGGCATCCTACAGTGTGGGAGAATATATTTGTAAATGACATATCCGACATGGGGTTAACATCCAAAATATATAAAGAACTCCCACACCTCAACACCCAGAAAGCAAATAACCCCATTAAAAATTAGGCATAGGATATGAAGAGACAATTCTCCAAAGAAGAAATTCAGATGGCCAACAGACACATGAAAAGATGCTCCATATCACTAATCATCAGGGAAATGCAAATTAAAACCACAATGAGATATCACCTCACTCCAGTAAGGATGGCCACCATCCAAAAGACTAAGAACAATAAATGCTGGCAAGGATGTGGAGAAAGGGGAACCCTCCTTCACTGCTGGTGGGAATGTAAGCTAGTTCAACCATTGAGGTAAGGAATATGGAGGTTCCTTAAAAAAACTATAAATAGAAATACCATTTGACCTGGGAATTCTACTCCTTGGAATTTACCCAAAGAATAGAACTTCTTAGATTCAAAAAGACATATGCACCCCTATGTTTATTGCAGCACTATTTACAATAAGCCAAGATATGGAAGCAACTTAGGTGTCCATCAGTTGCTGAATGGATAAAGAAGAGGTGGTACATATATACAATGGAATACTATTCAGCCATAAGAAGGAAACAAATTCTACCACTTGCAACAACAACAACATGGATGGAGCTGGAGGATATTATGCTCAATGAAATAAGCCAGGCAGAGAAAGACAAGTGCCAAATGATTTCCCTCATTTGTGGAGTATAACAATACTGCACAATTGAAGGAACAAAATAGCAGCAGACTCAGGGACTCCAAGAGGGGCTAGTGGTTACCAAAAGGGAAGGTTTGGGTGGGAGGGAGGGAGAAGGGGAATGAGAGGTATTATGTTTAGTACATGTGGTTTGGGGTTCACCGGGACAACAGAGCAGCACTGAGAAGGCAAATAGTCTGTGGCACCTTACTACACTGATGGACAGTGATTGCATGGGGTATGTGTGTGAACTTGATAATATGGGGAAAAGTAGTCACCACATTGTTTTTTCATATGAAACCTTCATAGAGTGTATATCAGTAATACCTTAATAAAAAATGAAAAGAAAAAAGTGACAATCCATAGGAGTCAGTAGGACTGACAATAGATAATAGAACAATAGATCTGTATCAGATAAAAAAGTATTTATGCTTATTTATGATATCTTTAGTTTTTCAGAAGAATGATGATAAGAGGTTTTAAAGAAAGAAAAATGGTGGCAAATTGACAACTGTCTCAAATTATACACAGTGACATGGAAGAAGTCTACTTACTAAAAGTAATGTTCTACCTGGCTGAATGGCCACTATTTTAATTAATAGAAATTTAATGAATTGAAACAGACTTATCACTCATCTGTGATGTTCCAGACACTGTTTTAGATGCTAGGTATAAAACTATAGAGAAGTATGAAAATTAAGAATACCTGGAAAGAAAAGGAGGAAAAGCGAGATAAGAAAGGAACGGAATAGTGAAAGAGAAAAAGAAAAAAAAAAGTAAAGCAATAAAGAAACAAAATTAAAATTCTAAGTTATGCTTTCTTTTATGTATACATGAATTATATTGAATCTTATGAATGTTCATATAGGTAACTAGTGTAAAAGATACATTGCTCTGAAAACAAAAGAACCTTTTAAAAATAATCAGTAAAACTATGGTGTACATTGTACAGAGAAACATAACATATTCAGAAAGCTAATTTCTCAACACAGATGTTTTACTGACACAAATGATTTATTTTCACCATAGGTAGATAGATGAGGGCAGGTTGCTTTTACTTACACGTGCTGAGTGCTACAGGATTCCATAAAATCAATTGTTTGATGACTAGAAAATTGCCTCATTAGAGGTGTTTCAAAGGAGTCACACTTGCCTGCTGCTTTAGAGTTTACTCAAATGGATATTTTCATTTTCTTATAGTTTACTTTAGTGGATGAGCTTTAAAAAAATTCTGCCATCTATCGTCTTTTGGTCTTGCAATAAAACACATTTTTCAATAGAAAATAAAAGAAATCTTTCACTCTTCAACAGAAGAAAGGACATTATAATCTGTACAGATATAATGACTACCCTCAGGCATCAAACCTAGAGTCAAGTAATTTTTTTAATATATTTTCAATCACATCACCAATGTAATCATTTTGATTCAGCCTAAGCAAGCATAGTATACAAGATATAAAATCTTTTCCTAGAAGAGGTTGTAAGTGAAAGTTTACTTCTCATGTCCAAACTTTTGGTTAATGTCATTGAGGTTCACTCAACCTACTGTCAAGTGAAAAGAGGTTATTTGAAGGTTTCCTTGACCATTAACAAGTGAAAGGAACACATGGAACCTAGTTAGAACCTTAAAGGAGATTCCCTGAATATACAGTGTACACTGATTGTTTCCATAGTGACTTAGCAGCTTTCTGTGCACACCTGCCATCAGCTATCTGCCTTTTCCTCCATTCTGCACATCCTTTCTCCACTTCATGAATCAGATTCTTTCATTACATTGACTAAACTACACCTTTCCTAGATCTAGCTGTTGGGTGGGTGGGTGGGTGGGTGTGTGTGTGTGTGTGTGTGTGTGTGTGTGCGTGTGCTCAAGCATGTGTTTTTAACTTCAATTTCTTTGAATTCCTCATGTTTGTAAATCATATTAAGATATATGATAGAGACTCTGAAATAGCCTAGTTAATTACATTATTTCTGTTTGGGTAGAAAGTTTCATGCTTGCTCCTCCTGGCTGGAGTCCTGTGCTACAGAATATAGTGATTCATGGGCAAGGAACATCTACAAAAGAAATTACATAGACAAGGGATTTACTATTAAAAGTCAAATCTAGGAATTCAAAGTCATTGAGTACAGACAGTATAGAAGATTGTAAAGTTATTTTCACAGTTCGATATAATTTTTAGATTTTATGACTAATTCTGTAAGATGTAAAATATTAGGAGTCTCTAATAAAATATTGTGGTCTGTTATTAGATTTGCAAAAGGCTGCTCTTTCCTCTCCTCCCTACCTCTTTCTGGGGTTTTGTGTTTATGAATAATTGGTAGAGTGTAAACCAATGTACCCTAAGTACCCAAGATAAATTCCACAAATTATGCAGGTTATACCTCACAGCTCATGAACAAGCTTTGTAAGTCATAAAGAGAAAGACTGTTGAAACTGACAAATGCTCCTTTTTAGCTCATTATATTAGTGGTGCAGAAATAATAAGGAATATTCACATGGCTGCTGATTATTCAAAGAAAGTGATAATAAAGAAGATTTTCTTGAGGACAAACCAATCTCTCTCTTGGGCTGTGCCAACAATTATTAACTAATTTCCTGAGTAACCTGGAGTATTTTCTCCAAAATAGTTTATATCCTATACTTTTTCAAAAGGGATATCTGATGGAGTGAAGATCAGAAAAGAGATCTGATTTTGGTAGTCCTTCAACTGTTACTGTCTTTGGTATTTTCAACATAACAGTAGCCTATTAAAAATTAATATATTAACCTATTTGTCTCCCTCACGGGATTGGGCTTTCATTCATCATTTAACTGTTTACCTGCAGAATCTGGCATGGTGTCAAACACATGCTAAGAGCTCAAGATTTTTATATAAAGAATAGATTAATCACTTCCATTAAAGTGGTCTCAGACTTTTCCTTAATCATTTTTTAAGGTGGTGACTCTGTTCTTTACTGCTTCTCCAGGACTTAGTGAAACAGTTCTTATAGTATTCTTCTAAGGTGCAGAAAAGTAAATACAGTAGTAAATAAATATAAATATAGAATTAATCAATCACTTGGGTGAAAGTGATGTAAGAATTTGCCTCAGTAATTTTCAAAGGAGATGACTCTACTCCTTACTGATGCTTCTGCTGGCTGAGCAAGAGAGTTCTTAGTGTTCTTCCAGGGTATTAAGTCTTAATAGATATTCAGGGTTCCTGATCCATCAAATAATGATTGAGCTAGGTTCCATGTTTTTGAGAGAAAGGGACTCTTATAACTCATGTTCTAGAAGATTTCACATAAATATCAAAAGCACTGACTAACATAAAAGGTAATGATATTGAACATGGAACACTGGTTAAATTAGCATAGAAAAATAATATTTTTAGTTTTTAATTTTTTTGAGTGTGCAGTCTAACTCACAATTGTATCTGCCAGTTTTTCCACCGTAGCTCTTGGTGAGATAATTCTAAAATCCCAAATAAAGCAGATTGTTACTCTAAAGTCCAAGTCTCATAAAGATACACAATATAACTGGTATAAAATCCTTTACTTTGAGACTCCACCAAAAAATCTTCAAGAAAATAATTTTGTTGAGAAGCATACTTGATGAATTTTCCTGGGCATATTTTTTTGAACTTTTTTATTGTAGAAAATTTCTAATATATACACATAAACATAACAGTATTATCAGACAACTTTCAACAACTACCCACCAAAAGCAATCACTGTTTTGATTATTAAAGAAAAAGTGCTTAAATGTCCAGAATCTCCTCTGGAAAAATATAGTGGGGTGGTTGCAAGGGTTATGAAGGAAGGTAACCTACATATTCCTCTGTTTATTGTTTGCCCTCAATTTTTGCTGACCATTGCACCAATACATTACATAATATATGACGTGCATATTTTGGAAAATGCAAAAAAAGAGAAGAAATGTATATTTTAAAATGGTAAAAATAGAATGAAAGCCTAGGAAGAGAAGCAATAAGGAGAGAAAGAAAGAGAGAAAGGTGTGGAAGAGTAATTCTCAATAGTCGCATTATTTCCTCTTCATCTTTGGTTATATCTCTGATGTTGGTGTGTCCACGGTACACTGCTCCTCAAAATACATCTGTGGGCCAGCAGTAGACTTTCAGGCTCCATTCTAATTCTAGTGAATCAGAATCTGCATTTTAACAAGACCCAAAGGTGGATTGTATGTACACTCCATTTTGAGAAACAGTGCTCAAGATCACAATGTAATGTGACATGCAAAAGGAGAAAAAAAGGGAACTCCATAAAACAAGACAGAAAATGAAACATGAATACACTTGGAATCAGCAAATTATGTACTATAAAGAAAATTTCTATTGATTCTATAAATGGGTAATTCCTCAGTTATTTTATAAAGCTAAAGAGTGAAAATAGGGATTAATTTTAAGTCTTAAGAAAGATATTTTGATTGGCTCTTCTCAATGCTTTTTACTGTTCATCTGATGTCTTTTAGTAAGCCTATAAACTGTCACATAAGCTAATATTAAAAGCAACAAATTATACTTTTGTTTATTTTATTTGAATGATGCTCATTAAAATTTTATGCTATATACAATTGCTATCAGATTTTATGTATCCAATTAATATTACATTAAATGATACTTTTGTAAAGGAAACAGCTAAAGGAAGCAGATGTGTGGATTCTTAAAATGCAGCTGTTATTAAAATTAAACAATTGGCAGAAGATTTTGGAATAATTTCTCATATATTATATAACATAATTATAAAAGTTGTTTGTCAATAGATCTAAATTTTCTTACACTGCCACTGCTTAAAGCTATGAACAAGAAAAAATTAGTCATAGATTTATAAGAAAGAATATAAAATGTAAAAATGAGGCATATTCTGACTGAAAGGTCATTCCATCTCTTACCTCATTTTTTTTAACTGAAGTTGAAATTAACTTTCAAATGTAAAATTGTCTAAATGACTTTGGTTAGCAAAAATGAGACATTTCAAAAAGCATGTTTATGAGAAAACCCTTTATCCTGTATGTTTGATTTACAATTAAATCAATTGATTTGTAATTACAAGACAGAACTGAGATACTTATACTCTTTCCCTCCTTTCCAAATGTTAGAAAATTTTCTTACTCTCAAAAACTGCCTATATTACATAAAACTTCTTTGTGGTAAAAATCTTAACCAGATAATATTTTAAAATTTGTGATCAACTATAAACATATTTTCAAGAACAGTACAGAATATTTATCTAGTTTTATCCCTTACAAATATTTATTTTATTTTTTTAAGTCAATAAGTAAGGTAAGGTCATACTTCTCTGGAAATAAGTAAAACTCAATGGATTATATAAGTATCTAACCATTAAATACATCAAATTCAATATTATTTTCAAAGGCAATTCTTTGCATAGAGCACAACAATGGAAAGCTGAACTTATTTTGTTCAACATATTTTTAAATATTTTAAAAATAAATTATTTAATACACGGTAAAATTAAGTGATTTATGCACTTAATGCAAAAAAACTAATTTCATGTAAATAACATTGCTCATTTGAAATGAAAGCTTAAGAAAATGGAACAGCTTTCTCCGTCAACTATATTTAAGATTTTTGTTTTACTAATATCCTTATGATAACCTTAGTCTACCATGTTTTATTTCTAATCTATTAAAATTACCTCTTCTTACCAGCTACTTTAGACTTAAGAAATTTCAAATTAAATGAATATATTAAACCTGTTTTTCAGAGAACAAATAATTCCTAAGTGTACCATTTAACAATGAATCTTAATCATCCACAATAAGTTTAAATATCAATAAGTGAATTCATGTTTTAAGGAAAGTATTCACATTCATGCTGAATGGATTCTTCAGCCAAATGAAGAGCATTTATCTCTATGTAAATTGCACTGAAAATATGTATATTTAAATATTCGAAATATTCAGGTTACTGTCCTTCTCTTTACCAAAGATGACAACAGCTTTCTCTTCTTGGGTATTCTTTAACAATTACGTTCACCTCACATTTTACAGTCAGCTCAAATACATTATACTTTTTTAGACATAACCAGATAGTTGTGAATTTGCTTTTCCCAAGTATTCTTGTGGTTCAGAGAATTAAGATTATCTTTTAGTAAAACTTAAATCTAAAAGAGCAATATTGTAAAATGGCCTGAGTTTTCACACAGAGTATACAAAATACCTTGCACTAAGGGTATTAAAGCTTTATTTCTGTGCTTAATTTTAAAATTTATCCCTGAAGTAGGTGTATTTTTATATGCTCAAAAGGAAATAGCAAATATTTGCCTTTAAAAAAATGATACAGATAGGGAGAAGGTGCATAAGTGTCTTGAGTAAATGAAATCTGTTATATTTTGAAAGAGTATGTCACAGAATTTTTAAATGTTCGTTTTATTTTCAGATGTAAAATATTTAAAAGAAGAGGATGCAAATCGCAAGACCTTCACCGTCAGCAGCACGCTGGATTTCCGAGTGGACCGGAGCGATGACGGTGTGGCAGTCATCTGCAGAGTAGACCACGAGTCCCTCAATGCCACCCCTCAGGTGGCCATGCAGGTGCTAGAAATACACTGTAAGTAAACGTTATTCCCTTCCCCTTTATCTCAGCAGCTGATCTCTTTATGTACATGTAAAAAATAATTTCAAAATTACCTGAAGTTACAGCAAATGTGCCTCAAAAGCAGCAGAAAAATGAAGTAAAACTACCCTCATTAGTATTAATCATGTTCAAAGGAAAGTAGTCCTTTCCTGAGTATCGTTCTTGACAAGGAAGAAAAATAAAGGAGATATCATAAGGTTAAAACTCCTAATTACCCTCCAAATGGTGGCTTGATGTATGTGTGTGCATTCAGGTGGGCAGGAATAGTGATAATTTTCTCAGATCTGTCAAAGTTGGGTATCTGAGAAGACCTTGATGAACGCATTTTATGAAAGTAACTTTGTTATATGCAAATATGGCTTCCCATCTGTGCTTTTAAAATTAGACTATTTTTTACCCTCTATATGAGATAAAGTAAGTTTTTCTGCATGCCGTATCCATTATGTTTTCTTCATTAACATCCTCATCATTTACAAATGATAAGAACGAAATTAATTGGATGACTCCAGTAGGACAGGGACCATGCTAACAGCTTTGCTGGCATTATCTCCTTTCATGTTGTCTCATATTAGGGCCTAAGTATAATAGCCTGATGAGTACTTGCCCTCTTTACTCACTATTTATTAATGAGCACACAGAAGTGGTTGAGTCACTTGGCCAAATTCACACAACTAGTGATAGTAGACTTGAAATGGTGACGGTTTTGGTAATTAGCAAGGTCCTTGGGATACAGTAACTTATCTATAAATATTTTTCAAAATTGAAATATATAAAGTTGAAAAGAGTAGAGCACAAAAGATTACATTTCTGAATTGTGTTGATTTTTTTTTAAATACTGCAGATTTTTTTGTTTGCTTTTGTTATCTATGATAAAGTTATACCTCAGTTTATAATTTGTGTATGATGTAAACTTACATTAAATTCTAAAATGTTAAATCAAAGTACTGGTCTTCAATATATTTCACTCTATTTTGTTTTCATTTATTTATTCAAAACTTACTGAGTGCCTACTATGAAACATGATTGTTTGGGGCACTGGGGTTACATAAGTGACCACCACCACCACGGACAAACACCAGTTCTCTTATAGCATCCATTCTATGTAGGAATGCCAGAAAAGCTAAATAAGCAAATATATAGCATGCTATATATTAAGTGCTATGGGAAAAAAATAAAGCAAGGATGGTGGTAAAGAGTGCAGTTGGAAAAGTAGGAATGGAGGTCAAGGAAACCGTGTGTGTAAGAGTGTGTGTGTGTATTAATATGTAACATATATTACATTTATATAAATATATTTTTTATTACATATTGCATATAAATATATTATTATAAATATCTTAAGTATACTTAATATTTAATTAAATTAATATATTTAAATAAAAATGCATATAAAATACAGAGGAAAGTGCAAATATAAATGCCCTGGGGTAGGAGTGTGTATGCTATGTTTCTAGTATCAGCAAGGCCTGGTAGACCAGGGTAGAATGGAAAAGTAGAGAGTACTATGAGAAAAGATCAGTGTGTCTACTATGATCTACTATGATCTATGACAGGAGGACAAGACTTTTTTTTTAATTTTTAATAGAGAAAATATCAAGCTGATTATGATTTTTTCATATTGTTCATTGTGTTTTAATTATTCTTAGTTTACTAGCTATTGGATTTATTACAACTTTTAAAATGCTCTCAATTTGATTAGGCTAGTTTCATTAATTTTCCTCCTGTTGTCATTAAAACAGATTCAGAAACAGGCCTATTTTAGAGCCCAAACTGAATTAGCTCCAAATTTCAACATTTATTTGCAGTGAGACCTTGGGACAATTACTGAAACCACTTGAACTTTGACTATAAACTCAAAATTAAAACATATGAGGACCAAACTAGGCAATTTAAATCAGGTTTATGGCATTCAATGAACTTTTAATGTCACCTTTTATCTTAGTTCAGTCAGCTATACCAAAAAAACCATGGAGTGGGTGGCTTGTAAACAACCGAAACTTATTTCTCATAGTTCAGGAGGCTGGATATCCAAGATCAAGGAGCTGGCACATGCAGTGTGTAGTGAGGCCTCTTGTCCTGGTTCATAGACAGCCATCTCTTTTCCATATCTGCACATGGCAGAAGGCGCTAAAAAGCTCTCTGGGTCTATTTTGGAAAGTCGCCGATGCCAGTCAAGAACTCCAGAGGCCTCTCCTTGTGACACCATCACAGTGCTGATTAGGTCTCAGCGTATGAATTTCCGGGGGACATGTATTCCGTCTGTAGCGCCTTTCCTTTTCTATTTATTTCATCAATATGTCTTTTAAAATATGGAAAATTATATAATTTTATATGCTGAGAGGATCCAGATTATCAGCCTCTTAAACTTTTTTCAGTTTATTATAAAGCTAAGTAAGATTGCTTAAAAATATTATTTGATTACTAATTTAACTGTGATTCTCAACATCTAATAAAAGAAAATAATAAAAATTAAATCATAAGGGATTTGAAGATCACTAGCCAAAGATCACCCAAAACCTACCAACCTACCAGGAGTCTAACAAAATTAGGTTTATTTAGTTTGCTAAGGCAAAGAAGAAACCAATCTCTGGGTTCAAGAAGATGAATTTCTGGGTCTAGGCAGGAAAGGCTTGTTATAGTATTTTGGGCTTGTCCTAAATATCCTAAAGGGGCTTCTGTACTGCGTGCTGTCAGGATTGAGATAAGGGTGGGAGGGACAATTCAATAATGTGTATGTTGGTAACTTTTACCTGGAAAGCAGAAATATTAAAGCAGACCTAGATTTGCTGTTATGAAGAGGCACTGGTTAATCATGAAAAATTTTGTGTTTGCTGAGTGTCCTGGCCTCTGTCTTGTTTGAAACCTGTCGTGGTATAATAGACTTGCCATTGTCTCATGCCACCCCACAGTCACAGAGTAGCTTTATCTGATTACTGTTTAGATTCTAGAGAATTACTTATGTTTGTTGAGAATATTTCAGCTTAGCTGTGTTACCAATTGTTAGCTGCCAAAGTCATTTTCACTTTCTTGGGAGTCAAAAATGAAATTATTGTACATATACTTCCCCGGTACTTTTACACATTCACCATATTTCAATATACAAAATTAAGCAAGTTTCATGGAGGAAGGTAATTGAACTGCCTAGTTTTTTAGGAAGTTCAACATGAAAAATGTTATACTTGCTGGCCAATTAAAAATAACAACTCATTCTATCATGGTTTCATATATAAGTGACTAGAAGACAGAGAATAGATCTATTTAAATTATGTTTCCTAACATCCAGCATACCATCCCATCATTCCAGTATGTGAAGTTAATTAAAACTAACTTATGATAATGCTAAATTTTCCTTTAAGGGATGCAGAACATTCCCCAGAGATGAAATGAGAAGTGGAGAGTGGAGGGGGCATTTGGTAACATTTACATCAAAATTAAAGCAAATTGAGCAAATTGGGGGTAGTCTTCATAAACACCTAAGAATAATGACAAAAGAATGTCAGGGTTTTTTCCAGAGACAGTAGATTATAGTCTCACATACCTATGTAGAAATTTCCATGGATGCAAGATGGGGGAAAAAATAGAATTGGAAAAGGCAGATGGTTAAGCCTAGCATTTACGGAACAGAAATTTAGGATTTCCACATTGTTTCAAACATTTCTATCATGAATAACCACAAAGAGGGGCCCAAATAGAGGAGCATTTAGGTTTCTGGGACTCCAGAGCAGAAGAGGAACCATTATTTTCTGTGGTGAGTGAAAATGTATGTATCCCTACAATAATGAAAAGTTGTGACTAGAATTAAAATAAAAAACCTGTGTTTTTGAGGAAAGGCAGTTTAGTGTGAAATAAGAAATAATGGTTAAACACATACTACCAAGGAGCACTAAAAAAAACAGGAAGAATTATATATTTAGGGCTTAATGTTTTAACTCTATGACCCTATTATATCCATTTTAGGACAGCCTCTATAATATATGACAGCAACATTCATTTTTTTATAAAATGTCATACATCTGAATGTCCCTGGGATGGGAGAGAGTTTCTTTGAAGTTGAAATTTAGGAAAATGTAGACTACTCACTGTAAACCACAAATGCCTGCATATTTCACGTACTAGGTAACAGCATACTTTGCACCTGAGCAATGGAAAAAAGCCACTCTCTTTTTTTAAAAAATGGAAATTCTAATTCATCTTTGTATTTTTATGCAGATATCTTTGAAAGCAGCAACATTTTATTTGTATGATTTAATTTTTAGAAGAACAAATTAGAGACATTTTATTTAATTCTCAATAAGAGTAATGTATCTCTACTAACAACTATGCACAAAATACAGAAAAGAAAAAAATGCTGAACATTCACTTTTTATGTGACATTGACAAAATTATATACAAAAACCAACTCTTTCTAAAAGAGAAAACACAAGAGACAGATTAGTGAAATATTTTAGAATAATGCATGTTCTGAAAAAGCATTTTAGTACTGTCATTGAACTACCAATATAGATAAGTAAAAACCAAAATGTTAAGTCTGTGTGTATGTATTGTAAAGTACATTATATACATAATTCATTGAATCATGAAGTCTTATGCTGTCATTAATATTTTAGTATTCCTATTTAGTCACAGTACCATGCTTTGCTTATGAAATAATGCATAAAGACAATATGGAGTTAAAATGACTCATAGAAGAGAATCTGCTTGTGAGACTAAACAATTCAGTGTGAACAATCATATAAGGAATATAGAAAAAAGGAAGGAAGGGAGGACAGAAGTAAGGAAGGAAAAGAAAAAAGGGAGGGAGGGAAAGAGGAAAGATGGAGGAAGGAAAGGAGGAAGGGAGGAAGAGAGTATGGAAGCTTCTCTGTTAAAACTGTTTGTTTAAATGAGCTGCATTAGGTTGATGACTGAAAATCAGAAATGTATTATATACTTTTAAATAACAGAAACTTCTGTATTCATTTGTTACTATCATAATATGTTTATAAGAGGTTAAATGTCAATCTACAGTCCTGATTTTTACCTGCTTGAGGCTTTTATTTCTATTCTAATTAACATGCACATGAATAATACAATGAATCCATTTTCCCCTTAACACCTTAAGTTAAAAAAATAATGTGTTTCTAAAGTGCTTCCTTCCTTGTTTTGCTCTCTTTTAAACAGAATTAATCTGTGCCTAGGGGAACTGAATTCTTGCCTATACGTGTTTATTACTTTTTTGGTCCATCTAATGTACATTATCGGTTCTCTCTTTAGTTCCACCTATTACAATAAAATACAATCATCAATAAAATTCTGATTGTAGGAGAAATTCAGTACAGATGGGCTTGGGGGCTTTTAGTTATTTTGTTTATATGTTCATTTTCAGTGTGGATGTACATGATATAAAACAAATATTTTCAAATATAGGCAGAGATTCTTCATTAAGTGCAGATTTGAGTTCCTATTCACTTATGATAGAAAAATAATTAATATCCCACTTTTCCACTCCTCCCTCCACAAACCTGCAGACCTTCCTAGCCCAAGTCAGTGTCTTTTAAATTGTTCTGTGTTAGTTGTGTCAACTACACTTCTACTACTTTTCTTGTTTATTATAGAAAGCACTTGAATAAATGTTTCAGGCTATGAAGGTTTATTAGCAGAGAAGTGAATGTTTCAAGTAGCCTTTTAAAATAACATACTTCACTCACCTGGAATCTCGTTTGTGAAATGCTTGTTATCTAATTATCTTGTCTGCCACAAATTATCTATGGTCCAGAGGCCCAGAATATAAAACAAATGAGAAAAGTGAAATAAAAACTATCTTTAGGTTAAATTTTCATAAATTAAAATAAACTATTCTTTTTACTAACAAAAATGCCACATGTATGCCTGAGGATACTTTGGAAAGATTTTTTTAATAGAACCTAAAATATTTCACAAAGCTCATGAAATATATACATGTTAGAACCATGAAAGTGATCTATGCCACTTAGCAAAAGATATATTTGACTGCATTAATAAAGGTAGCCTAATATGCAACCTTTCTTTAAGATCCCAGTATATTTTTGAAATTTCTTCAGGGATGGCACATTCCCTTAGTATTACATTACCCTTATTAATGTGTTACTGGCAAATATTGGTCATGAGATAGTATTTTTTCTTTTATATGTGATAGCAATATTTTATTTGCAATATCAAATTATTAAAAGTAATTCAATCACCAATTATTTCTAGTGATGTAAGTTCAGGGATTCAAAATGTTACTAAAGTTTCTGTTATTAATAGAGGTTCACACTTCTGTGTTTTTAAAGCTCAGTGAAGAGGTGTGTATATGTGAGGAGAGATTACAAATTTAAAAATAACAAATTCAAGCATTAAAATAATACAATGTACTCCCAACTGATCTTTCCTAATCATGCTTATCATAAAGTATGCATTTGTAAAGCTTTTTAGAGTTTTAACATTATTTTAAACACAAAAATTAATCTCATGAAACGGCAGTCAAAAATAGCCCCCAAATGATAGAATGTTTGGATAGTACAGAAGCCAATGTATCTTTTGCAGTTAAAGTCAATTTAATAGAGAATAAAAATTGGGCAAAAAATGAGAGAAATGATTTTTGGCAAGTAGAACTATATAATATTGAGAACATGAGCATAAGTTATTAATACCTAGTATTTTTAACTTTTAATTTAATAGCTAATTCTATTATATAAACCTATTTTTAAAGATAGTTAAAAGCAGATTTTGTTTCGAAGTGGCTACATTATTTATTTCCCAATATTTTCAAATTGTTCTAGTTTTCTTTTCAGAGTAAACTGTAAAACACACACATACACACAACATTCACATGTTTCTAAGAGAAAATGTCTGTTTAGAAAACTGTAATCACTTGATAAAACTTATTGGATTAGCTCTTAATATATTGGAAACATTGTCATTACTATTTACCATCTGGGTGCATTAAGCTTTTTTTAAATTAATAGGCTTTTTTTATATCAGTTTTTACTTTACAGTAAAATTGAACAGAAAGCAGAGAGTCCTCATATACACCCTGATCCTACCCACTCACAGTTTCCCCTATTATTAACATCTTGCATTATTGTGCTACATTTGTTATAGTTGATGAATATTCATAGATTACTGTTAAATAAAGTCCATAGTTTCCATTAGAGTTCACTTTTTATGTTGTACAGTTGCCCAGTGTTTAGCGTAGCAGCCATAGTTACAATACCATACAAAATACTTGCACTGCCCTAAAATCCCTTGGGCTTCACCTCTTGATTGCTCCTTCCCTCCCCGAAATTCCCAGGCAACCATGATCTTTTAACTGGCTACATAGCTTTGCATTTTCTAATACATATATAGTTGGAATTATATAGGATATGGTCTTTTCAGACTGTGCTCTTTAACTTAGCAATATTAGCATTTAAGTTCCAAAATGTCTTTTTGTGGCTTGATAGCGCATTTCATTTTATTGCTGAATAAAATTCCATTGTCTGGATGTAACAGGGTTTATCTTTTCACCTATGGAAAGATATTTTAATTACTTCCAAGTTCTAGAAATTATGAGTACAGCTTTGCCAATTTTTTAATTAGGTTGTTTTTTAACTGTTGAATGTTAAAGAGTTCTTTGTACATTTTTGAATACCACTCATTTATCGGTTATTTCCTTTGCAAATACTTGCCCCAATGTCTTTTCATTCTTTTAAGTCTTTCTCAAGAGTAAACATATTTAATTGTAATGAAGTCCAATTTAACAATTTTTTTTTTTGCTTTCATGGATTATGCTTTTGGCATTGTATCTACAAATTATCACTTAGTTTGTACTATCAAAAAATTAGTTTGTGCTTCCCATATGAAAAATAAGCTTACTTAAAAATCAGTATCTCCCCCCAAAATAAATTAAATGAATTTTAAAAGTAAGCTATCACCAAACCCAGGGTTACCTAGATATTGCCTATGTTATCTTCTAGAAGTTGTATAGTTTTTGCATTCTACATTTAAGTCTATGATCCATTTTGAGTTAATTTTTGTGGAAGGTGTAAGTAAGGTCTGTGTTTAGATTCATGTATTTGCATGTGGATGTATGGTTATTCCAGCACCATTTGTTAAAAAGACTACCCTTTTCTCCATTGTATTGCTTTGCTCCTTTGTTAAAGATCTGTTGACTATATTTATGTGGATTTCTTTCCATTCTCTTTATTCTATTACATTGATCTATTTGGTTATTTTTTTCACAAATGCCACACTGTCTTGATGACTGTATACTAAGTTTGAAGATAGGTAGTATCAGCCCTCTGATTTTCTTCTTCTTCTTCAATATTGTAATTTTGTTTGTATTTGTAAATTTGTAATTATAAACTATTATAAATTTGATTACATTTATAATTAAGGTAAATATAATCAATCAGTATGGTGAACTATTATTGCATTAATCCTTGATATATTAGGAGAGAATATAATTACCATTCATGATCTGGGTCCAATAGACATTTTATTTTTAGTTTTTGAAGTTTTAAATTATTTTTTGAATAATGTGTAGATGTACTAATAAGAGGATAATGAAAAACAACTTTATTAGGCTTTTTAATAGGAACTTAAATATACCAATCTTGAATTTCTATTTGATATTTCCCTGGATTTGATGATATATATATATCCAAAATGGTAAACTGTCATGAATAATCCTAGAACATTTCCATATTACATATTCTGAGAGCAGATTTCAGATACATCTTTAATATGTCCTATTTTGTTATTGCTTTGGTTCTTCTTGAACTTGCAATGACAGAATGCAACACTTAAAAAATCCTTGATGGTTCCTAATATTAGCAGAAAAAGTAAAATATCTTTGCTCCATAATTGCAAAACATTTTCATTTTTAGACTTATAAGCATCAATTAAATTTATCATCAAATGTTTTTAGTCTTTTTCCACTTAGCTGTATAAATTCTTAGGCATAAAATCATAAAAGGTGAAAGAAATATTGTCATATTTCCCTTTTAGCAGAATCATATTGAAACTAGTGTATGATAAAGCCCTTCCTTTGTTTTCTTAGAAACTGTTCACTTAAAGGTTTTTGAATTTGATAAAATTCTTCTAGAATATAATTTTCTTTCATTTCATCATCATCATTGCATTCTTGAGTTCTATTATTTTCTCTTTGCATTTGTTGTCTGATCTGTCTAATAATTTTGAATTATCTCCCTCTGTTGATTGTCTTCTGTTGCTGTTATGGGCAGAAAGTGAAATATTCTGAATTCTTAACTGAGATCATGAAAGCTAAACAAACAACAAATATGCAAACAGGACTACAATGATGGTGTTTTTATTTCCAGACTTCTTTTCTACCACCATGAAAGAAAATGCAAAACCTGAGCAGCCCTGTAAGTAAATAGGGATCAGAGAACAGTGATGATTTATAACACCCTTGCATAATCCTCCACACCAGTACTGTCTAGTAGGATTTTCTGTGATGATGGGAATGTTCTGTGTCTGACCCCAAATAGTGGCCAATAGCCAGCTACATGTGGCGACTCAGCACTTGCAATGTGGGTCTTGTGATGAGCAAAGATCTTGTGACTGGGGACTAAAAACTAAATTTTATTTAATTTTAATCAATTTACTTTTAAATAGCCACATATGGCTAGCTGTCACTATATGGGACACCACCACTCTGGATGGTTTCATCCTACTTCCATTTCCTTATTAAGTCATTCCTTTTAGCATAGTTGGGGATAATTGATGAGTTAGGGTTGAATTAATACTGAAGTAATTGATAGAATACTAAAGTAGCAGATTTTTTCATAATATAGGAAATTTAACACCATTGTAATTTTATTATATATCTTAGATTTATAAAAAAGTCCAGTGTTTTTATATCATAATTTTAAAATAGGATAATATTAAGCCTAGTTTCAAAAGTAAATTTTCTATTTGTTTTTTGGAAAAACTCTAAGAAAGAATAAAAAATCATGAAATATATTCTTTAAAAATAGAACTTTTTCCAAAAAAATTCAAAAACTAAAATTGAGACCCTTGGACTCAGATAATCTACTAAAGTTTAAGTTTACATTTCTTTTTAGGCTGATGATTTAAGTGACTACTACAGAATTGCAGAAAGTTTTATTCTACCCTCCATATTGCCTTTTTGGTTCTCTTTTGTGATGTCTTAGATTTTATAATTTGTGATTTAGTTTTTGGTTCAAGTCTAAGATACCCATATTGGAGCTCATAAGTGGGTAGTGATCTGAGTCCACCAGTTCTTTGAGGCTGTGTGTTATCTATGCTTAAAGCTGGATGGGCTGTGCTTTTACAAGACCACAATATTTGGTATCCAAATACAAATTAACAACCTATGAGGTGAAATAAAAACTCTTTAAGAAAATATATTTTGAATACAGTGCAGTCTTGAAAATCAGTATTTCAATTTTTAAAGTTCAAATTCTGAAGTCAGATAAGGCTAGCCTGGAATCCCAGCTCCCCTCTGTGACTTCAGTGTTAGTCACTCTAAACGTCAATTTCCTCATTTGAAAAATGTACCTACTTCATGTATTTTTTGGTAGGGATTCAATCAGCTAATGCAGTATAAGTACTTGGCTTTCTACTATTATTATTATTAGGAAGATAATATTATATCTTATAAATGCAAAGAAGCTTAGCAAATATTCTATGAGGTCTATACATGATGAAGGAAAATGGAAGAGCTTGAGAATACAAACAGGGAGCCTGTGAAATACAGAAAAAGAATATATAAAGAGATTGTTTCTTTATAATTTTGCATAGGTCATATACTATTAACCCATACTGATAAAAATCACACTTTAATTTGGTAATATCAGGAAAATAAAAACAATTTTTAATTTTTTCTTTCCATTAATAAAAGCTGCAAATAAAATCTTATCCTGTGGAAATCTTCATGGAGACAATCTACTACAACTGTTCAGTTATTTTTTTATTTGACTTTTCTCAATTTGAATATATTTCAAAATATGCCACTGAATTTAAAGGACTATTATTGTAATTTTTAAATTTTTTATTGTTTAATTTTTTAATTGTTATTTTCAAGATTAGATAGCATATGAAATAAAATAAAAAAGCTTGATAGTTGACTAAATGGCTAACAAACAGGAAATGAGATATCAACTTTCATACTAAGTTAAATAATTTTATGTTAAGTCATCATATTTGACTCAACCTATGCATCATCTACTAATGCCGTATATGCTTTTTAAATAAACATTGAATGCTTAGGCCATCCTATGGCAGATTTATAAAACCTAAAACAACTATATATTCATGTGTACATTTCATTTTTTTTACTATTTCTTTTTGTATCCACATGATGAATCCATTTTATGATGACTTTGATAAATTTTCTTTAAAATAATTTCAAAAACAAAAATAGCTTGAAAATATTTAGAAAGACAATGAGTTCTGATTTTTCATTTTGTTTTTTTAAAATGATGATATGTAACCTTTTCTGTAAAAAAACAAAGCTTTCAGAAGTGTCACAGTGTCCCATCTGGTGATGAAATGTGGCAGGTGGCTTCCTGATGCCTTTTCCTTGTAATCCATCTCCAGTGTTGAAGCTGTCAACTAGTTGAATTTGTTTCTGTCCTCCAGAATATAACTAACTCTACCAGCAATATCAAATTAAAACTATGCATTTTCCATCACCACATCAGACCATTAACATAGAAGTTTCATTTGATAAATTCCTAAATTTTATTTATTTTAATTAAAATTTCCTAAATTATAAATGCTTTCATTTCCTAAATATTTTATAGTTATCCTAATAACCAGAATAAAACACTGGAGAAACAATTATTTAAAGCTAAAATATAAGTTAGGATAAGTGAGATGCAGAGAAAATGCTGCTAAAATAATGTACTGTAGAGTCCACAATCATAGACTGTTATGAATTAGAATAAACAAAAATATTATCTATATTTATACAGCTGTCTTTTCCTTCTGCAAGATCTTCCTTGTGGCTCAACTTTATAATAGAGACATTTTGCTTCTAATTGCTCCCTGATACATTCAGTTTACACACTGCCAAATATCTCCTAAAACTTGTTTCTGAGCCTGATACTCACTTGATCACAAATTGAGATGATTTCTTATTGCCTCTAACATAATGTCCAAACTCCTCAGTGTGACATTCATGCCTTTGAAAATATAACTCCTACAGTGCTCTCATCAGTACCCCTTTGCAGATAACTATTCTTACATGCCTTATACACAGCCTACATTCTTCTCTACATCAGCCCTTTGACACTTTACCTTGAATTCTCTGCTTTCCTTCTAGAAAAATTCTGCCAGTTCAAATCCTATGCATTTTTTTAATTGTTTTAAGTGCTCCTTTAGGTAACTTTCTTTGATTCTAACAAAAGGGTATAATGTCTTCCTCTGTAACTCCATTAATACTTCATCAGAGTGCTATGTTGCTTTCAGTTTTGAACTTCATATGATTGTTTTTATTGGGACTAAATGACTGTAGGTAACTATATCTGCGATGTTTTGTTTAGTAGTAACAATGTGTCATACACACAATTTATACATATTTGTTGAATAAATAAATTATTGTCACAAAAGTAATTTTTCACTGGAATTTAAAGGAGTTTGACAGCTGTTGAAGGAAAACTACCTGATAGTTTTCATTACTATGAAAAGAATGTTGTGAGTTTGAGTCTTACTACAAAATTACAAAGAGGAAAAATAAATTGTACATCTAGGAAAAGCCAATCTTACAAAGAGGAAATGAATACCAGATAATGCTGTAGCTGAAATGGTTCTGGTTAGCTCTTGGCATACCAGTCAAAAGTCGTGGATCTTGAGGCATAGACTGAGTTTTATTTACAGCTTTTTATTTCAGGAAAGTATCATAACGGCCTTATTCAGAGTATTTGGCATTTCCTTCATTTCAGAAGTAAAAACAAATATGAGAAAAGACCAAGCATCCATACAGTCAACCCCATTCTATTTTAACAAGGAAGAGATGTGTAGGTAAAGAATAAAGTAAATGTAAATATTTTACAGGAGGTCACTATTGACGTCTTGACCAAGTCTTGTTCATTGTAAGGAGTTTAGCAGCACTGCCGACCTCGATCCATTAGATGCCAGTGGTATCCCCTCTACCTCTCCCTGACACTCTAACAATCAAAAATGTCTCTTGACATTGCCAGTGTGTTTGGGGGTCAAAATTGTCCCTAGTTGAGAAATACAATTTTAGCATAAACTACACAGTGGCTTCCCAAAGGTGAGTTGATGTATAATTTTCTTTAGTATCAATGTAATTACCAAGATAGCTTTATAAGTGTGCTAATTAAATTCTTTCGTTCAGAAGCCTTTATGTAATAAGATTGCTATAAGGCAAAGAATCATACTCTTTCATCTGCAAAATACTTAGAAGTTTAAAAATTTCCCTCCATAAAAATTTGCTGTGGGTATATTTCTGTATTATTCATGGGGGAGAATAGTATGTGAATTAGAAGGATATACTGTAATGAAAAACATAAGGGAATATATTTTTACAAGATTTTTCCCAGTCTTATTGATATGTAATTGACATGTAACATTGTTTTAGTTTAAGGTGTACAACATAATTATTCAGTATATGTATAGATTGTATTCAGTATATGTATAGATTTTGAAATGATTACCAATTGTTTAGTTAACATCCATCACCTATGTAATTACAGCTTTTTTTCTTATGAGAATCAGCAACTTTTAAATATACAATATGGTATTAACTATAGTCACCATGCAGTACATTATATCCCCAGAACTTATTAATCTTATAACTGTAAGTTTTTACCTTTTGACCACCTTCACCCCAAAAAATATTTTCATCTGTCAAAGAGGAAAAGTATGTGAGAGAAAGATTTGAGAGAGTTTTCTTTTCTTTCTTTTTTTTTTAAGAGATAGACACTGGCACACAGGTTGTGCATTGAATTTGGTAACATTGCTTAGAATGATTTTACAATTTGCAGATTAGAGTCAAAGGAAGTCTTAGGCTAGGTCGTAATTCAACCAGATAAGGAAAGAGTTGATTTTGAAGAACAATAGAGGTCACAGGACTTTAGTTTAAAAAGCTCCAACAACCTAGAGTAATCTGAGAAAGAACAGGAAACACAAACTTACTGAGATGTGAGTAAGATCAGTGGGGAGAGATTCAAACTACCTGCTGTGATTTACAATTACATAACTGGGGTGAGTCACTCCTCTGATCCTTAGTTTCATGTTCTGTATACAATAGGTCCACCACAGAACCTATTTTTATGCTGTATGAAAGACTTCAAAAAGCCCGTGTGTGTAGAGCATTTACAACAATGGATATTATTCACCAAGTATTTTATCAATTTTTATTATTAAAAGATAGTTGTAAAAATACATTTGATTTTTAACACACTAGTAGTCCTAACCAGTAGTTGGAAAAAATTATTTTAAAAAAGCCATTACTCATTCTATTATTCAACAAATATTAGACCAGTGAACAAGATAGAGATAATCTATGTTCTGAGAAAATTGTTTTCCTAAGAACATGCCAAGCACTCAGTCGCACCATTTTTGAAAATTAACACCCAAGCTTTAGGTGTTACAGTGTGAATGTTACAATGTACAATGTTAAAATTACAGTGACACAATGGATAGAATGGGTAATAGTACTGTGCCTTGGGTGTTTTAGGAACTATATAAATGTTAAATTAATCCCTTGCAATTCAACACAGGAATAAATTTTGTAGACAAATGAAATTATCAAGCTAACATTTTCCCTTCAACCAAAGATCCACATAATGCCCAGAGCTATGCAAATGACCACAGCTTTAAGTTATAAACCATCTTTATTAATTTAATATATTATACAATATGGGATGATACAGTAAACTAATATTAGATGTTAGTTTGTGGTTGCTTCTCTTAGCAGTTTGGCCATCGACCCTGACAGGCTAGATGTCACTTTTATGTAACAAATTTCTGTTGTATTTCTTTGATTACAAAAGAGGTAAGGTTTATTTTTATTTTTGTTTTTTTTATTGGTAAAACATTTGATCTAAAGCTTCTTTTTCTTCATCTACAAAACTCTTATGATGCATAAATGTTAAATAACTGACATGAAATACTTTAAAAGCTTGTGCTTTTCCTAACTGTCCGTTAGGTGGTTTAATTGTAGCTTTATCATAGATTTTTTTCTTTTCTAAAATATTTGTGAAAGAAATAGAAAAATCCATTCCACTGGATGGATTTCTTTACTTTGATTCAAATCCTGATCATTCAAATAGAGCAGGAGGTATCCTTACTTCCCAAATTCATAAAGCTTTTAAAATTTTGAATTAAAAAAGAACGATGTTTTGTCCACTAATCTATCTCTTGATAATTTGTGCTTCTTTTTAAAGGAGCCCCAGAATATGTCAGATAAATAAAAGAAATAATGCTTTTTTAGAAAAGTTTTTTCACATGTTAATAATTTTAAAGATGGAGTCCAAAGAATAACACTTTTTATATAAAGGCTTTTATAGGAAACATTATGCTTTTTAAATATCTGCATATTTTGCTTGTTGCTAATAGGTACTGAAAAATTATTTGTGGATGAATAATTACATCTCTATTTTTTTATCTACCTGTGTAAAACTTCCTCATTTGCTTGCATTTTGAGAGAAATAGGAAGTAACTCATTCATTTATGCATCCAACATTTAAAGAACTCTTATAACGTATTAGGCATTTTGTTAGGGTCTGACAACACCCAGTTGAATAGGTTAAGATCTAAAGATCTTACACGCTCAAAATGTAGTGTATGAAGGAGCCATATTTAAAAAAAAATTACTAAGAATAGTTTTATAATAACAATATGCTATATTATGAAATAATTTAGACCTAGTTATTTACTGTTCCCTGTCATTTGTGTGTGTGTGTGTGTGTGTGTATAATTTATATACATTGTAAGTATACACATTATATGAATTATATAAAACATTATATATATCACAGTATACATTTCTGTTCAGTAAATACAGTGTTGTTAGAGTGGACTTACTTGAAGAAATTTCAAGCAGACATGGAAATTGTTAGTTGACAAAACAAAAATCTCTGAGTTTAACATATAGAACAAAACAAGTGTAAATTAATAGCTGTAATAATAATGCATTTTTAATAGCTCCCCCTTTTTACTATAATTTATTGCTGCAATATAATATATTAATAAGTTAAAAACTGAATATCATACACACCCACAAAGTATGAAAAAAAAATGTCACTCTGTTTTATGAAGAAGTGCATCAGGAAGAAATGTAACTCATATCGCCCTTAGACTGGAGGGAAAATAGATTATTTCCAGAGCAAGTGTTGAATTCCTTTAAGTAAACTTGGTTAAAAAAGTATTGTCAATCCTTTTGAAATGAAAAGCTACAACCAATAAGAAAATCTGCAAATAACTTAAGAAGTATAAACAGGAAGAAAATGTTTTATAATGTATATATATGTATATAAATTTATAACAGGTAACTTAGCAAAGGCATGCAACGAAAAGGTTATGCAGTAACCTTCTCATTCCTGTTCATATGTAGGATAGTAAAAAGATTAATAGCATTATATATGCATAAATTTAAGATTCTATTTTTAAAATCATTATCCTATTATCTGTTGTGCACTGCGCCACTCCTGAAAAATTCTTCATTCATTTTGATATGTAACAAAATAAATAATATTAAAAAATATGCTTACATGGGGGTTTCAATTATTAAACATTTTGAAAAAAAAATCCTAGAAGATTCTTAAAGTTAACTTAGTTTTCAAGATGACAACAATTTTTATTTTGTCTTTTTGCTAGCTAACAAATAATTACATATCGGCATCCTATACCAATTTAAAGGTATTACTTATTGAAAGATGTCACAAAAATAATTTTACCCTAACAGTGCTTCGTCAACACCATCATGGATAAAATGAAGTGACTGATGAAAATACAATAGGAATAGTAACAACAGAGATCTTTATTGTTAAGTAAAACCTTTTAAACTCAAATTACTTCTATTATTAAAAATTATTTGAGAAAAATCAAGTTTGGCATACTAGTCCCATTAGGGAATATTTGATGTAAAAAAATGTTATTTTTTTGTACATTGCTCAAATGGAATGTTTAAAGAGGAATGCTAACATTTCATGGAACTATAAACTACAATTTTGGCTGATTTTTAAAATAAATCTCTTCACAATTGAGTGCTTCCCCTGCCAAAATAAGATGAGGAGAGAAAAGTAGTTTACTAATGTGATATTTACATTAAAAAAGAAATAGCCATTTTTATAATCATGGAAAGTTGTTATCTAATGCAGAAAATTTATACCAGAAAGAGAATCAGCAATAGACATTTAATTACATTAAATAGCTAAGAGTAAAAGTCAATCTAAGGTTTGTGACATGAATATTTAAGATTAATTTTACATATATCAGGCCCCCCCAAAATTTCAATTAAGCATTTTTAAAAATCTTTCAGAATCAATGTACCAAATTGGTAAGTAAATGTATCAACATTTTTGGTGCTTTTAGTGTGTTAATTCATATAGTAACTTATTAAGCACAAATTTTGTGTAAATCCCTGTATAAGACACTCATGATACAACAATGACTTTTTAAAAATTACACCAGGGTGCAAAAGAGAACAAGCAGCAGAGGTATCTGACCAAATATGAGAGTAATTTGCCCTTAGCAAATGATGTCTGAGTTAAGATTTAAGAGTTAAATAAGCAAAGGATGCCCCAAAATGGAACATTTCAATTTGTATAAAGACAACATGCATGATAAGAGCAGCCACTTCCATGGTAACTAGAATTCCATGTTGTGTTGGTAACACAATGCCAGGACTAGCAAAGTCTCATAAAGGAATGTGTGTGTTTACATTGTCTCTTTAGTTTATTTTCCATTTCTTCTATGAAATAAGTGTCTCTGTGTTGATTAAGGAATATTTCATAGCATAAAAGTTATAAATATAAATGTCTTAAAGTACTCGAGTCATCTTCCACAAAGAATAAAATTGTTATATGGGAATAAATAATTTTATAACAATTATGTTCCATATATAACAAATTGTTAACTTCTAGTAACATTCTAAATAACTATTTCAAACAATTTGCTAACTATGCTTTAGAGAAAGCAGCATGTGCTAACTGATGCATTACTGCATTTTCAAAAAGATCCTACATAATGCTGGTGAGACAGAAGTTGATCTCAAGTTCATTGTGGGTTCCTATTGTGAGTCCCTGGTATTCCTGCAACAATGAAAGTGTTGTTATTCAAATGTACATAAATGCATTCAGTCCATAATAACAGTATTCATAGGCATCTATAAATAGTAGAAAAAACAATTGTATAAAATGCTTTATATTCATCTGAACCACTTTGTGCAATTCCACTTTTAAATTCAGATTTCAGAAATAATACAACAGGGGTGCTCATAATATATTCAGAAATTTTTGTTAGCTTTTCATGGACAGGATGGTAGCTTATTAAAATTGCATACTCTTTTTCACCAAATCAAAGACATCCCTTATAAATATATACAGTTATAAGAAATAGCCTGAACATCTACCATAATGTACAATTATTAAATGTATAGTTTCATATGTGTTTAGTGACCTTTCTTAATATTCCTTTTCATTTTTTCTAGATACACCATCAGTTAAGATTATACCATCCACTCCTTTTCCACAAGAAGGACAACCATTAATTTTGACCTGTGAATCCAAAGGAAAACCACTGTAAGTGATATAATGAGCAGTAAAGTTTTTCAGTTTTTATCCTACTTTGATTGCAGGTTTTAACTGCAGAAATTCACTGTTTTTGTCTTTTCTTTGTGGGCAAAGTGATCTCTAGAAAAGAAAAGCCTTGAACCATGTCTTCATTAAGTGTCTGTGGTAGGTTGGTCTTTTACTTTGTCACCTAGTGAAGTTTCTGGGAAGGTTTCCAGCTGTGACTTTTTTCTCTTTCTTCCAGTAAGATATTTCAGCCTGAAAGGAGTGTAGGCATTTTCAGTCACTGTTTACATCATCAGGTAGAAGTTACACATTGCTGAACTTAGTTTTCCCATGACAAATGGTGAAAATATTGAAGCATCCTCAAAATACACATAAATTTTAAAGTTAAATGGAGAATTGTTTTCATAATAAGGGAATCAATACTGTATTTTTTATGTATCCCTCTTGAGACATGATTTGTGAATGTGATCAGGTTGGAGGTATATAAATAAAAAGGGTCAAAGCTTAACATTTTCAATTGTGAAGTGATTTCCTTATTAGAATATATGACTTCTAGTATCACTGCAGCTCTAAAATTGTACTTTTTGACATTCATGTTTATAAACAGCTACCTCATAGAAAATTGATTTTTTTATATAAAATTCAAGTATGGATTATCCATATATGGGTTAATCAAAGTGTATTTGAAAGCCATTGATCATTATAATAGAGGGACACTCTAGGTCTAGCTGAAGTCATTTATTTGATTTTTAAGTCTTCCAACTGCTTTGCATTTCTCTTTAAATTTTAATAGAAGGAATTTCATTGTTCTCTGTATATAACTCTATGGGATAGCTTCTGTGCAAGTCAAATTACTAAAAATGTATTTCTAATAATATTTGTTATTTAAGTGTAGATTCCATGAGGAATTTTTCTAAAAGAATTTTAAGACAGAGCTTGAAATTTCAACTTCCTCAATTATATGGTATTATACTTTTTAACATCCTAAGTGAATTAATACTTTCTTTTTCACAGTATTGACATTTTAAAACTATTTTCTCTGCACTAATTATTTTCTGGAGTTACAAATATACTGATTTAAAGTGCATTTAGTAAATTAATCCATTATTTTTCTTCTATCTTTTAAAAAACATTTAGGGTATTTTAGACCTTGAAAGGAACACATTTTTTCATAGAAGCTTTACTATATGTATCCTGTGCAATGCACTTTTATAGTTCTTACTTCTGATAAACTTAAATTGGTTATTGAAAACATTTTTCAACCACAGTAAGCTATCTAAATGTGACAGTGCATTTCAGTATTATAGCTTGAACAAGAGCTGGCTACAATTTCAGTATTTTAAGTAGGAAAAGAAGTGTAATAGACTCTAGTCAGCTTTAGACATACTTAATCTAATTTCTTTAGTCCTGTATCTGTGAATCTAACACAAGAACCTCTTTCCACTCCTGTTTCTTTTGCTTATTATTTATGTTGTAACCCTAACTGCTCCTCCTCTCTCTTTCTTTTCTGCTTCTTTTTTTGCTTCTGTTCCTCTTTATAATCTCAAAGGTCAGCATGTGGAGATATGAACGAACATGATCAGGATCAGGGCATAGTAAAGGATTTTTGCTTTTACTTTCATTTCATTCCATAGATCTTCCCCAAAGCACATATTTGGACATTTGGAATATGTGTACAACTTATGCAATGAGAAGAAGATGGGAAATATAGTATATTAGAATGCTGGAAATAAATTCATCCCTGTGCAAATAGCATTCAGTTACCTGTCAGTAATCTATTCTTTGATTCAATAACCACTCCCAGCAGTAGAAACAGCATTTTATTATTGTGAATAATTAGATTGTGAGGTCCATATAATTGGGTATTTAAGTAGTCCGTTTCCCTCAGCTCAGATATGGTTGAGTAGATAGGCTTTATTGTGGGTCTGTGTTTTAGTTACCTAGAAATAAGCTTGGATGTGTAATAATCCTCTGCACTACTGGTGAATGAAAATACAATAATCTGTCTTATTTATTTATTTTATTTAAGAGTACAAAGATTCCAGAAGTTTAGGAAATAGAAAATGTCACCTTTCTCAGAAGAATACTGATTAATATCACTTTGCAAATAGGTAAAGGAAATGAGAAAAGCTCCTTATTTGACAGAAAAGAAAACTAAAGCTCAACAGTATTCCCCAAATTGTCCTTATTCATCCAGATTTAAAATGGTTGAGTCAGGGTTTAAACTCAGCTCCATCATTGCCCAAACTTACATTCTTTCAGCTCTTTTCTGTTACTTCAGTTGCTGAGTCTGAATTGTCCCTTATGTTAGCTAAAGCTAACTTCTGAAACACTACGATGGGCCCTACAATAATGTTCAGCACTGCAGTTGAACCTCTGGATGCTTGAAGGTGAAGAAGTGGCTAGTTTCAAGACATATTTTACTGTTGCCATCCTCTTTTATCAGAACTTCTTCAGTGTTTATGCCCTGTCTGGGCACAGTAGCTTGCTAAAGACCTACTGCACTGACCATTTCTAGCATGAGTTTATAGCCATACAAAAAATGTCTAATCAATATAGTATCTTCTGGCAATTAGCTCATAAGCTCCATAAGGGTTAAAATGGTTATATTCCATCTTATTCTTATAGGCCCCAGTGTTATGTTCTATATACTATGGTCTACAACTAAATGGATATTAACTTAATCTTTTGTATTGTATCATCATTCCCAACTTTCTTTTTACCATTTTCTTCTCTGTGGACTATCTGGGCCTTGACAAAGTAAATAGCCAACTCTTTGATTCCTTCCTGCCTTCAGCTCACTGCTTCTTTAAGTTCTTCCTAATCATCTTAAAATCCACTCTTCTACATTTTTAAAGTCATGATCATTTCCAATAAGTGAAAGCATTAACTTCTTTAAAGACAGTCTAATTTCTAGCTCCTGTTTAGTTTTTATTCTATCTCCAACAGTGCCAGATGAGGCAGACAGAACAAAAAAACAAGGAAAGACTGAAAAGAAATCATTGGATTTTCCCAGAAGGAAATCTTACTGATTATAAAGAAAATAGTCTTACCAGAGCAAAGAGAACAGAAGGCAAATTGAAATGCATTAATCAGTAAGTTACTAGGTGGTGGGGAAGTAAAGAAAATGGGAAGACCATCCATTTCAGAAAATCAATCATGAGAAGTGGAAAAGGAATGAGAAAAGAAATTTATCAAACAGAAGTTTTAAAATAAAGAATAATACAGAGACACTCTATATTTTAAGATAAAATTAAAAAAATAATCCTGTTAAGGGTGGGAATAAAAATGAAGTAGGTGATATCACATATACCCGACAGGCATGTTTGAATTTCCTATTTTACCCTGGTAATCACTAACAGAGTTGTGCTCCTATTTTGCAGCTATTACTTTGTAATACCTAATACTTTGCAGCTATTACACTTGATTCTCTATTTTGTTATTTTGGAACCACTGAGAAGCAACATTTTGGCTTAGCTTCTGATTGGCTCCCGAAACAGTTAATTTCTGCTATCTCTACCATTTATCTGATCCACCTTTAATGAGCAGGTGAGAATCAGAAATGGATGATGGGTATATGATTCCTTTACATCGTATAGCTGACTAAAATATCTTTAATCCATAATTCAATCTTTATTTTTTCTTTAAAATGTTAGACCAATATATGATGTCCCAAACAATGATTATTAGGCATATTGATAATAAACAAAGTAACACACTACCTTTTGTATGAATCCTAAAATGGTGGCATGGCTCAACTTGTGCTGAGACTCATGTTCCTAACCTGCCCTCCTATGTTAATGTTGTTTTCCTTGTTCTAAATGTGAGTGCCCCAGAGACTGTTTATGAATAATCATGACTTATTTGGCTGCTTTAGACTGAAGCCTTTTGCTATTTTCCTGTGGAACAGCTGCATGACTTGGGCCAGGACCAAATTGTTCCACTTGACTTTACCATAGAATCATTCTATTCTTTCCTTAAAAAAGAGATTACTGTACATGTCTGTCTATTGTTTTAACTTTAGTTTGAAGTGAGGACCAAGCTAATGCCAACAACTTTTCTTTCAAGTTCCCAGAGTTTTCGCAACCTTCTTCTTTCTTTGGCTGAATTCCCAGATAGCTTGCAGGCAGAAGCATCCTCCATTTATAGAATTAGAGGGGGAAAAAGCTGTTATATTACATTAAAGTCATGATCTTAAAAAGTTTGGGGTTGTCCCTGTATACTATAACTAAAGAATCATCATTCATTTTAATCAAATGTTTAACACCTTTTAAATTTACCTCAGAAAAACAATGGGATATTTTCAGTCAAATAAATGTGTATTTGGCATTTGTTCTATAAATGAAAATAATTACAGGTATTGATAAATTTTTCTGTGTTTCCACGATGGTGTTTATATTGTACTTACTATTTTACCTTCTGGTAACTACAATTTTTTCTTAATGTTCTTGGCACAAATACAGTATATATATAATTGTATAGCACATAATATTCCTATTCCAGATAAGAAAAAAGATTTCAGTCTTTAGGAAGACAGATCACATACCACACAACAACTAGTGAGGTGCCTTAGAGTAATAGTTACACATCCTTTTTCAAAATGAACAAGAATTTAAAAGGAAATCTGATAAGAACATATTCATGCATTTTCCTATTAGCATAAGATAGATTTAAAACATGAGATGCAAATTAAGGCAAAACTTTATATATCAAGTCAGTTTTCTCAGCCTAATATGTACCTTTTTCCAAATCACAGGTTATTTACTAATTGGCATACAATCCAATCACAGCCAAAAGAAATGACAAAACAAACCAGGCATTAAAGAAGGCAAATTATCATTCAGAGTGAAATGTTTTAGGCCAAAACAGGAAATATAAATCTTCAAAAAAATATAAATTTTCATAAAAGAATATTGATCAACAATAACAACTTCACATGATTTGTCCTAATACATAATTGATATTAATTACACATATTTATCTCTCTCCTGCAACTGTGCTATAGAAAGTCATCTAATCATCAAGGTCTGTATCTATGTTCACATTTAATGCCTGAGCTATAATGATCTGAGGCACAGACAGTTGTGTGGTGCAGGTGTGTGGAGTGAGGAATATAGAACTGGGTTTGAATTATGAATCTGCATATCTGGGGCCTGAGTGGTCTCAAACAAGGCACTTAAACACACCAAGTATTGTTTTAATTAATAAACTTTAGTTTTTAGAGCAGTTTTAGGTTCACAGTAAAATTGAATAGCAAATACGGAGTTCCCATAGAGCCCTGTTCCCACATATGTGCAACCTGCCCTGTCAACACCCCACACAACAGTGACACATTTATTACAAATAATGAACCTACCTGGACCCATCATTTTCACCCCAAAGTTCACAATTTACATTAGTGTTCACTCTTAAATACCACGTATATTTTTTATTCTCTAAAATTAAGAAAATAAAATATTGTAAATAAATTGTTTTAAAGATTAATGACAATATCTGAAATTTCTGCCTCCAAGTAATTTCATAATAAACAATAGGATGAGGATGATGATAAATTGTATTGTTAAAGAATTACAAATAGTGTCTCTCATCAAGTTTTATACTCAGTCTTAATTATATATTTAATACACATGCTGATGTTGAGCTACTCTGGTAACCCTGGAAACTGAGTTATTATCTCAAATTTCTTTCATGGCTCTGAAATTCAAGGTTCCAGGCAGAATGAACACATCCTAGGATGATGGTCTGTGACTTTCAAAAGCATGTTTGAACAGCAAAGGAATACAGTCTAAAATCATGGAAAACTGATAGAACACCTTTGATGGTTTAGTTGAGCTTAAATAGTAAAAATGAAGTGTTAGAAGAGAGGCTGTAGCTCTTAGGGGGAAATCCCCTCATAAAACTGGTGAAACTGAAATGAGTCAAGGGAAAGAGTAGGTTCGAAGAAACCATTTTTTATTGCTCACAGCCTGCTTGAATTCACTAGCTAGGTCTGGCTCTGTCCAGCTCCTCCAGCCACCACTCATACTTTGACCTCACCACATGCTCTCTACTTCTGCTTCTTCTGGGAGGAATTCCATGGGCTGGTCCTTGGTGACTGGCAGATGCCAGACCAATTACATACCAGGAACAGTGGGGAGGAGAGAAGGGCCGTTTTCTCTCCACTGCTTGCCCCAGATTGACAGGAGGCACTGCCATGGTAAACACCTATTGATATATAAATGAACTAAGGCCAGGTGGGAAATTCTGAAAATTCTGCTATTTATCCACAGACGCAGAGGCATGAACCCCTGTCAGGGGAGTAAAATGTAACATATCTGGAAGTAGGAAACTAGAAAATCCTGGACCAGAGAAACAGCACCTTCATTTTGTTGAAGTAGAAAAAGTTTTAGAACAATTGAAAAGGACTAGAAGGGCTAGAGAATGAGTTCTGATACCATCAATGTGGAAAGGCTACACTATAGAGCTATTCTGCTGGGGTAAGAGTAACCAGTTAGCCTGTTTTGACAGAAACCCAAAGCAAAAGATCTGGAAACTGTAAACAAATAAAACTATGTGAATGGCATGGCTCATGAGTGGTTGAGAATCCAGGGTTTGTGATGTATAAGACCATAGTTTTCCAAGTTCTTATTGTCTTAAACTGCACGACTATCCTGTTATAAAAGACAGAGACTCTTATCATTATTTCTAGTTTGTAGGTAAGGAAAAAATGTCTTGTAGTGGTTATATGACCTACCCAGTCACACAGCTGGTAAATTGTAGAACTCAGATTACAACATGCTTTAAAAAAATTTTAACAACACTGACAGTTATGTTTTCTTGTTTACTGATCATTTTCACTTCTCCAGTCATTGATTGTTCACAATAACCTGGTGAAGTTGCAAGAATGAGAGTTCTTATAAACTACTAGGTAAACCCATGTTTTAAATAGTTCTAAAAAGTTACCAGTTATATAAGCTCAAATTTATGTTAGCATATCTAAATATTAAATAAATAGTTTCTAATTATATCTAAATAGTTCCTGTGTAGATTTTATGATTAGATGCATAATGATTACTCTATTGTTACATACATTTATTTTTAAAAAGCAGATTATATATCTTAATTTTATATATCTTTGAAAAGATTCAGGCTGCAGGTTACAACTACAAAGCAATACCAATTCATTGGAATACAATGGGAAAACTTTAGGGCAAATAGAATAAGCAGGAATTTAAAAGAAAGCACTCCATAGAGACTTTTTCTTGTTTAATAGTGCTTGTTATTGTTAAGTACAATTTGTCACCAAAACAATTGGCAGAATAAACATAATGAGGATCTCATTATTATATATAGATATTCTCACAGTGGCAATCCTTGGAGTTACAGGGCATTTAGATCGTATTTTTTCTCTTGTGTTCTAATATCTAGAGAGATGTAAAACTGTCTCAATTAATTAACTAAAAGTTAAAGGCAATATAGTGAATTCCTTCTAAAATGTTTTTGACGGTATAATATTGGGAAATTAGCTATAAGTTTTCATAATTAAAAAAATTATGAAATGTACCCATGTGCTGTCCTTTATATATAAGTTTCTTTTCTGAGGCCCATATGATCTTTTGCTTCTATCTCATGGATTCAAAATTTAATCACATGTCGACTCTCTGGAAAACACAAGTCGTTATCTTGGAAAAGAGACTGAATATATTTGGTTTTAACTTTGAAACAACAATTTGACTTTAGGTAATCTCCATTGCTGTTATTTAGACTAGGCATCTGTGGTGTGTTGGGCACTCAATCATTTTCTATTTTTTTTTTTTGGCTCAGTTCCCTCATTTTCTTTTATTATTTATTTATTTATTTATTTATTTATTTATTTATTTATTTTTATTAAGGTATTATTGATAAACACTCTTTTGAAGGTTTCACATGAAAAAATAATATGGTTACTACATTTACCCATATTAACAAGTCCTCACTCATACCCTAATTCAGTCACTGTCCATCAGTGTGGTAAGATGACACAGATTCACTGTTTCCCTTCTCTGTGCTACACTGTTTTCCCCGTGATTCCCCCATACCCTGTGTACTAAACAAAATGTGCCACAATCCCCTTCTCCCACCCTCCCCACCTGCCCTTTCACACCCCTCCGCTTTGGTAACCACTAGTTCCTTCTTGGAGTCTCTGAGTCTGCTGCTATTTTGTTCCTTCACTTTTGCTTCATTGTTATACTCCACAAATGAGGGAAATCATTTGACATTTGTCTTTCTCCACCTGGCTTATTTCACTGAGCATAATATCCTCCAGCTCCATCCATGTGGTTGAAAATGGCAGGATTTGTTTTCTTCTTATGGGTGAACAGTATTGCATTGTGTATATGTACCACCTCTTCTTTATCCATTCATCTACTGATGGACACGTAGGCTGCTTCCATATCTTGGCTATTGTAAAAAGTGCTACAATAAACATAGGGGTGCATATGTCTTTTTGAATCTGAGAAGCTGTATTCTTTGGGTAAATTCCAAGGAGTTGGATTCCTGGGTCAAAACGTATTTGTATTTTTGGTTTTTTGAGGAACCACCATATTGCTTTCCACATGGTTGAACTAGCTTACATTCCCACCAGCAGTGTAGGAGGATTCCCGTTTCTCCACACCCTCGCCAGCATTTGTTGTTCTTAGTTTTTTGGATGGTGGCCATCCTTACTGGTGTGAGGTGATATCTCATTGTGGTTTTAATTTGCATTTCTCTGATGAGTAGTGATGTGGAGCATCTTTTCATGTGTCTGTTGGCCATCTGAATTTCTTCTTTGGAGAACTGTCTCTTCATATCCTCTGCCCATTTTTTGATCAGGTTTTTTGCTTTTAGGGTATAGAGGCGTGTAAGTTCTTTATATATTTTGGATGTTAACCCCTTGTCAGATATGTCATTTACAAATATATTCTCCCATACTGTAGGATGCCTTTTTGTTCAGTTGATGGTGTCCTTTGCCATACAGAAACTTTTTAGTTTGATGTAGTCCCATGAGTTCATTTTTGCTTTTGTTTCCCTTGCTTGAGGAGATGCATTCAGGAAGAAGTCACTCATGCTCACATTCAGGAGATTTTTGCCTATGTTGTCTTTTAAGAGTTTTATGATTTCATGACTTACATTCAGGTCCTTGATCCATTTTGAGTTTACTTTTGTGTGTGGGGTTAAACAATAATCCAGTTTCATTCTCTTGCATGTAACTGTCTAGTTTTGCCAACACCAGCTGTTGAAGAGGCTGTCATTTCCCCATTGTATATCCATGGCTCCTTTATCATATATTAATTGACCATGTATGCTTGGGTTAATATCTGGACTCTCTATTCTGTTCCATTGGTCTATGGGTCTGTTCTTGTGCTAGTATCAAATTATCTTGAGTACTGTGGCTTTGTAGTAAAGCTTGAAATTGGGGACATAATCCCCCCAGCTTTATTCTTCCTTCTCATGATTGCTTTGGCTATTCGGGGTCGTTTGTTGTTCCATATGAATTTTAGAATGATTTTTCTCTAGTTTGTTGACAAATGCTGTTGATATTTTGATTGGAATTGCATTGAATCTGTAGATTACTTTAGGCAGGATAGCTATTTTAACAATATTAATTCTTCCTATCCATGAGCACAGGGCATGTTTCCATTTATTGATATCTTCTTTAATTTTTCTCATGAGTGTCTTATAGTTTTCAGAGTATAGGTCTTTCACTTCCTAAGTCTGGTTTATTCCTAGGTATTTTATTTTTTTGATTCAACTTTGAATGAAATTGTTTTCCTGATTTCTCTGTCTGCTAGGTCATTGTTAGTGTATAGGAATGCCACAGATTTCTGTGTACTAATTTTGTATCCTGCAACTTTGCTGAATTCAGATATTAGATCTAGTAGTTTTGGAGTAGATTCTATAGGATTTTTTATTTAAAATGTCATGTCATCTGCAAACAGGGACAGTTTAACTTCTTCCCTGCAAATCCGGATGCTTTTATTTCTTTGTGTTGTTTGATTGCCGTGGCTAGGACCTCCAGTACTATGTTGAATAGAAGTGGGGAGAGGGCATCCTTGTCTTGTTCCCAATTTTAAAGGAAAAGCTTTCAGCTTCTCGCTGTTAAGTATAATATTGGCGTTGGGTTTGTCATATATGGCCTTTATTATTTTGAGGTACTTGCCCTGTATACCCATTTTGTTGAGAGTTTTTATCATGAATCGATGTTGAGTTTTGTCAAATGCTTTTTCAGCATCTATGAGATGATCATGTCATTTTGTCTTTCTTTTTGTTGATGTGGTGGATGATGTTGATGGATTCTCAAATGTTGAAACATCCTTGCATCCCTGGAATAAATCCTACTTGATCATGATGGGTGATCCTTTTGATGTATTTTTGAATTTGGTTTCTAATATTCTGTTGAGTATTTTTTCATCTATGTTCATCAGGGATATTGGTCTGTAGTTTTATTTTTTGTGATGTGTTTGCCCGGTTTTGGTATTAGTGAGATGCTGGCCACATAGAATGAGTTTGGAAGTATTCCCTCTTCTTATACTCCTTGGAAAACTTTAGGGAGGGTGGGTATTAGGTCTTCACTAAATGTTTGATAAAATTCAGCGATGAAGCCATCTGGTTTGGGCGTTTTGTTCTTAGGTAGATTTTTGATTACCAGCTCAATTTCGTTGCTGGTAAATGGTCTGTTGAGATTTTCTGTTTCTTTCTAGGTCAGCTTTGGAAGGTTGTATTATTCTAGAAAGTTGTCCATTTCTTCTAGGTTATCCAGTTTGTTAGCATATAATTTTTCATAGTATTCTCTAATAATTCTTTGTATTTCTGTGGTGTCCATAGTGATTTTTCCTTTCTCATTTCTGATTCTGTTTATGTGAGTAGACTCTCTTTTTTTCTTGATAAGTCTGGCTACAGGTTTATCCATTTGTTTATTTTCTCGAAGAACCAGCTCTTGCCTTCGTTGATCCTTTCTATTGTTTTTTATCTTCTCGATTTCATTTATTTCTGCTCTAATCTTTAGTATGTCCCTTCTTGTACTGACTTTGGGTCTCATTTGTTCTTCTGTTTCTAGTTTCATTAATTGTGAGTTTAGACTGCTCATATGGGATTGTTCTTCTTTCCTGATGTAGACCTGTATTGCAATATACTTTCCTCTTAGCACAGCCTTCGCTGTGTCCCACAGATTTTGCGGTGTTGAATTATTGTTGTCATTTGTCTCCATATGTTGCTTGATCTCAGTTTTTATTTGGTCATTGATCCACTGGTTATTTAGGAGCATGTTATTAAGCCTCCGTGTGTTTGCGGGATTTTTTATTTTCTTTGTGTGATTCATTTCTAGTTTCATTCCTTTGTGGTCTGAGAAGCTGGTTGGTAGAATTTCAATCTTTTTTAATTTACCAAGGCTCTTTTTGTGGCCTAGTATATGATCTATTTTTGAAAATGTTCCATGTGCACTTGAGAAGAATGGGTATTCTGCTGCTTTTGGGTGTAGAATTCTGTAGATGTCTGTTAGGTACATCTGTTCTAATGTGTTATTCAGTGCCTCTGTCTCCTTGCTTATTTTCTGTCTGGTTGATATGTCCTTCAGAATGAGTGGTGTGTTGAAGTCTCCTAGAATGAATGCATTGCATTCTATTTCCCCCTTTAATTCTGTTAGTATTTGTTTCACATATGTAGGAGCTCCTGTGTTGGGTGCATAGATATTCATAATGGTTATATATTCTTCTTGGATTGACCGTTTTATCAGTATGTAATGTCCTTCTTTGTCTCTTGTGACTTTCTTTGTTTTGAAGTCTATTTTGTCTGATATAAGTACTGCAACTCCTTCTTTTCTCTCCCTATTAGTTGCATGAAATGCTTTTTCTATCCCTTCACTTTTAGTCTGTGCATGTCTTTGGGTTTAAAGTGAGTCTGTTGTAAGCAGCATATAGATGGGTCTTGTTTTTTTATCCATTCAGTGACTCTATGTCTTTTGATTGGTGCATTCAGTCCATTTACATTTAGGGTGATTATGGATAGGTATGTACTTATTGGCATTGCAGGCTTCATATTTGTGGTTATCAAAGGTTCAAGGTTAACTTCCTTATTACCTAAGAGTCTAACTTAACTCAATATGCTATTACAAACACAATCTTAAGGTTTTTGTTTTGTTTTGTTTTTTTCCTCGTCCTTTTTCTTCTTCCTCCTCCATTCTTTATATATCAGGTATCATATTCTGTACTGTTTCTCTATATCTTGATTGACTTTGGGCATAGTTAATTTAATTTTGCATTTTCTTAGTAATTAGCTGTTCTACGTTCTTTACTGTGGTTTTATTACCTCTGCTGACAGCTATTAAGCCATAGGAACACTTCTATCTATAGCCGTCCCTCCAAAATACCATGTACAGATGGTGTGTGGGAGGTAAATTCTCTCAGCTTTTGCTTATCTGGGAATTGTTTAATCCCTCCTTCAAATTAGATGATAATCTTGCCATATAAAGTAAGTATTCTTGGTTCAAGACCCTTCTGCTTCATTGCATTAAATACATCATGCCACTCCCTTCGGGCCTGTAAGGTTTCTGCTGGGAAGTATGATGATAGCCTGATGGGCTTTTCTTTGTATGTGATCTTATTTCTCTCTCTGGCTGCTTTTAATAGTCTGTCCTTATCCTTGATCTTTGCCATTTTAATTACTGTATGTCTTGGTGTTGTCTTCCTTGGGTCCCTTGTGTTGGGAGATCTGTGCACCTCCATAGCCTGAGAGACTATATCCTTCCCCAGATTGGGGAAGTTTTCAGCAATTACCCCCTCAAAGACACCTTCTCTCTGTTTTTCTCTCTCTTCTTCTTCTGGTACTCCTATAATGCAAATATTGTTCTGTTTGGATTGGTCACACAGTTCTCTCAATATTCTTTCATTCTTAGAGATCCTTTTTTCTCGCTGTGCCTCAGCTTTTTTGTATTTCTCTTCTCTAGTTTCTATTTCATTTATCATCTCCTCCACCGTATCCAATCTGCTTTTAATACCGTCTATTGTGCCCTTCAATTATTGGATTTCCTACCGTAATTCATTCCTGGGGGCTTGGATATCTTTCCATACCTCCATGAGCATGTTAATGATTTTTATTTTGAACTCCTTTTTAGGGAGAGTCATGAGGTCCATATCATTTAAGTCTTTCTCAGGAGTTGTATTAATAATTTTACTCTGAACCAGATTCCCTTGGTGTTTCATATTTGTGTATGGTGCCCTCTAGTGCCCAGAGGCTCTGCTCTCTGGAGCTGCTCAGCCCCTGAAGCAATGTCGGGGGTTGCAGGGGGGTGGTATTGGTGCCTGGGTGGAGGAAAGGGCTGTTTCCTGGTTCCTGGCTGCTATGCCTGTCTCCACTGCCTGAACCAGTGGGCCGAGCACACAGGTATAAGCCTCTGTGCTTTGCATTTTTGGTTGCTGTAGACGGATCTTCCCTCTGGCTGGCCTAACACCAGGGTAGGGTTTCCCGGTTTGCAAGCTCGGTGGGGCTGGCCAGGAGAAAGGCGCAGCAGTCTGCCTCTCATGGAAGGGTTCTTGGAGCTGTGTAGGCAGCCAGGGTGCTGGAGCACCTGAAGATCGTGGAAGCTCCCAATCTGCTCAGCAGAGTGCACCCAGACAATTTTGTCTACCTCTCCTTTCTCCTGAGCAGTAAGGTCTGTGCAATCCTTGCCCCTTAGCAGCCCTCTTGCTAAGGGCTTCTTTTAGGAAGTCTTTCAGACTACCCACCTTTCTTTTGTCCCAGAGCAGCTGGATATGGATCCTTGGTTTCCACAAGCAGCTGGAATCTTAGTCTCTCCGGGAATTCTGCCTTTCTTGGTTGTCCAACCCCCTAATTATGAGAGTATCATACAAGCACCACGAAATGTAGGTTTGAGCTCCCAGAGCAGATCTCTGGAGTTAGGTATTCAGCAGTCCCAGATCTCCACTCGCTCCCTGCTCCATTCTTCTTCCTCTCGCTGATGAGCTGGGGTGGGGGAAGGGCTTGGATCCCACAGGACCACAGCTTTAGTACGTTTCCCTTTTTTGTGAGTTCTGCTCTTGTCTCCAGGTGTATGCAGTTTGTTGCTCTTTCAGGAGTAGTTGTATTAGTTATATTTTGATATTATATGCGGTTTTAGGAGGAAGCCTCTGTCTTACCTCTAATGCCGCCATCTTTAATCTCCTCTCTCAGTCATTTTCAAATAAATGTTCCAATGTCTTGTGAAAGTCCCTTAAGAGCTTGCCAAACCACAATTATAGATCCATAGAGAAAATGTATGAACATTTCCAGGTAAGTAGTTTTCTTGCAACAAAAAGCCAATTATTTTGAGATATTATGTAAATGGTCAGCAGGAAACTCTGACATAAAAATGTCTCAATATATTTAAGACACTGTTGTGGAATGAAGCTGTCTTATACATTGACTAGTTTTTCAGTGCATGCACTTTTGGGCTTGTGGGTTTAAAAATCCAGTTGTTTTTATTTATTAATCATGTGATTACATATAAACAAGCATTTTACTCTTTAAAGATTTGTAAATACTTCATGTGTGTTTATATAAAAATGAAGTCATCAAAATGATAATTGTAGGAAAATTGCAGAAAATCAGTCAACATTAAAAAAAGCTAAAATACTATATCCCATCCTTGATTAAAGTAAATGTTAACCTATTGTTCCACAAGTGCTGTTCAATATGATTTGTTTTTCTCTCTGCTATTTTTTTGCATAATATGTGTCATAATGAGGTAGAACAGGGATGTGGGATAAGCATCATGATTAACTTTTCTGCCTATGATGAAAACTACCAAGATATGAACAGTTTAGTAGGAACAGAGGGACTCCATCTTAAGGCTAAGAATCCATTTTAAAAACCATGAAGTTAGGAGGTAAGATTCCTAACATATTCTTTGGTAATCAGGCAATAAACCACCTTAAGGCAGGGCAAGCAGTCTTAACCGATACATTCCCAGTGCTTGAAGGAGACCACTATCTTGGAGAGGAACCAGATCAATAAATTCCTTGTGTTAAGTTTATCTTACAGAATTATCTAGAGGATTGACTGTGGATGGTGACATAATGTCTCTTACCAAAGATAGACATCATGAGACCACATGTCAAGCCTTCATCAACCCCCACCCTGCCTCCCTTTGCCCCGTTCTTGAAAGCCTTAAAAGACAGAATCCTAAGGCCTTAAGTGCACCTCCTCTTTGAGGCTTCCCACACTCTTCTCTGAGTGTGTACTGTCTTATATCAAATAAACTTTATTGTTACATCAGCCTACTGCACTTGTCTCTGAACTCTTCTCCATGATAAAGACAAGAACTCACCGACTTCCACCTCTGGTGGTCAGTGTCTTTGTCACTTTGCTATTTCCTCCAGCTTCTGGTCTTAGCAGAGTCCTTTCTCTCTCCTGTTTTATTTTAGACCAGTAGCGAAGTAGAGGTACTCAGAACATATTTCACTCCATCCAGTGCTCTGCAGCTCCCTGAAATTCTGGGGTGGTATGGGCTTAGTTTCCATGCAGTACAGATTTAAGCAGACACCAGATGCCAGGTGACTGGCTTCAGGAGTTGGCAAGGGATTTACCCTATGCTGAGCAAGAGTTCAGTGAGCTTCCCTTTCCTCCCTTTGTACTTCCTTGCTCTCTGCTGCCTGCAAAGCAGCTGCCATTTCCTGCTACTCTCACTTTAATGAATTCCTACCTTATCTACATTCATATGACCTGCTTGAGAATTCTTTCACATTCAGAGTCAAGAACCTGCCCCTGTCCAGGATGAGGTTTCTCCTAGTGTTTCACCTAGTGCCCAGGGAGAGACCTCCCCAGACGCAGCTGCCCGGCAACAATCATGTTAAAGTTAACATCGTTCTGGTGGTCACTAGTCAGTTTGCTGAGAAGTTATTCCATGCCTTTGTTAAATATTTTTTACTATCACTTTTGCCTAATATAAGGAGGAAACCAAATTTGGAAAATAAAAGTAATTCAGAATCACTGTAGATATTTGTTATTATTACCATTGATGGTGAAACAGAAAATTCTTATCCTCAGTCATTCACTCAAACAGTCTAAAGAAGTATTTTTGCATTACACATGTTTTTACAATGTATGGTGTATATTGATTCATCTTTCCAGACATAACCTTAATCACACTGAAGCCCTTTTGCTTCAAAGTTTGAAAAAACATTTAAACAGCAAGCAGGGCCCAAACTATAGAAAATATGATAACTTCAAAGGTAGCCTATACTATTAGAATTGGAAGACTCAGTCAGTGATTGATGATGGCCTTGAAGCCCAACTCTTACACATTCAGAGGACCAGCAATATCTGGGATGTTCCAAGGACAGGAGAAAGAAGAGAGACAAACTAAAAAGGGCAGGAGGAAAGAGCAGCCACTACTACTGCAGCTTGTGATAAGACATCCTTGAAGTAGCAAGCTGTGGTGAACTCAGCACAAGCTCTCACAATTACAAGTGCTGGAATGAACATAGTGAAATGACCATAAAAAAGCAACATTAAAAATATAATAGCTTTGCAGTGTAGAGAAAAAATTACCCATAGGTCACAGGAGATCTCACTGTGAGCCACAGTTGCACTGTTTTTCAAATTACTGGCTGTGGCTTATTAATGAACCATAAGATCAATCTAAAAATTATTTTAAGAGCCAGAAATAATATAGATTATAATAAAATAGGAAGGGAAAATAAAGAGAAGGAAAGAAAAAAAATGAAAAGAGAATGTCACAGTACATTAGAAAGGGCAAGCTGTAATTTTTTGTGTATGTGTGTGTGTACATTGTATAAGGTTGTAAAATACATTTTTACCATAGGTCATGCCTCAAAATGTTTGCAGATTATTACACTACACTAACTGTGGTGAAGCAGGTCTTGGGAACATTCAGGGAAAGAACATAGTAAGTCCTAATCTTAGCTTTACTTCTTCTAAAACCATCACCATAATGTATGTTCAAACTAAAGAGCGCTTGGCTTAAAAAAAAAACCCGTCAAATGCCATTAAGAATGTTCTGTTTAATAATGCAGAAAAGTTTGATCCTTTGAGAAGGATTTCATCCAAATGATAAAAATATGCTTTCAAATTTTTAAGTCTTAAATTTTAATTATCTTCAGCATTTACTTACATGGAGCATTTAATTCCCCAGCTACCAGATAAATGATGTGCACTTTACTTTTACTTTTCCAAGACCATTGGTTTTAATAGTAGAAAAGGAAGAAGTCATGAGGCAGAAGCAGTTCTATAATGGTGACACAGTGTTTAACATGGTATTTGATCTTATAAGGTTAATTAGCACTATTTTATAGTAGTGAAAGTAATGGATTGTAAAGTAACTCTTATATGGAAAATAGGACCCCATCATTGCAACATGTCCTTGAACTGAATGGTTTTTGGGCATCTGACTGATTAAGATAGTTATAGATATATTTTATATAGCATCAAATTGCCCTTAAAATGTTCGTAGGGTACAAAGGGGCAGATTCAGAGAAACTCAGACTAATGAGTTCTTGATTTAAAAAACATGAAAATGTCACAAAGTCTAGATTAGTCAAAGGAGGTGTTCAGGAGCTATTAAGTTTCAATAAGTTGAAAAAATATTTTAAAAATGATTATTTTAAAAGATAGCATAAAGACTTTAAGCTTAATGTACATACATAGAGGAACTTATTATTGCCTGGATGAGGAAATGGATGTTTACTCAAGATTTCTTGATCTTTTAACCAAGAATTAATATTCTGTGGTTACCAAAGAACAGAAATGTTAAGTATAGATAAGGGTAATTGTTTTGCTTTAGCACAAAGCCCTTGAGAGATTAGCTTAAGCATTTGTCTCAATCTTGAATATTTTTCCTTCAGTGGTAAAATCTGTCACTCTTACAGGATCATAGCAATGTTATCTTTTCTAGGAATAATCTTTTATTTGTTGTGCCATAAATTAGCTGGAATTTTACAGTTTTTAGTATGACTGCAACCTCTCTCAAGTGTTAAAATAATCATTAGTGAGTACTACCTTATCAGTAAAAAGCAGTCCAGGATTTCATAGACACTCTCAAAAATGCCATTATTTTCAAGTCTTCTAAAGAGCACTTACCTCTTTCATATAGGTTATTTTCTGTTTCACCTACAAGCTTCTACACTTGAAGGCAAGTACCTTGAAAAATCAGAATCAAGTATCATATGCTCAGATTAATCAGCATAGAAGTCCATTTCTTATTTGCTATTGAGTTTAAGTCTATGATGAAGTTAACATTGATGCTATTGTCCCATCTAAGTCTAACCTTTAATGTAATAAGACTTCTACTTGACACTGTACTAGCACAACACCTGATTTCAAGAATCTACACGAACAGATAAACTCACAGTCAGAGTTTCAACTTGCAATTTAATGGAGTAAGGCTTGAATTTTCCACTCCAAACTAATTTCATTTATTATTGCATTAAACACCTTTGACTCTGTCAGATCTATGTACTTATGGTGATATTTGAGTTGGGGATTTTATTATTGAGCCTTTCAATAGGAATCATTGGGATTCTAAAACTCCAAATAGAAAGAAAAAAAATAAAGATTTATTGCTTTTCAAAGAATTCTGCACCTATGGGACTATCACATCTATTCCGAAGAAAGACTAACCCATAAGAATTATAAAGATAAAACAAAGGATTGAAGAACAGATCCAGAAACCACAAGAACAGAAACCAATGAGGAAAAAAGCTAAAGAACAGTTATACTCTTTCTTTCTCTCACACACACAGACATAAAGACATATTTATTAAGTGAATCAATACAAATAGCTACAAAAGGCCAGAAACACAATGGAAATCATATATTTAAAAGAGAAGATAAGAATTTCCTTCATCTGGGTAATTTCTTCAAGACTCTACTTCCTTCCTTCCTTTTTTCTCTTCATTTACTGTACTTTTCTAACCCTAAATATTTGAAATGTTAGGATAGAACCAACTTAACAAATGATGATAATAGTTGTATCAAAATACTAACTTGGCAAAAATATGTATTTTAAATGTGTAGATCTAATTATATATTCTAAATAATGTTTATGATGATACATGAGGCATATTTCAATAGATCAGAGAAACAAAAAAAATTAAATGCATGAAATAATACTCCAAGACACAGTAATGAAATTTACTCTATCTTTAAAATATTCTTCTCATGGCCCTTCCAAGTATTCTTGGATGATGACTTCAAGAACAGTTTTAAGTGAACAAACCATTTGCCCTCTCATTATTTCCTTACCTTGTTTTGATGTTCTGTTAAGATAAAGAGAAGATGAGAAGTTGTGTTAATCAGGCTTGAATTACCCAAATAAGCACAGTGGATGGAAAAGAAAAAAATATATATGTATATATTGATTGCATTGTAAGATCGGTTAAAAAGAGAAGTAAAGGAACGAAGGGATTGAAGAATAAAGGTAAATGGTGAGTTCATTAGTTAGGATTGGAGGTTTTGATGTATAAAGAGCAGTGAATTGAAAAGATGGAAGGTTGTGATAGGAAAAAATGAGATTTTTCTGCTATTATAGTAATGAAGCAATGATAATAACAAAGTTCAGTGTGTGATGGTGGATGAAATGGGCTAAGAAAATAATTACTGGATATGAGGGGATCATGAAGCTGAAGGTCAAGGTATTGGACAGATTATAAATGTAAATATTTAGGTCAATAAATTTTTAAAGAGATTCTGTCTTGTTCCTATGACATTATTCTTTTTGATGTATCTTGGACCTCTAGGATTTTGTTGTATTTCTTCTTTCATCCCTTAAGTCATAATATTCCAAGACATTTGGTAATTTACTCTTTTGTTTTCTTTTTTGAGCTTAGACACTTGCTTGGCCCTGATTTCTAATTTCTTATTTATTTAGCATTGGATGAAGATGTATTTCTTGATTTCTTTCAGCACTTGAATGCAGTATGTCCCGAAGTGAAATAATCTTTTCTTTGTGTTATATCTCAATTTGTGTTCATCTTAGTTATATTTTGTTTTGTTCATTTCTTTATTTGATTGGATGTTTGGTTTTGCATTATTTTTTTTTCCTATTTAGTACTAAATTGTTCTTACAACACAGACGGGACATTACATAGAGATTCTCCTCTTTCTTCATTAACACCATACATTTTATGGCTCCAAAAAGTTCTGTTTACTTTCTCAAGAGCACTTCTATTATCTTGTTATTTATTTATTTATCTTTTATTTTGGTATCGTTAATCCACACTTACATGTGCAACATTATGGTTACTAAACTCCCCACTTCATCAAGTCCCCCCACGTACCCATTACAGTCACTGTCCGTCAGCGTAGTGAGATGCTATAGAATCACTACCTGTCTTCTCTGAGTTGTACAGCCCTCCCTGTGCCCCACCCCTACATTATGTCTGCTAATTGTAATACCCGTTTTTCCCCCTTATCCCTCCCTTCCCACCCATCCTCCTCAGTCCCTTTCCCTTTGGTAACTGTTAGTCCATTCTTGGGTTCTGTGAGTCTGCTGCTGTTTTGTTCCTTCAGTTTTTTTCTTTGTTCTTATACTCCACATATGAGCGAAATCATTTGATACTTGTCTTTTACTGCCAGGCTTATTTCACTGAGCATAACACCCTCTAGCTCCATCCATGTTGTTGCAAATGGTAGGATTTATTTTCTTCTTATGGCTGAATAATATTCCATTGTATATATGTACCACTTCTTCTTTATCCATTCATCTACTGATGGACACTTAGGTTGCTTCCATTTCTTGACTATTATAAATAGTGCTGCGATAAACATATGGGCGCATATGACTTTTTCAAACTGGACTACTGCATTCTTAGGGTAAACTCCTAGGAGTGGAATTCCTGGGTCAAATGGTATTTCTATTTTGAGTTTTTTGAGGAACCTCCGTACTGCTTTCCACAATGATTGAACTAATTTGAATTTCCACCAGAAGTGTACAAGGGTTCCCCTTTCTCCACATTGTCACCAAAATTTGTTGTTGTTTGTGTTTTGGATGTTGGCCATCCTTACTGGTGTGAGTTGATATCATTGTGGTTTTAATTTTCATTTCTCTGATGATTAGTGGTGTAGAGCATCTTTTCATGTGTCTGTTGGCCATCTGAATTTCTTCTTTGGAGAAGTGTCTGTTCACCGCCTCTGCCCATTTTTTGATTGGCTTATTTGCTTTTTGTTTGTTGAGGTGCATGAGTTCTTTATATATTTTGGATGTCAACCCCTTATCGGATATGTCATTTATGAATATATTCTCCCATACTGTAGGATGTGTTTTTGTTCTACTGATGGTGTCCTTTGCTGTACAGAAGCTTTTCAGCTTGATATAGTCCCACTTATTCATTGTTGCTTTTGTTTCCCTTGCCCAGGGGGATATGTTCATGAAGAAGTTGCTCATATTTATGTCCAAGAGATTTTTGCTTGTATGTTTTCCTAAGAGTTTTATGGTTTCATGACTGACATTCAGGTCTTTGATGCATTTTGAGTTTACATTTGTGTATGGGGTTAGACAATAATCCAGTTTCATTCTCTTACATGTAGCTGTCTAGTTTTGCCAACAGCAGTTGTTGAAGAGGCTGTCATCTCCCCGTTGTATATCCAAGGTTCCTTTATCGTATATTAATTGACTATATATGTTTGGGTTAATGTCTGGACTCTCTATTCTGTTCCACTGGTCTGTGGGTCTGTTCTTGTGCCTGAACCTAATTGTCTTGATTACTGTTGCTTTGTAGTAGAGCTTGAAGTCTGGGAGCTTAATTCCCCCTATTTTATTCTTCCTTGTCAGGATTTCTTTGGCTATTTGGGGTCTTTTGTGGTTCCATATGAATTTTAGAACTATTTGTTCCAGTTCATTGAAGAATGCTGTTGGTATTTTGATAGGGATTGCATTGAATCTGTAGATTGCTTTAGGTAGTATAGCCATTTTGACAATATTGCTCTTCCTAGCCAAGAGCATGTGTTGAATTTCCATTTGTTAGTGTCCTCTTTAATTTCTCTTAGGAGTGTCTTATAGTTTTCAGGGTATAGGTCTTTCACTTCCTTCATTAGGTTTATTCCTAGGTATTTTATTCTTTTTGTTGCAATTGTGAATGGAATTGTTTTCCAGATTTCTCTTTCTGTTAGCTCATCATTAGTGTATTGGAAAGCAACAGATTTCTGTGTGTTAATTTTGTATCCTTGAACTTTGCTGAGTTCAGATATTAGTTCTAGTAGTTTTGGAGTGGAATCTTCAGGGTTTTTTATATACAATATCATGTCTTCTGCAAATAGTGATAGTTTGACTTCTTCTTTACCAATTTGGATGCCTTGTATGTCTTTGTTTTGTCTGATTGCCATGGCTAGGACCTCCAGTACTTTGTTGAATAACAGTAGGGAGAGTGGGCATCCCTGTCTTGTTCCCGATCTTAGATGAAAAGCTTTCAGCTTCTTGCTGTTAAGTATGATGTTGGCTGTGGGTTTATCATATATGGCCTTTATGATGTTGAGGTACTTGCCCTCTATATCCATTTTGTTGAGAGTTTTAATCATGAATGGTTGTTGAATTTTGCCAAATGCTTTTTCAGCATCTGTGGAGATGATCATGTGGTTTTTGTTCTTTGTTGATGTGGTGGATGATGTTAATGGATTTTTGAATGTTGTACCATCCTTGTATCCCAGAGATGAATCCCACTTGATCATGGTGTATGATCCTCTTGATGTATTTTTGAATTCAGTTTGCTAATATTTTGTGGAGTATTTTTGGGTCTATGTTCATCAGGGATATTGGTCTGTATTTTTTTTTTTTTTTGGTTTGATGTTTGCCTGGTTTTGGTATTTGAGTGATGCTGGCTTCATAGAATGAGTTTGGAAGTATTCCATCCTCTTCTATTTTTTGGAAACCTTTATGGAGAATGGGTATTATTTCTTCTCTATATGTCTGATAAAATTCAGAGGTGAATCCATCTGCCCTGGGGGTTTTGTTGTTGGGTAGTTTTCTGATTACCAATTCAATTTTGTTGCTGGTAGTTGGTCTGTTTATATTTTCTGTTTTTTCCTTGGTCAGTATTGGAAGGTTATATTTTTCTAAGAAGTTGTCCATTTCTTACAGGTTTTCCAACTTGTTAGCACATAGATTTTCATAGTATTCTCTAATAATTCTTTGTATTTCTGTGGGGTCTGTTGTGATTTTTCCTTTCTTATTTCTTATTCTGTTTATGTGTGTTGATTCTCTTTTTCTCTTGATAAGTCTGGCTAGGTGTTTATCTATTTTGTTTAGTTTTTTCAAAGAACTAGCTCTTGGTTTCATTCATTTTTTTTCAATTTTTAAAATTCTTCTCAGTTTTATTTATTTCTTCTCTAATCTTTATTATGTCCCTCCTTCTGATGACTTTGGGCCTCTTTTGTTCTTCTTTTTCCAATTTCAATTAATTGTGACTTTAGACTCTTCATTTGGAATTGTTCTTCCTTCTTTAAATAGGCCTGGATTGCAATATACTTTCCTCTTAGAACTGCCTTTGCTGCGTCCCACAGAAGTTGGGGCTTTGTGCTATTTTTGTATTTGTCTCCATATATTGCTTGATATCTGTTTTAATTTGGTCATTGATCCATTGATTATTTAAGAGCATGTTGTTAAGACTCCATATATTTGTGAACCTTTTTGTTTTCTTTGTACAATTTATTTCTAGTTTCATACCTTTGTTATCTGAGAAGTGGTTGGTACAATTTCAATATTTTTGAATTTCTGAGGTTCTTTTTGTGGCCTAGTATGTGGTCTATTCTGGAAAATGTTCCATGTGCACTTGAGAAGAATGTGTATCGTACTGCTTTTGGGTGTAGAGTTCTGTACATGTCTGTTAGGTCCATCTATTCTAGTGTGTTGTTCAGTGCCTCTGTGTCTTTACTTATTTTCTGTCTTGTTGATCTGTCCTTTCGAGTGAGTGGTGTCCTGAAGTCTTCTAAAATGAATGCATTGCTTTGTATTTCCTCCTTTAATTCTGTTAGTATATGTTTCATATATGTAGGAGCTCCTGTGTTTGGTGCATATATATTTATAATCGTTATATCTTCTTGTTGGACTGACCCCTTTATCATTATGTAATGTCCTTCTTTATCTCTTGCTACTTTCTTCATTTTGAAGTCTATTTTGTCTGATACAAGTACTGCAGCACCTGGTTTTTTCTCCGTTTTTTCCGTGAAATATCTTTTTCCATCCTTTCACTTTTAGTCTGTGTATATCTTTGGGTTTGAGGTGAGTCTCTTGTAAGCAGCACATACATGGGTTTTGCTTTTTTATCCAATTTATTACTCTGTGTCCTTCGGTTGGTGCATTCAGTCCATTTACATTGAGGGTGATTATCAATAGATATATACTCATTGCCATTGCTGGCTTTAGATTTGTGGTTACCAAAGGTTCAAAGGTAGTTTCTTTACTATCTAAAAGTCTAACTTAACTCTCTTGTTAAGCTATTATATACACAGTCTGATCATTCTTTATTTCTTTCCCTTCTTATTCTTCCTCCTCCATTCTTTATGTGCTAGGTGTTTTATTCTGTACTCTTTTGCATTTCCTTTGACTTGTTTTTTGGATAGTTGGTTTTATTTTTTGCCTTTAGTTAGTATTTGGATGGTCTGCTTTATTTGCTGTGAATTTATTTTCTCTGGTGACATCTTTTTTGCCTTAGGAGTGCTTCCATGTAGAGCAGGCCCTTTAAGATATCCTGTAGAGGTGGTTTTTGGGAGGCAAATTACCTCAACTTTTGCTTGTCTGGGAATTGTTTAATCCTTCCCTCGAATTTAAATAATAATCGTGCTGGATACAGTATTCTTGGTTCAAGGCCCTTCTGTTTCATTGAGTTAAATATATCATGCCTTTCTCTTCTGGCCTGTAAGGTTTCTGTTGAGAAGTGTGATGATAGTCTGATGGGTTTTCCTTTGTTGGTGATCTTTTTTCTCTCTCTGGTGCCTTTAATACTCTGTCCTTGTCTTTGATCTTTGCCATTTTAATTATTATATGTCTTACTTTTGTCTTCCTTGGGCCCCTTGTGTTGGGAGATCTGTGGGCTTCCATGGTCTGAGAAACTATTTCCCTTCCCAGCTTGGGGAAGTTTTCCTCAATTATGTCTTCAAAGACACTTTCTATCCCTTTTTCTCTCTTCTTCTTCTTCTCATACTCCTATAATGTGAATATTGTTCCATTTGGATTGGTCCCACAGTTCTCTTAATATTCTTTCATTCCTAGAGATCCTTTTATCTCTCTCTGCCTCAGCTTCTCTGTATTCCTGTCTCTGATTTCTATTCCATTAACAGTCTCTTGCACCTTGTCCAGTCTGCTTTTGAGTCCATCAATTGATTGTTTCATTTGTTATGTCTCTCCTGACTTCCTCCCTTAGCTCTTGCATATTTCTCTGTAGGTCCATCAGCATGGTTATGACTTTTATTCTGAAATCTTTTTGAGGAAGATCATTTAAATCTATCCCACCAGCCCCTCTCTCTGGGGTTGTCTGGGTGATCTTTGACTGGACCATATTCTTCTGTCTTTTCATGGCGATAGAAGTAGTTGCAGGCAGGTGCCATGTGTGTCAGCTGGGAGGACAAAGTTGTTTCCTGCTTGTTGTTCTCCTTGCCCTTCTCCGCAGCCTGGGCTGGTTACCTTCACACCAGGAGGCATTCTCTGGGATAATCCCCTGTAGCTGCCATGTACAGGGCCGCCCTCAGGCTAGCCTAGATCACTGTGGGGGTTGCCGGGTGCGTTCTGCACCCATTGGTGCCTTCCGGACCTTGCTGTTGCTCCCGTAGCCCTTCCCGGTTAGCTGCGTGCTGCCAGGCGGAGTTTCTGTGTGGTTGCTGTGGGCGTGCCCGCTCTCGCACTGTTCCGCAGCTGTGGCAGATCTCCCGGACCGTTTACAGCATCACCAGGAGGAAAGAATGGCAGGCTGCTTATCACTGTGAGGGGCTTCGGTGGGGCTGCTTTATCTAGCAGCTGGTTAGAGGGCCCAAAATTCTTCAAGATTCCCAGCCTGCTTGGTTGAGTGCACTGGGATGATTTTGTTCTGCTTTTGGGCCCTTGTCTCTTTAAGACTTTTAAAAAAGCCCCTGCTTTTCTTTTGTCCCATGGGAGCCGGCTGTGGGAACCTGCTCACAGTCTCCATCTCGGATCCTGCCCTTCCGTTTCTCTAATCTCTAATACACAATACGATGTGTCTGTGCTCCCGATGCAGATCACCAGGGCTGTTTATTTAGCAGTTCTGTGCTTCCACTCCCTCCCCACTCTGATTCTTTTCCTCCCACCCGGTGAGCTGGGGTGGGGGAGTGCTTAGGTTCTGCCTGGTCGCGGCTTTGTATCTTACCCACTTTGTGAGGCACTGAGTTCTCGCAGATGTAGCTGTAGCCTGTCTGTTGTACTGTATCTTCTGGTCTCTCTTTTACCAATAGTTGTACTTGTTGTATTTTCACAAATATATATGCTTTTGGGAGGAGATTTCCGCTGCCCTCCTCATGCCACCATCTTCCCACAATGCCCCCTTATCTTCTGTTATTTTATGCTTTCTTTTGTTAATACTCCAACTCTCTTCAGAACTCTATACCTTATCTCTTTATTGACTTTCCTTTATCAGATATCTCACATTGTTATACATAAAGGAAAGTCTGATTAAAAATATTCACTTCTTAAGAGCCTTATTGGCAAAGTATTTTCATTTTTCATGAAAGTCCAGCTTTTTTTAACCTGGTACTCAAGACCAAGTTTGAGTGTCAAGCTAAAAAATATACATGTTTAAATGTACATGTTTTTCACCCCTCATTCACATCTCTACCTCAAACTTCCCCACTTTGCTTTTGTTTATGCTCTTCTTCATGACCAGAATGTTCCCTACCACATTGCATTCTCTCTTCCCATTAATGGCATTAACTGTCCTCTGGTCTAATCCTAAAATAATACTTCACATTCAGCTTTTTGTCCTATAAACTTTGTCTTGGATTAAGCTCTTTATGAGCCTATTTGGTCCTGTTCCTTCATGTCAACTTACATTTTGACTTTTGATTTTATTGTTACCAACTAGTTATCAAGTGCTTTTACTTTGGCCTTCCTTAATTTGTTATCTCAGCCAATAACAATATTAGCTCTTAACCTTATTCTCTTTTCCTGGTACTCACAATATATAAATTCATTTATTCACTAATATGGTCTCTAAAGGGCAGGCATCCTACCCAGATTTTGACTCCCAATGAGTTAACATCTTTATTTCTACCACTAAAGATCTACCATAATTAAAGATACTAATCAAGATATATATCTTTCATAAAAGCTGTTGTCATGTCCCTAATATAGATATGGTTCTTCATATTTTATAACTCATTTATGACATCATGTCCTGCCTGTGTTATGGTTGATGACATTTCTCATATAAACTACTACAATATAATATCACAGATAGAAGACACTTATTTTATTTTCCTTATATCCCTCACAATTTCTGGTTCAAAGACTTGCACAGATTTGTTTATAGATAATTGTTAGATAATAACTGCATAAACTTACAAGTTACCTAGTCAAGAATATATAGGCATACTTTAACAGCAACAAGAAAATTCATTGAGCTCTTATCTGTCTTAAGATGTAGTGCAAGAGTAGAACATTTTCTGGTAATTAAACCCTTCAAGACTCATTGAAGACTATTCAACTATAAATATTTCTGAAATTTTGTTTTCTCTTGAGCAAAACTATCTATTAAAACAAACATATAAATGTTTCATTCATTGTGCTTTTAAATGAATTCAATTGTGATAAGTAAAAACATTCAAAGTTAACTTGGATAATAGTAAAAGTTATTTGATGTTTTAAGAATTGTTCCTATAAGAAGTATGAAATCAATATGAGGAATAAAAGGGAAACATTTCATTGCAATTAAGTTGTACAACAATCAAATCTGAGGAAAAATCACACAGCTTGATATGCTCTCCAAGGGTTTAGATCAGTATTTTTATAATAATTAAGAGTATTACTTTGAATATATGTAGAATGTCATTTACAGACTATGTTCAGAAACATCTCATTTGAACCTCAATAACAAAATAACCTTTGGTGTATCTTTAAATTTGAAATAACCAATGTAGTAAATAGCTTCACATGTAATCTCTTTCTATGTCTTTCTGTTTAGCAACCATGTCATTTTTTCCAACAGAGACTCATTGCAAAATTATATTTTGAATTGGTTTCACAGCTTTAAGAAAGGCTACTCCTTGAACTTGCTTTGTATTTATTTTTAAACTAAAGAAAGGAGCAAGCAATTCCAGCATCTAATTTTTCTCCTTTTTTGTTTCTTCTTCCTCACTTGGTTGGTATAGTCTCTGAGTGTGATTTACGGATACAATCTCACACTACCCAACAGAGAGATGCTTAGGCTAGAGTTTTCTCTCAGAATCTTTCTTGGAACCCAATAAGTTAATTGTTTTCTACTTGAACCTAATTTCAAACCCTCTTGTTAATTAATTTGCATTTAATTTCTCTCCTTCCATTTCTCTAAAAATCTGATAGCATAAACAGAATTTTATGCACAGACTTTTCAGTATAATTTCTTGATTTAAAAATTTTGCCAAAAGCAGAGAAAGGGACTAAAATGTTTATGTATCTCCTATTAGCTTCTTTAACTTTAGAGTGAAAATATCACAGGAAATAGAGGAGAATTAGCCATTAAAAACAAACTCCCTCACATTAAAACTTCAATCACATCTGCTACCACCTGTGGAATTTCTAAACTGAAATAAAGGCAGTAGTCATCTTTATGTGCCATATAGTACATAAGGCATTGAGTTATTAAGTAAAAGTTCCTGCTTTGTCTTATATTAAAGGAAGTGTAAGGTATATATTTGGAAATTTGTGCGGGGTTTTTTGAGCTAGAAGATCTTTACCTTAATACTATCACAGCGCTTTTTTTCCCTGTCATCTAGGAAAGGGCAGTTTAATTTTCATAAGATTAATTTTTGTATTACAGCCCAATTTGTACTGTGCTAATGAAGGAGGCAGACTAGTAGTCTGAGAGAGTTGTGGCAATCTCTCTCAGCACTAATTTATAAATAAGGAGTTGTTAATAAAAATATTAGAGGGTCTCTTAGTAGATATGCACAAAATAAAACACTGAGTTAGTAGTAGTTTTTAATAAAAATCTGTTAAGATAAAAACAACTCCACCATGACTTTATAATACAACAGAATAAATACATGAGCATATTTGGTTTCTTTTTTCACTTTATTTGTTTGTTGTTTTCTGTTGCCCTAGGGAGAAACTGCTACAAAATGTCTTTAGGTGCATAAGAAAATAAAACATCTTTTTAGCCCTATAGATTTGGTAGACAGAAACATAAATCAGATTTCTTCTCATGTGGGAGATTCCCAACTTCTAATTATTTGGGCTTTTAAAAGGGGAGCCCTCTGGGTTGACCATATTAATATTCTCACTGTGGAGTTCCCCAGTGTGATCTCATGTCTGATGCTGTGTCACTGTCCTCTTATTCCTGGTGTCTAGCTCCTACTCTTTTTCAGCCTTATCACATGGAAACTGTGAACTGGAACTACTTTTTAAATGATCTCCTTTGGTCGCCTGAGCAGCAGGGAAGATTGTAATTCATTTGCAGCAAGAAACTCCCTCATTTCTGGGTTCCAATTAGAGAAAGCCTAGGGGCCCGTTTTATTAAGATGAAATACAAATTGTATCAAGACCTGCTAAACCACTTAATATTTTTATGGTGATATTAAGAAGCTTGAACATTTCAAGTACTAATTGGAATATGTGTAGGCTATTTTAATCAATGCATAAATTCTAACCTTCATTTCATTAAAATTGCATCTTATGGTGCTAACTTCTTTTTGCCACCTTGAAGATATACCATACAGAATAAGATCAAGAATCCTGAAATGTTCAGTGTCAGCAGTGATTTATAGTGACAATCTCTTGTTAATCACTTTTGCAGGTATTTTTCATTATTTCCTAAAAGAGAGAGTTATTGTTTCAGAAAAAAAAATGTTTTTAAAATACAGACTGGAAGCTTGAATAATTTATCTAGATTTTTAACTTCACTTCTATACATACAATTTTAAAATATATATCTGAATTTAATTGCATATTTACAGAGCATATGCTTTAAGATGTGACTGAAAGCCTATGAACTTGAGTAGACAAAAGTTCTGACAGTTTGGACTTGGGGGACAGAATTTTGAGTATATGGAAATGTGTGGATCATGCATATAATTATATCTGTGTGTTTAAAAATTCCAACTTATTCAGCAAAAAAGTACTGCCTCTTGATAAAATAAAATACTTCCCTTGAGTAATATTTTAAGGATGAATCTTCTAAAATTCAAATTATCCTTAATGTAACTGTTATTTTAATGTTAGCCTTATATGGCTTTGTAGAAAGGATACAACTTCTAATATTCAGTTATGTGCAGTAAATTATAGTTTTATTGTGCCACTTTTGCCTCCTCTTCAGAGGATGTGAAAGATGTGCATGATACAGAATTATCCAGGCTATCAGTTTTAAAATAAGGATTAGTAAATTCACATAGCAACAGGCAGATGTGGGATATACAAAATAAGTTGGGTGGTATTAATGGCTTGACTCTCATTCAGGATACTGAGAGTAAGGTGTCTATATAATTCGATGATATAAACTATTGTCCTTTCCCAATATTTTTAGATAATGAGTTTCTTTCTTTTTTTTTCATAGAATGCTCTTACAGAAGTTTCATGGGTATAGTCCTGATAAAATTTCCTGTCTTGTTTATTGTCTCTCTAAGTGTTTTTACTACTTAAACTAAGCGATTCTTTCACCACATTGCTGACCTACTTGTTTTGATATTATTAGCAATAATTATTATTGTTTGGTTAACAGCTTTTATCCCTTTTAAAAATTTTGTCCGAAAATATAATTTTTTTGCCTTAGAAAAGCTGTCTCAGTCATGGGCATCAGTTGTCAAGACCTCCATTCTAATTGTTTCAACACAAAAACAAAATGTAAGCCCAGTGTTTTCACCAAAATAATTAAACTTTTCCAAAAACAGTTTCCAGTGGTATGACAAAATCATGTTTAAATTAGAAAATTTTGACATAGAAGAACTAGGAAAATATTCATCATTTAGAAAGCAAGAGGTAGTGTCCAAAGCATTAACTATGGATTCAGCCCAGAGTTTAGATACATCTCTGATCTTCCATATTCACATAATTTAGATTTCAAAAAATGGTATCTACCAAAGTGTTTTTATGAGGATTATAAAAAATTTATGTGAAGTACCTAAGATCACTACCATTGTCACTATATGGTGGTGGATATTCTTAATAACTGTTCTAATCAATAATAATTATAAAAGATTTACATCTTTGAAAATAGAAATCCATTGTTCATTTGTCCTTTCTTTCCTCAAAGCAGGTTTTGAGATGGAATTATTTTCCAGTGTTTGATTTGAGAAGTGTCAGTTTCTGTGAGGTTAGTTTTTTCTAAATTCCACAAATAAGTGAGATCATGCAGTATTTGTCTTTGTCTGCTTTTTTCACTTAGCGTAATTATGCCCTCAAAATCCATGTTATTGCAAATGGCAGGATCTCCTTCCTTTTTATGGTCAAATAATATTCCATTATATTTGGAATATATTTTCTTTATTCATCCATTGATGGTCACCTAGGCTGTTTCTATGTCTTGACTATTGTAAACAATGCTGCAGTGAGCATAGGAGTATAGATATCTATTCTAGATGGTGATTTCATTTCCTTGGGATGTATACCCAGAAGTGGAATTACTGGATCAAATTATAGTTCTATTTATTTTTTTAAGGAACTGCCATACTGTTTTTCATAGCGACTACATCAATTTATATTCTCACCAACAGTGCACAAATGTTCCCTTTTCTTCAAATCCTCCCAAGTATTTGTTTCTTCTAGTCTGTGTAATGATAGCCATTCTAAGAGGTATGAGGTCATATTTCATTGTGGTTTTGATTTGCATTCCCTGATGATTAGTGATGATGAGCATCTTTTCATGTAGCTATTGGCTCTTTGTATGTCTTTTTTTTTGGAAAATAATGGCAATTCAGTCTGCTCATTTTTAATCTGGTCATATTCACTGTTAAGTTGTATGAGTTCTTTCTGTATCTTGTATATTAATCCCTTATCAGGTATAGGATTTGCAAATATTTTCTCCTGTTCTACATGTTGTCTTTTCATTTTGTTAATGGTTTCCTTTGCTGCGAGAAACATGTTAGCCTGTTAGTAGTTCCATTTGTTTGTTTTTGCTATTGTTGTCTTTGCTTTTGGTGTCAAATCCAAAACTTCATTGCTAATATCAATGCCAATTCCCTATCTTTTCTTCTAGAAATTTTATGGATTCAGGGCTTACATTCAAGTTTTTAATCCATTTAGACTTGAATTTTGTGTACATTGTTAAGATATGGACCCAGTTTCATTCTTTTTATATGAGCATCCAGTTTGCCTAACACCATTTATTGAAGAGACCATCTTTTCCCCAATATATATTATTGCTTCTTTGTCAAAAATTAATTGACCATATTATGCCTGGGCTTTCTGTTCTTTTTCATTGATCTATGTGTCTGTATTTATGTCAATACCATATTGTTTTAATTACTGTAGCTTGTAATACAGTTTGAAATCAAGGAGTTGATACCTCCATCTTTTTTGCTTCTTTCTGAAGATTGCTTGCCAACTTGGGGTCTTTTGTGGTTTCATACAAAATTTGGGGTTTGCACTATTCTTTGGAAAATTCCATTGTAATTTTGAGAGGGATTGCAGTGAATCTGCAGATTGCTCTGAATAGTATGGACATTTAATATAATTGTTGCAGTCCATGAGCACTGACTATCTTTCTACTTATATGTCTTCTTTAATTTCTTTCATCAGTGCCTTACAGTTTTCAGAGTACAGGTCTTTCACCTCCTTGGTTAAATTTTTTCCTAAGTATTTTATTCTTTTTGATGCAATTGTAAATTGTATTTTTTTCTTAATTTATCTTTCTCACAGCTCGTTTTTAGCATATAGAAATGCAATTGATTTTTGTATTCTGATTTTGTAACCTTCAACTTTTTGGGTGATGTCTTTAGGGTTTTCCATAGGTAATATTCTATCATCTGGAAATAAAGACAGCTTTATGTGTTCCTTTCTGATCTGGATGCCTTTTATTTTTTTCCTGCTTAGTTGCTCTGTCTAGGACTTGCAAAACAATGTTGAAAAAAAGTGGCCAGAGGCAGGGTGTTGAGGGTAGAGAAATTGGGTGGAAGTGGTCAAAGGGTAAATACTTCCAGTTATAGGATAAGTAAGTTCTGGGTATGGCATGCTGACTATAGTTAACAATACTGTATTACACATTTGAGAGTTGCTAAGAGAATAAGCTTAAAAGTCCTCATCACAAGCAAAAAATTGAAACTATGTGAAGTGAATGATATTAACTAAACTTACAGTGGTAATCATTTTGCAATATATACATATATCAAATCATTGTGTTGTGCACTTTAATATAGTGTTTTACTATATTTTATATATATATATAGCCTCCAAGTCTTCTGAGTGAATGCATAATGGTTCTTTTGTACCTTATAGAAGTTAGGCAAGGGTTATGCACAAAATGGGTGTTAAGTATTTATAAGTTGCTTGATTTACTTTATCACAGAAATGTAACATTTCTTATTTTTCCTATCTATATGCATGCTTAAATCCAATAGGCCAGAACCTGTTTTGTGGACAAAGGATGGTGGAGAATTACCAGATCCTGACCGAATGGTTGTGAGTGGTAGGGAGCTAAACATTCTTTTCCTGAACAAAACGGATAATGGTACATATCGCTGTGAAGCCACTAACACCATTGGCCAAAGCAGTGCAGAGTATGTTCTCATTGTACATGGTGAGTACCTTTTTGACATCTTTTATGTGAAAGAATGAATGAAAAAACTGTTTAAATTTGTTACAATTTTTAGAATAATAAAAAAATTAAATCGGTTTCCTTTTTCTTATAGGACTTCTTGTAAGTGTAAGTATCTCCAGATTCACAGATAGTATGTTCCAAATCAAACTAATAAAATACAATTACAACATACACTAAAAATAAAAATTAGTTTTGTGAAGGTTTTCTTTAATACAAATATATAATTTTTGGTGGTGACTAGTAAATTATATATATATTTTTAATTTTTCCAATAAATGCTTTTACATATAAATCAGAATCATGAAAACTATATTTCCCTTCAGCTAATTTTTGTCATATTATCACAAAAATATATTTAATAACCACTGATAGCATGTCATTGAGATGCAGAAAAGACAGAGTTGTACAATATTAATGATAACTGCATTAATTTCTCATGAACAATCATTTGAAACATTCACAGGCATTTGTGTCTCCTCTGCATTCCTGTCACAATTTGAGTAAATATAACAAAATGGCCGAAAGAAATACCCTGGCCAAAACTGAAGAGAATCTCTGTTTATCTAAATGCCAAAATCTACAATGGGTTGTTCATGAGGTAGCTCTAACATATTGTTAGATGGAGGTGAAGTATTATGAGACTGATAAATATTCCAACAAACAAAATTAGGTTTCTTTATTGCAAGACTTCTCAGAGTTTATTTAATATGCCGGGGTACATTGTGAATCTCCAAGAAAAAAGGCTTTAGGGAATATTAGATTTTCATCAGATATTTTAGCAACTAAACCTTTTCAAAGACTAGTATTGTGTTCTACACAATATTATAGTATTTGGAAAAAGTATTATGTAAAACATGATGCTGTGATAAATCCAGTGGATCTTAGAAATCATGGAGAAAGTATATTTATTTGATATCTTTTCCATGAATCTAGTTATAAACTAATGTAAGAAGTACAGGTTACTTCTATACCTTTCCAAAAACAGAACTGTGGGAGTAAAGTCTAATTCTTTGTAATTTAGGGAAAAAAGAAGAATTAACCTAATTTGTGGGTTTTTTTCAGGTATTTATTTTATTAGGACATAGGCCATGATTGGAGAAGAAAATTATACATTGAATCAATCTAGAGCTTTCCTATTTTCAAATTGTTTTAGTGTATACAGTCTCTCATTTATTAATACCACTTTGCTATTTATAGGCAGTGAAGCCTTGTGAATAGAATATCCACATACAGATATTTTGAAGATAGAGCTGAGAGATTACTTTCTAGATCTCATGATCTGTGCAAATTTCATCTTGTTGGAAAGATCAGCCTAATCAAATTAGACTGACAAATTAGAATTAAATGTGGCAAACCCTCAGACACACTCTACCAGTCTTACTGCCAGAGAAAGTATAACAGGGTGTGTCAAGAAGGTAAGTTAGATCCTTAGAGCAGAATCCAGGAACACCTTTCCCTTCATGTTGACCTGGATGTTTAGATCATGCAATCATAATCTAAAGTGAAATCTAGTCTTATTCACCTTAACTTTCTAAATGTTCTCTCACTAAAGTTTTTGGGAACCTGGGAGCATGTTACATAGCATGCCATGTTGTACTGAAAGCAATATGACATAAAAATGTAGAGAATTAGAAGGAAAGTGACAGAGAAAATAGTATACTTAGATGAAAAATATGTCATTCGTTTTTTGAAAGTAATTCAAGTGGGGAAAATTCATATGTTTTTTCTGGTGTTTACATCTAGACAGCAGCATGGTTTTCTAAATAGCCAAGCTACCTTTAGGTAGTTGGCAGTTGTTATATTTCTAATAAATGTTTCTCTAAGCACTTTGTATGAAGTCGTTTTTGGCTTTGCTTTTTGAACTACAGTTCATCAAAAGCACCCCATAGATTAATGCTATTCATGCTGCTAGATAAATGCTGTGAAGTTCAACAGTAGTTTACCTAGGATTATTGACACAAGTAATGAGAGGCTCAATGAAACAGTGAAACCTTATTACACTGTGTTTAAAAAGGGCTCCATTTGGGTTCATTACAAAATAAAGGTGTATTTTTTTCCCCTTTGCTCACAGGGTATAATGTTTCATTAGTCACTGGTTGTATAAATATAAAAGGCGACTCTCTTCTGTTAATGGTTTGGCTGTTTCAAAACCCTACTAAATGATGAAATTTGAGTGGCATTTCGATCTATAATGAATGCTGCATGCATTTCGGAATGGAGTGATAAGTGATCATTTGTGAGAACTTTACCCTTTTATCTTTTACACCAAAGTTGGTTTTACATTAGCTGTGATCATTTAATATAGCTCTAGTACAGAAAGGCCTTTCGTGAGTTGAGACTGTGTCTTTGACTCTACCACAGTTACCTAGGTTCTATTGATTCTTAACTTGACACAGCTCTGAACACTTTCCTGTGAAATCAGCTGTTATCTGGATGCCATTCTAATGGTTAGATTTTATTCTTTGGGTGTCAGTGGAGGTACATTATTTAAATGTTATCAAATTTAATTGTTAACAGCAGTGACATTTTGTGTTATGGACACTGGACTTTTTTCCCCCTCCTAATTACACCTTTACAAATTTCAGCATTAGAAATACAGATGGTAATTTGAAACTGCCAGTATAAAATTCATCCTCAACAAAAAGCCTACCAAATTCAGCATACAAATACCTGTAGAATAAAACATTATACCTATGAAATATTTGCACTGTAGAGATTCCTTTGGGGAAAGGAGTATCATTTTTCATGAACAAGCTCAGAAATGGAAAAATTCATCTGTTAAATTGTTATATTATTAATTCCTGTGAACACAGTTGTTTTTTGTCTTTTTCCTTGCATATAAAAATATTGAAGTCATTCTCATGTTATCACTGATATCATGCTATTTATTTATTTATTTATTTAGAATGGCAGATTACTTTCATATCAATCATCTTGAAATATAGTATTCCATTGTTGTTTTTCCTATTTGGAGAACTCAGATCCTAAGAGAAAAACTCATTCCTTCACCAAATAGATATTTAGCATTTATCTTTTGAGTGTAAAGGCATTATCGGAGCAAAGTTAAATAGCACTTAAGAAGTTAAGAATTTAACATAAAGTGTAAGTTAAACATTCAAGTAATTATAATAGCAAAATAGGAGAACTATAGGAAGGTGGACATACAATGATGTAGATGTTCAAAGTCTGTCAGAGTGTGGTCCACATATATGGAATTTTAAAAAATAATAACACAGCATTTCTAGCTTATTCATAAACAAGTGGTATATATTGTAAAGGCGAGTACCCAGCACAGTACCCAGTACATAGATATGCAATAAATCAGACATTATTATTATGTACTAGTAGTCTTATGATGCCAAGGACAATCTCAATCCAATGTTCTTATAAGAAATTTACCCATGAGTCACCTACAGTTTAATACCTGAATAGTACCGAGAGCATAAAGGAGGGTTATCCCTATTGAAGAAAGGAAAATCCTAAATTCTTGCTAATTAAGCAATGGAGAAGATTTTTAAAATTCAGCAGTAGAGCAATTTAGTTATATAGAGTAGGATAGAAGTTATACTAACCCTTTTTTCTCTAATACAACATCAGATTCAGAGTGTTCAAATAAAATATTTTCTCACCAAGCAAAGACTACCTGAATATGCATCTTGCAGTACAGAGAACATAGCAGATACTTTTTTATTACACAAAGAATGGCTGTAGAGAATTGCACATGACCTTAGACTGGTCTGATTGGAAGCAATTCAAGTTCTTACGTTAATTTGTTATCAATTGATTTAAAACATATATTTTTAACTGATTTAAAAACATATTCTTTTGAAAGTGACAGATGTGTATAACACCTAGGGAGTTTTGAGAAAGAGTATATATGGAGAGTGAGAAAACACAAATCAGCACATCCCCCAAATCCTAAACTTCTTCCTTCTCAACTTTCTCAAAGCCTTTTACATCCCTTCACTCTCATGCTAGCAAAATTATAAGCACTTCTCAAAATACAAGTGGAAGATGCGCAGGGACGCTGGAACTCTTTAGGATCATCTCTCCAGCCTCAAACCCCTCTCCAGGATTTGGGAGCAAGGACAACAATACGAGTAGAAATAATGAGTTGAATATTTCTTCTACCAGTAGCTGCGTCAACTGTGTTGTAGAAGAAAGTAGCAGGGAGTCAGAATGGAGCTTCAGTGGAGAAACCACACCTCTCAGAACTCAATTTAGCATCATCTCAGGCAGTCACAGCAGAATTGAGATGCACTGTTCTAGAAAACATTTCATGATATTTCCCATCTCCCTTCAAATTTCTTCTTCCTATTACCATAATAATCCTTATATGAGATTTAAAATTATTTTGCCACCACTCTAACTTATTCTATTGCTCCATTGTTTCTACTTGTATGAACAAGCATTTACAATTCATTACCTCTTACCTTAACTCTTGCTGTTCTCATTTTGAATGAAGTCACCTTCTATGCACCTTTTCACATCTTTACTTTTCTTATGTATATGTATTTTGCTTTTCTAGCAAATTTCATCTTTATGAACACATAAAAACAAGTAAATTCTCCATGATGAGTATTATCATAGCAGAAAGTAGAGTAAGAAGTTTGCTTATACTTTTGTAATGCCAGTGAATTTAATAACAGTTGCTGACTTGATACTTGATATCCCTAAAACAGCACCTGACAGTTATGATTGTTCTGTTTATTTGTTCATATATCTATTGAAATGAATAGATCTACTGATGAAAAATGTGATACTGCTTTTTTTTAATGTTTCCAGGATAATTAAATTTTTAATTTTAATAGAGAGAATCTTCCTGCTAGAAATGTCTCGGTGTTTAGTCTAGTGAAAAGTATCAAGCTATTAAATATGCCTTTCCAGCTTTTAAGAATCAATACATCTGCTACTTTGATTTCACTCTGCTTTTATTGTTAATAATAAATGTCAAAACTCCTCAGCGACAGAAAGTTACACACACAGATATTGCAGACTCCTGAATCAAGCCAGCTACTGAAATTTGTTGCTCATTTAGAGTATCTCCATCACAGACAATGGGAAAAGGCCGCTCACTTGCCATCCTGGTGCTGATTCTCCACTTCAGCTAATTTGCTTACCATCAAAAAGAGGCAAACTGAGTCACGGAAGGTTGCCTTTCTTTCACTTTAACAAACATTTCCAGGCTATCATCCCTTTCAAACATTTAACTAGTATGCAAAATATAAATCCAGTTGCTTTAGAGTTATTAATATCTGACCTTAAATTTAGCAAAATAATACCTACATAGGTGAATGGAGAATAATTATGAAGCAGATTAGGAATATCATACACTAATATCCTTAATTTGTTTTTAAACTTATCTTACCATAGAACTAAGCAAATATGATAATAATACATATATTCCTAGCCTAGTACTATGTATTTCATATATTCATGTCATGGTTACCAATGATTGGAAAGCTAATGAGGTCTCTCATCACGTTAAAATGAAAAATATACTTCTGTGCTTCTTCATCAAGAGGTAGCTAGACTAAAAAGTTGGTTGTCATGTCTGTATTTACTATTACAATTACCCAGCAACAACAGAGATTGAGAGGCTATATGAATTTTTTCCACTTAGTCTTACTGATAGGCAAGGTGATACAGATCACGATGGAACTAAGAGTGAATATTTGAGCTCATTCAGGTAGGTGGGGAGCGGGAAAGGGAAACCTGGTTATGGACAGATGTACAGCCTAGCAAACATTAAAAAGGGATTCAGCTAAAATCTGTTCCCTTACGTGGAAACAGACGTACCAGTTGGTAAATTAATTCTGTGTACTCAAAATGAGCATGTTTCCTTTGGAGAAGCTTTCTTTAGAAGCTTAGATGGGAAAATATACAGTGTAGGATGAAAAAGAGAAAAGACATCCATATGGAGCAACAAACTGCAGTAATGGAAGAGCCCCATGCTGCTGCTCTCGTCTCCACTTGAGCTTCCAGTCTGTAAACTAGTTGGATGGTTCTTAAAACAGTACCTTCTTTAATCACTGAGATAAAACATGTCATTTCTGAACTTGAATAAGTAGGGAGAGCCATGACCTGTCACAAGGAGTGCCTGTGACTGGGTGAATATGCTGCTGAATTCTGCAGAGAGAAGCAGAATGGGATCCAATAGAGGAGACAGGAGCACTTTTTTTTATTACAAAACATTTTAAAAGGTGCATATATCAGGCAAACTCGGTGCAGAGTTGAGGCTTAATTACATCTTTTTAAGATGAGCATGAAGTGCATAAATTAAGATTTTACCTTTCAGAGTAAAAATTCCATTCAGAGATGCCATTCTGAAGTAAATGTTTCTATGGTCCCTAGGTGGACTGACTGAAATGCCCTGGGAAAACCTTCTTTCCTTTCCAAAGGGAGGAAAGAGACCACCACTCAACAATGCCAACATTTTAAATATGTTCCCTTGCATTATTTATTTATAATCTTTTCTGTCAGTTACAGTAAGGTAAACAGAACAGAAGGATAGAAACCATGGTCACCAGTCTTTCTATATTTTTATTCATATGGAAATAAGGCTAGGTTACAAAGTACTGTACAAAGCTTACAAAAATGCACAGAGCCCTTCTACTCAAGTATATGAGCATTAATTGGCTCATTCATCAGAGAATTCAAGTGAGTGCAGTGGCCCGTAAGGGAAAATGTTGGCATTTGTTTTCAGAAATAATGGCATTCCTAACTGTAAGACACAGATTTTTCATAAAACTTGCGTTGTAGTTTTGAACAATGTAGTTTTCACAAACATTGTAACATACCATGTGCCTGTTCCAGAATCCCAGAATTATCCGTGATTCTTATCTACCATTCTCTGTTATTCATCAGCAGGTTTTGTTGGCACTATTTCCAAACCATGCTGCCATATTCCACTTCTCCCCACCATCCTCTCTGGCCTGGATTATTGAAACATTGTCTAATGGGCTCTTTGCTTCCACCCTTTCACCTCTCCAATCTATTTCCCACACAGCTGTGATATATGAATGTTTTAATTGCATATTCCCTCATGTCTTTCCCCTATTTAAATTTATCCAAAGGCATTTCATCACACTTAGTAGAAAACCCAAGTCCTCATTATCCTGCCTTACCAAACCCCAACAAAATGCTACAACCTGCATCTGTACCATCTCAGCCCTTTCCACACAAACACTTCTGTCACCCTGGTCCTCTGTCAACTCCTCTAAGACATTAAGCTCCTTCTCTTTTCAGGCACTTTGCCTCTGCCCAGAATATTTGTCCAGAAACTGTAACGAATGCTGTCACAAATGCTGATCTTTGCAAGAGTGATTTCTTATCATTCAAATCTCAGATTAAATGAATTCTCAGCCAGCCCTCAATCTAAAGAGGCCACAAGAGGCCACTCCAATCTAATTCCCCCAGTTATATATCACTTCATTTTAATTTTCTGCAGAGTACTTGTCATTATTTGTTCTTTATTTATATATTTGATAGTACCTATGTATATGTATGCCTATATTATAGATACATTAATTTATGTACATGTATCATGTATCTATACATGTGAATATATTCTATGTCCACCCAATATATTATGACTTCCTTGAAAACAAACATCTTGGAGTCATATTCATCTTGGAGTTTTATTTATCTCTAGCTCATAGAATAGTTCCTTCTAAATAGAAGGCATTTAATAAATATTTCTTTAGTGATTAAATTCTTTTATCTCTTTCTGTCTCTATCTCTCCCTGTCTTTTCAACAGATTAAACTTTAATAAAATGATATATGTATATACACATGTATATATGCATACATAAACATTCATCTACATACAGCCACATGTATATATATGTCTACATGTCTGTGTGTGTGTATACATACATGTATATATTGATTTCTGAGCAAAATTGGGGTAATTGGTATTCATTCCTTGGTCAACAAAATCAAAACCTTTAGCTTTCATCCCATATTTGGAAAAGAAGTGAGATATAGAGATATATCTACTTAGCAGTGAATATGTAAATGATGCCTTATAGAGTTAAGCAGTGCATTTTATGAACAACTGTGTATGGTAGAATTAGAATCTCTAACAGAAATCTTTGAAATTAGAAGTTATGCAATTGCTTTCACATGTCTGTTCATCTTTTTGCAAAATTCTCTGATTATTGCTAAGTAAAAATTGCATTTGGTCTTCAGAAATCTCTATCATCCTCTTAGAGAGATAACATTTATATCTAGCCAAATATAAAACTTCTCTTGAGCAATGGCCTGAATATCCACATCACAATGATATGCTACCTATATTCTACAATTTCAGGAAATCTTTCTTGAGTATCTACTATATACAAAGTGCTAAGCAAGGCATTGTGTATCCTAATCCTATAATGAATAAATAAACACTCCAGTTATGCCTGGACTTCATAGTAAAATTTAAAAAGTGAGGTGTTTTCACTCATGTATTTCACCATGATGCAATTTCAGAGATATTTTCAAGGTTCCTTCATTAATTGTAATATTCCAGGAGACATATTCAGGAGAATTTAAAATTCCACACTTTGAAATATTTTGCTTTGGTAAATTTTAATTTCCTTATTAAGACCATAATTTAAATATAAATAATTTGGGAAAGGTTATCAATTTGTGTAACTAAATTCCCTATGGGAATCAGTTTATTAAAGCTCTACTGTAAGGTTAGAAAAGACCTTGCTTTGTGTGAGAACTCAGAACATTAGGTATACAAGTGATCAAAGGGGATAGTAAAAACAGAGTTCAAGGAGTGTTTCTTCACAATTCTGCTTAACATTTTTTTCTTAGTGCTTAGTAGGGATTTCTTCTGTGGATATGTCAAAGGGGATCTATTGATGAATATTCATACACAAAAGGTATCTGCCAACGGCCATTGCTGGTTTAAAGAATAGCAAATTTATAATAATAATCTTTGAAACATTCTCACATTCTCTTTTAATTTTCATTTAACTAAGTTTTACTGTTGCAATAGCAAATATATTTGGATGCATTTTAAAAATTCTTCAGGCAACAAATGTGTGTAAAGTTTAGAATTCACTAAAAATTAGTGCTGTGTAATAACTTCCAATTTCAGTTGATAGATGAATGTTTCAGCTTGTATGTATTTAGTAAGGTATAGTTTAGTTAAGTCCTAAGTATATTTGGTTCAGGATTTTGGAACCCACTGTTACTCTTTTTTTGGAATTCATGTATTAAATAAGAAGAGGAATTAAGATAAAAATGAGAAACATCTCTACTAAGTTCCATCATGAGTAATCAGTATAGTAACATAAATCTATAATCGCATATGAGTTAAGGAACTATTTTACACAATGAAAAATGAGCATTGGAAAAGATAGATAAAGCAGAGAAAGTTTAAGAGAGATTTTTATCATAAGCATGGCATACTTAAATCTGGATGGTTTGATACAAATGAAGAGTTGTCTCCTAAAGATTCACTGACATTAACATTTTTTATCACACGCATATTAATATTAATTTTTTTCAAGTACAAATGAGATTATCTTGAAGTTGAGAGAGTTAAATGATTTACAGTATAAGGTATAGAAGCTTACATCATTGTATTTTTAAATCTAAACCAACACATTTAGGGACTCAATGCATCTTTTGAAGCCATATGCAAAAAGTTTGCATTTGTAAGTTTCTTGAGTGAAGGTGTTTTGCTTTTAGATGATCAACTGTGATCCATCACTAATTAAGAACCAAAATCATTTATATAAATGACTGTGTCTAAACTCTTCTTTTTTATATGAGGAAGCATGGGTGTATAAAGGTTAAATTATATGAAAAATGTCTCTTGGCTGTTTCATCACAGAAACCCAAATATCCAGACTTCTCAATGCTTTTCTACTATGTCACACTTCCCTTGGTGTATATTCATATTTGATTTAAATTTTTCATTAATGAGTAACAGTGCTATTCTCCCATAGGAAACTGACATCCTTGAAGAACATAAAATATTTGACCAAAAAATCTGATTTACTTTTTTATGTATTTTTTGTATTTACTTTTTAAATATATTTTTAAGCATTTTAAGGAAAGAACTCACAGTATTGAAGTAGGTGGAGCTAAATAATGTAGGATCATCCACTTCAAAGACATTTTTTTCTCTACTTTAAATTTCACTTCCTTTTGTTAGTTTGGAATGTAAAGGAGTATTTTAAAATAAGAAATGCATACATTTTTCAAATAACAGACTGGTTTTATTCAAAAACTTTTCTTGTAATTACATAGGACTGTTGGTTACCGCCTACAGTTTAAAATTGCAGTGCTTTTCAGTTTTCAAGAACAGCTTTTTTATATTATTATTATTGTATAAGGATTCCATTCAGTATGTGAAGCCAGTGGAAGCTATCAGAGGGATGAAAAGGAACTCATTCAAATGTAATTTTTAAAAGGGTTCCTTTTTATGAGCAGATGAGGTTACCATATGACTCCTGACAAGCAGGCAAGCACTGAGGAGTTGGGGCCTCGTCAACTTGGTGGCTGTCATTAAAGTGAGAGTCTCAGCGCTCTTGTCCATTCTTACGCTATAATCCAAATAGGCTGCTGCATGTCGCTGAACATAACGGGGGCAGATAAGCATCCTCTGCACAGGCAAAAAAGCAAATACAGTAAACTTTTCCTCTTATAATTGCTTCCAATGGCAGCACGATTATCAGTAAGAAGGTTAAGGATGCCCTATTATTTTTAAAGTTAGGAAATGTGAATAGCTTCTATCAAAAAGGCACTTCTTACTTTAATACTTTTAATATACGTCAAGTTCTGACTCTTCTGTATCTCCACTAATAATCCTTGGTTTGGACTCCCTCTTGATTATCCTGGGACCACCCCGGGGAGTTAGTGACATGAAGCGGAAAGAAAGTAGACATTTGGAGTCCCGACGAAATGGTCGCAGTTTTTCTCCCTATTGAGCACTAGTCCTCAGAGAGAAACAAGCCGCTTGGGCTTCAGGGACTCTTTAGGCTTAATTTTGCTTAGAAAATCCATTCTGAATGGCCAAGATGCCATGTTCAAAAAGAGAAGCTGCCACAAAACAAAACATGTTGACAAGTTAGGAATTACTGTGCACTGCATTTGTCGAGAACAGAACTTACCTTTAACCTAAAATGCTCGTTATTGGAAAAAAGGTGCTGTACCACTCTTCAACTTAATTGTATACAGTGATGGTTGGAACTGATTTCATTTGAACAAGGTTATACAGGATCTGTTGTGCTGTAAGTTCCAATAACAAAATGTGGTTGCAGTTTTAAAAATTCCTTCATTAGGAGGTAAAAAGAAAGGGTATTTTTCTATTATTTTGAATTGTATGATACGAGTTAGAGCTCTTACCTTTTAGAAACAGTGACAACCACATTCAGAATATAAGATTCTTCATTACACTGCATTTTCATTTTTTTGAATAATCATTTAGTCTTGAAGACTCTTAGCAGGATTTCTTAAAAACTGGCTCACACATAGTGAATGGAAGGTGGTGGGGGAACAGTTTTTTGCCGAGATTAACCATAGATAAAGCTCAATTACTGACTCATTAAAAATTATTAAAAATGAAGCTCTTTCCTATCTTCTGACATCATTGTCATTATCACCAACAGGAGCATTATTTATAAAGCACCAGTTGAATTCAGGCATAGAACTGTGTACCCTACGGAAGCACAGAAATATGTCATGGAGTCTATTCTCTCTGTAATCTCATCATCTTGGTTGGTTCATGAAAAAAAAATACAAGCAATACATTTTAGGTGCCAAATGAATGTTACAGCCTCCCAGTTTTCATCCACTGATTTCATAAAGAGATTTGAGATTTATTCTGTCTAGTCTGTACTTTATCATTAATAAGAATACTAAAGCATATTAATTACTTTGGATTAGAGAAGAATCTTTAAATATTACCATAGCGTCACACATGTATTTTGATATGTGTCCCCTACTAAGAGAGAGGGGAGGAAATGTGGAGTAGCGAGAGGCATAATTCTGAGTATGCCCAAAGTGGTGTGTCATCAATGTAAGCATCATTGTCATGGGGGCATATTGGTCAGAAAGTGAGGGAAGCAGTATATAAACTGAAAAAGCATGATGGGTATTCAGAGAAAAGGGAATCAGTCAGAATTTAGTTGATCGAGAAAGTCTTCTCCAAGCAGGTGCAAATCAGGCTGAACTTGAGAGTAGCATTTCACTTGGTCCTTTAAGAACTTGGGCTATACTGGTGGAGGAGGGTCAGGGTGATTTGTCTCAAGTAAAAATTATATTTTAAAAATCAAAGGTTGTTTTTAAAGACCGAGCCTACAGTTTATTGGAAAGATAAATACATAAACAAAATGGTGATGTAACATATAATAACTGTGTGTAGAGGTATGTACAAAGTGAAAGTGCATTGAAGGACGATATTAACTCTTTGTAGAACTGGGGGATGCTTTACAGATGAGATCATAGACTTGAAGGATAGACAAGAAAAGAGGTAATTAAATAATTAATGTCAGGAAACACGATGTGACTCAGAACACAGCAGCACAAAAGAACAGAAAGAACTAAGTCAGAACCTGGAGAAAGCATTTGTGTCAGGGCAGATGTCTTTTTTTTTAAGTATAGTTGATATACAGTATTAATTTCAGGTATACAGTGTAGTGATTCAACAACTCCTACATTATGAAATGCTCACTATAAGTGTAGTTATCATCTGTCACCATACAAAGTTATTAAACAATATTATTGACTATATTTCCTATACTACACTTTCCATATCCACAACTTAATTTTTTTCTTTTTCTTTATTAAAGTATTATTGATATACAATCTTATGAAAGTTTCACATGAACAAGATTGTGGTTTCAACATTCACCCATATCATCAAGTCCTCACCCCCATTGCAGTCACTGTCTATCAGCATAGTAAGATGCTATATAGAGTCACTACTTCCACAGTTTAATTTTATAACTGGGCATTTGTACTTCTTTATCCCTTCACCAATTTAGCCCATCTTTTTATTGGGGTTTGACTTCTTTATGTTAACAAGGCACTGTGAGAGATAAAGAAAAGAAGCCAGGCATGTATGCTATGAGGCACTCTAGCCCCTGTTGTTTCAGAAAACCTTATAGTGATGACTCCTCAAGGCAATGGTGGTTGCAGGTCTTCATATGAGTCATACAGGTTGAGCAGGAGAGATGATGGACTGATTAATTTATCATAATACAGCTTACCCATGGTCACTAGACACAGATTTTAGTTTCCTGACTCAACAACTTTGTTGTGTGAGTTGAATTTGTGCTTCTCCAAGTGAATAGGTTCTTAGGGAAGTAACCCATACTATTTACATTGAATTTATTCATAACTCCACATTCACTCACATGAGTACACAATTTACTTAGACTTTGCACTGATATGCCATTGTGCAATTGACTAGATTTGGGGTTCTGACATTGAAATACTCCTGAATTTTCATTTAACGTGAGAACAGTACTTATTAATATGTTAGAAATGAAATGAAAAGTATAGCTTATTATAATTTAAACCTTAGGTGTAGGTAAAACTAAAAGCAAGTATTTTCATATCATGAAACTTTTACTTTTCTCAGTTTCCTATCAATAAAAGTGCTCACATTTTTGCTGTTATTGGAAATTCACAGGAAATCCCTGAATTTACTATGGTTTCATGTTTTTTTTCTTTTTATGGATAATGAATCATGGGCCTTTATGAATTTATTTTAATATCCTATTTAAACCATGATGTTATTACAGTAGGTTTTATCAGTTTTATAACACAATGAAAAAGTAGTCCCCTAAAATTTAATCTGCTAGCAAAATATTTAAAAAACAGAATCACAATTTCAAAGAAATTGATGTTACACATTTATATATTTTTTAATTACATATATTATTATATGTATATTTATATATATGAAAGATATAAGCAACTTAAAAATATTGTTATATAACATTCAAATTTCTTATTATTTACAATGTTTTTAATTCTAATTTTGAACTTCATTGAAATTTCTTTCAATTTAAATTACATCTGAATAATTTACCTTATTTACTAATTTCCCTGATTAGATATAAACAAAAATGAATTATTTTCACTTCATTTACTTCCTAAAATGCTTTATCTAGTATATATTTTATTAATTACTAACTCTTTATGTCTTAAGATTATATAGAGAAACCATGTAACATATAATACAGCTGATTTCTTTTGTAAATTGTAAATGTTGAACTTATTTTTTAATCACTTTTCATTCAGGCAAATTCAATAATATTTGATTAAATTAATAATCTGCAAGGAAAATAATATAAAAAATTTATTTTTTTACAAAACGTTCATCTTCTGTATTGTAGGAATTAGACGAAATATCACATAGTTGATTGACCTATTAGTTATCATTTCTGAATTTTAATATTCATAAACTGTGTCATATACCATTGATTTATCTATTTATTTATAGTTATCTTAGTGTCCATGTCCAGAGATCCTTTAATCATAGACTGTTAATATGTAAGGCATATTTTAAGATCTAAACTTGACAAGTCATGTTCAGAAAATTACTTGTAATATTAATATAACTGCAGATTATCTTGCTTTATGAGAAAAATTAGCAAATCAATGTTAAATCAGGACTTGGTTATTTTTATTATGTGTGTGCATGTATATAATTCTTATGCATATGAATTAGTATATTTTTATTCTTGGGAAAAATAAAAATGGATGTGTCTTAGAAGGGGAGAAAATGACCTACATTTTCTCTTCTATGCTATATTTGATTGAGTGTTCTTTGTTTAACAATACAATGGCTTTTAAATGTACAGGATTATATATATCTCAAAAAAGGCTAACAATTAGAACTAGTGTTTCCAATTTCATATTTTCTTCCATTTTCGTAACCACTGTCTAAATAAAAGGCCAGAAGTGAATGCACCAAACCAGGACCTTTTAAACAGTTGCTAACTGATGCCAAATATTGCCACTTGCTTATATGAGTGAAAACCAGAGATGGGTGTTTGTATTTAGGAAGACAGCTCAGAGTCATTTACTAATTTCTGCTTTAACAGGAGTTTCAAACAGGAAGCTAAAATAAATTATCTTGAAATGGAAATGTTAGAGAAATCACTCCATTATACTTGTATTAAATAAAATATTCTCTCTATAACATATATATGTTCATATATATGTATATAATTTTAGAAACAAAGAAGCTCTTTTAAAGTTCTCTCATCCACCAAGTGGGGATAATAGACAAATCATAAATCTGTTGTGATTATTCACTGCTGATCACAAAAGGAGCTGCCTAGCAAGCCCTCCTGGCCTTTGACTCTTTCTCTGAAAGTCTCAAACGAGGTGGGCAGGGTTCTTAAAGAGACATGGAGGACATGAATCTCAGGTCAGGCTCTTAAAGCCTGCTCTGAAAGCAGCAAAAAAAGTGGGCAAAAAATTAATTCTTTTACCAAGGAAATTTATCAAAGGAAGAAGCTATAGGTTGTGGTCTTGAGAATTTTTCCTTCGGATAGTAACAATTGTCTACATTGAAGATGGAGAAAGGTTTTTTTTGAGCATAAGTAATAAAACCTTTAGTTAACCCTTTCAAAAATAGATTTCTCTAGATACCCTAAAATTTATTGTTTATAATGCTATGAACAAAGTTCATTTAGTAAATATTTATTGATCTAAATTCTGCTAGCATCCCAACAATAAGCAGAATTCTTCCCTTCCAGGATTAAAATGTCGTGTGGGCAGGCTGACACCAATACAATCAGAGCAGATAGAAAGTTTAGGTAGAAGAGAGAAGTATCATATAATTTTCTTGGTCTTTCTGAGAATTCCAACTAATCTTAAATTGTTGAATTTTAGTTGATTCTGATTACTCGTCTGGTGTTAAATATTTTGGCAATTTCAACCGATGCCATTTCGCAGCTGAGCTGAAATAATTTGAAGAGTATGAATGTACGATAAAAAGAAAGAACAGAAAGAAGAAACCCTCAAAATTTTTGAAAAAATAGAAATATTTAAAATGTTTCAGAACATTTAAGACAAAATAAAGTTAATAATAAATTGAAACATGTAACAATGACAGGGAGAGATATGACAGGTCATTTACTTGACGCAACTATCATATTGGCCAGGTTGCTTTCCATCAAATTGCTTTCTGCCCATTTGTTTATAGGAACGTATGAAGTCAAGAGGGAAGGGTAAGAGAAGATGAGCAGATAAGCAGGAGCCAGACTATGAGACAATAATGATTCATAGTGTTATCCATCTGGACCCTTTAAAATACTCTAGGGCAGTTCTCTTAAAGTGAATTAATAATTATTAAAACTACCTATTGTTTTTTAGTTCTTTGAGCATTAGCCTAGGGAAAAAAACCTATATTTTATGCATTTAATAATCATAGAAAATAAGGAGATTGGTTTATAAAGAATGTTCATATTCATAGTACCTGAAAATACAGAGACTTTTCCTCCAAAAGAAATCAGAATTTATTATTACCCATTTTTGTCTATAAGGAATAAGGAGGAAAAATCCAAATAGTATGTTTTTGTGGGTAAACTAAAAAAAACAACACAGAAATAGAAACATCAAAATCTATTATTCCAATTCTTAAGAATCAAATGATACAGCTGATTCTGAAAGGCTGCTTTTCAGACACTGTGGAATCTTATTCTAACCCATTCTCTGATGGAAAATTACCTAATATTTTATAAAGAGTAATAGGTTTGCAATATCAGGTTCTTTACATGGATTTTTAAAAAACTACATTTATTGTATGTTCTCATATTTCATAGCCCTGATAGATAGTTCCCTTTGTGTAAGTTAAATACATATATTTTGAGGCCCTAATGAGCAAATGATTTTGCTAGCAGATGAAGAATGTATTATTTTCTGTTTTAGATATGCATGAAAAGATTATACATTTTTTTTTAATTTAGAAAATGTCTTTCATTTACCTCTAGTCCTGCCTAAACTATTTAGGAAAGCTTACCACAAAAATAAGAAGATATCATAAAAATTAGTAACAAGAAGTGTATGAGTACATATACATAATATTTATTCATTTGTAAAGTTGTTAAAGTCAGTTTTACTTTATGATCAGGGTAGTCAAGCTCCAGGCAATACCCATTTTCCCTAGTGATTAACATAGCACCACTGAGTTTTCAGAATGTTGTTTTCTTAATTTGATTGGCCAGGAAGCATTTTTCCTGTTGAAAAACTGGTATAAACATCAATACCCCAGATAAGAGAGTGATCTGATACTACTTTCTGACGTCTCCAGTGCAGAGAATTCAGTAGGTTAAAGTGGGGCTTGAAAAGGGTTATTTATCGAAAGTAAAGAACTAGAAAATTGTTGGTGTGACTCAAAGACTTTGAAAGAATGACAGGAAGTCTTTTAACAGCAAAATAATCTGTCAATCACTTTGAATATATAGGGGTTGTGTGGCAAACATGTGAAATCAAACCCCAGGACAGTAATTACAAGTAATTTGTAAACTGTTTCTAATTTCCTCACTGTGTAAATTATATGCCTATCCACTTGAGACAAGATATGACTCGGAAAATCTTAGGTTCTCGTAGCTTGACATTGGCTATATTGTTTCAGTGTTCTCTATGCTGCTCTTCAAATTTTCAGCTGGTTTCGTGTGAGATGAAGGAAGATTTACTGTTGAACTCTAAGCTATTCTTTCTGTTTATTATGTTCTCTATTTGATCTACTGTTAACTTTTGACAATTTTGACTAATATGGATTAGAGGTTGAATGTTATGGTTCAAGCTTATGTTCAATAACCTCTCCTCGGTATGCCAAATAAAATAAATCATAAACCTTTCAGAATATTGGGTTCCATGCTAGTTGACTCAATACTTGTTAAAGACTCCTAGGTACGGCAAAATTGTTACAAGGAGTTACCAGCTAATCAGGGTAAGAATTGCAAGACTGTAAGCTGTACGTTAACATCATTTGTGAGAAAAGAAAAAGCAAAATAATAATAATAACAATTGGCTTCTTTTTTGTTTGTTTCTAAAGATTGCTCTCATCCTATTTCTTATTATTAAGTTTTCCTGAAAGAAAAAAATCATGAAGCATATAACATGCATATACTCATCCATTGTTAACATTTCTTTAATCTTCTATGGTGGTGTTATTTGTATTTATTTCTGTTGTGTTGTTCTCTGTTTAGTTCTTTGACAAAGCATGTCATTTTTTGTTTCACCTATCTGTATTTTGCTAGTGCATGTCAAACTTTTTAAATGACTCAGTGAACAAATGAATTCTTGTCATTTTAAATTTCACTCTAGATATTTCAGACAGTCTACTTCTTCTCAAACAATGCTCCAAGTTTTTGCTTTGTATAGGAGCATGAAAAAGAAGTGAACAAAAAGAATGACAAGAACTGTGTGGTACAGCCAGCTTTGTACCTGATAATCTGTTTAAGCCTGTTAAAGTTAGACCTAAATAAGATATATGTATTTATAATTTGAATCATTTGTGTTTCTCTTTTGTTTGCATGATATGATTTTGTTTTATATTTTGTTTTTTTCCACTCACCAGATGTTCCCAACACTTTGCTTCCCACTACTATCATCCCCTCCCTTACCACTGCAACAGTCACAACCACTGTAGCCATAACCAGCCCAACCACATCTTCAACAACCAGCAGCGTAAGAGGTACAGTATGCTTCTTTGTTATGGCCTGGAAAGCACATGAAATGGAGCTTGAAAGGGTTTTTTTAAAAGGGTAGAAACTTGAGATCCAATTTTATTTAATTATAAGAAATGATTAAGTCACCGAAATTATGTCAGGGTTACTGGAGTAGAACATGAGAGAAGAGGGTGTATTTTAATTTTTTTTAGTGTCACGATTATTATGAAAATATTCCAGAATATAGGTTCAAAATATATGGAGCTCTACAACACTGAACAAATTTAAAATATGAACAAGGGACACTATTTTTTGCCTTGCCTTTCAAAAAGAAGCAAAGAAGTAAGATGATGTTCAAGGATGCAGAGTTAACTTTTGCTTTTTTTAAATCCTAGATTAACGTTAATGAATTATTATTCCTTTGCAACTATATTAAAATACCTATAGTGCTGAATTTGTTCTAAAATTGACATAATCCAAAGAGCATTATTATTTACCACATATGATTTTTAAGTATATATTCAACATGTCCTAAAGTGATTTTTTGAGTGGCTTTACTTAGTCTAGTAACAGAATGTTCTAGAAGCAAATATTCTAGAGTTGTCCAGGATGATAGGAATTGATATGTGTCTCCATGAGTAATTTCTGGTATTGGTTTACTAATAAGCATTTCTGCCTCAATGAGAGCAACTTTGAAGAGATGCTTAAAGGCAAAAAAAAAAAAATCACATTATTGTTCAAAAATACAAAAAAGCATCCCAGAGCAGTCATTAAGTGGCTCGTAGATTAAGAAATAGAGTTGTTTGAGTTCATTATAGAAAAACACATTTTAAATTTAGTTTGTGCATTGGTAGCGTTGTTCAGAGAGAATTTGCCCTATTTAAGTCTGTCTGTTTCTCCTTCTTATGCATGTTTTGTGTCATGTTGGCTATACTAATATGTGTTAAGCTTAACAATTTAACTGGAAATCATAGGGACTTTACATTAATAAATATATAATTAAAGTTGTATCAAGGACAGCCTTACAAGTATTTTCCTTCACATGTAAAGATTGCTCAATTACACTGTTTTCTCAGGATTTTTGTTAATTCTCAATATTAAATTGAGTTACTAGCTTTGACTTAACAGTTATCATAGTATTTATTTTTTTCTCTTGTTCCAGAAAATAATTATAGTATTTGATAATTGCTAATTTTTAATAATCATGTCAACCATATTATACAATGTACAAGATTGATAGTTGCAGTTTGATGATAATAGCATTAAAAATTTCTCAAAAATACCTGTTTATTTTAGTATTACTAAGAAAACTGCATTTGAGCTAAATCTACAAGTGAGAAGAGTTTACACATCTTTCTCATAACAATATATATAAAATGGGGAGAAAATAATAAAAATGAAGAAAAAGGTAAAAAGAAATTGTGATATATGAAATGAAAGACAACTAAATTTCTGCTTTGCTTTAATTTTTTTCCAAAGATTTTTACCAACAGAAACTTAAGATGTTTTGTGAACTTTATACAATGAACTTTAAAAATGCTAAAAGAATCCATCTTTCCCTCAAAAAAACATACAAATAAAACAAACCTCAAAGAACATACACACACACCTTACATACTCCATTTCCTTTTTTTTTTTTTTTTAGTTTAACTCTTGAAAGATAATATGTGGAAAGGAAAATGTGTTTTATAAGTTAGGCAATTCTTAGTAGTTATTTTATATGAAAAAAAAAGCACTGGCATTGAATGTTGCCTTAATGCTTATTTTCCCCTCCTGTCTTCAACAAACAGCTGGGGACTGTAGAATAACATCATGCTCACCTGCATCATTAATTCTAGTTTGTACTTGAGGATCTGGGCGATCCAGTCAGTACCTAAACATTGTTACGAATTTTATGCTGTATCTCTTTTATATATTATTTTATTTGTGCATTACCTATTAAATTTGAACTTTCAGGTGCTGCAATTATATTTTAAATGGAATTCATGTATTTATAAATTAGTGAAAGATGTTTCAAAATTATGGTTGAAACTTATAAGAATATATTGTCTATGAAAAACTGAGAACTAAATAGAACTAAAACTTGTCATCTCATGGATTTTTTTGTAAAGTTTGTTTCATCCCTTTCTCTCACTCAGTAATCTGAAATATACTATATTTGATTTTATAAAGTTTAAATGGCATTTCTTTAAATTTTATAAACTATACAATTATCTATCTATCTATCTATCTATACATGTATGGATTTTTAATAAATGACTACCCACAAATCAGCGTTCATATATCCATTCACACTCTTTCACCACTCCTATTACTATGTTTTCCATTCTAAGGTATGATAAATATCCAAATAAAAATGAATTTTAAAAATAAGAGCTGTGGCTATATTAGAAGTCAAGATGAAACAGTGCAAAAGAAACTGCTCAAATTGTCAGTCATAACCTTGATAATCTGCATATGAAATACATACTTGTTTGGAGGAAGAGGAGCTTCAGCCATAAGGACGAAAAGCTGGCCATTAGCAGTATCTTGTTACAAATAAGGGTGTGAAAACACAGAAAAGTGGACAAACTTGAGCAGTCATTGGAAAGATGGAGAATAAGTGAGCCCTGGAGGTACTTTGTGTATGAGTTTGGTTCTTCTGTGTACAAGGTCTTTGTTCTTGGACAGTGAGTCAGATAGAGCCTCAGCATTTTCATCAGAAAAATGAAATACAATTAATAGAAGCACTTAATTCCCAGGATGTCTTGAGGATTCATTAATATCTAGGGTTCTGGAAACATAATCAGCACTTAATGTTTGACAGGATTATTGCTCAGTTATTTTAGTAAAACAAATGTGTTTACATGTACTGCAGTGGTAAAGTTTACCTATAGTAACCCTAGTTTTCATTCTGCCAAAATTCTTTCATGTTAATGCACCAATTACTTTTTAATTTCAAATGTATTTTATTGATTATATGAAAAATTAGATAGAAATGATATGAGAATATATGGAACTTATCTATTTATCTATCTATTCATGAACATAAAAACAGTTACTAAACTTTCCATGAAGTTTATAGTATTCTTGATTTGTGTCATATATCTAAATCTGAACATTTTATAGATGTTTTAAAATTTTTTTGTTACAAAAGACCATTGCTATAACACATTTTAATTTCTGCTTTTGGCATTACAGTTTTCTAAGACTAGTGGCGTGACTGACCCTATCATTCAATTCAGAAAACATATTTATACTCTTATAAATGTTCTTTTTTTTTTTTTAGGTCACTATGATAAATTTTGAGTTAAATGTGAGTTAAATGTGATCATTTATAAAATCGTTCCAAATGATATAATGTGATTTCTAGTATGAATAATATTGTAGCACAGTGTGTTTAATTTGAGACCATTTTTTATTTTTATGTTACCATAAAATCATAATAACTGTCATAATCTAGGAATCTTTAAAAGCACTCTCATTTTGAAGTTGATGATACAAAGGTATTGAAAATTCAGAAAACATATGAGACAATGACATATATCAGTTGTTCTATTTACATTGATTTTTAAAATAAGAATCCACAACTGAACCTTTTTACATTTATCAAGACAAAAAATGTCCTAAGTTACTAATTGCTATCTGCCTCTGCAGGGCTGTAAATATCCTGCAGTTACAGACATGAGATGATAAAATATAGAGAGAAGATGTAAAATATCTTATCTACATTCTGTCCTAAGAGTCTTTTCAAATATTTCATGCATTTCAATATTTTAGATAAGGAAAAAAAATTCCGAAAAATGATGAAATTGTTTATACAATCTATGTAAAAATCCAAAAGAATTATTGGTTCAAATATAGATTTGGTTTTGCATCAGACTTTGAAATGGTAGAATAATTTTATATTAATAAAATTACATCATTTGTTTTGTAATCTCAACCAATTTATGATTTATAATGAGAAACCCTATTTCCTAATGGCATTGCAAAACAAAAACAAAGGACATTTTTAAAAATCTAAAAAATCAACCATTATCAAACTATCTACAACCAGAGTAATGACGAGACGTACACAGTTAGAGATGGGTACTGTTTTGCTGGTCCCAGCCTATTGACTGTGATGCTTCGGTGATGAATTCTCTAGGCACTGTCCTGGGCCCCTACTACTTGAAGGAGCCCCCTCAGACATTTCCTCCACCAAGGCCAACATTGTGGCTAGGCTATCCCTTGTGGTTTTTATTATGATCGCAGGATGCACTTCAACAAGAAACCATCAGGGGACTTTGAGGAGCAAGATTTATTACTCATGTGTTCTGGAAGATCACAGATTGAGGTCACAGGTAGAAAGAGAGGGAGGGAGGGAGGGAGAGAGAGAGAGCATGAGAGCGCATGGACCTGGGGCTCTGACTTTATTAGGGTCCAAGGGTGTGGTGTTTACGGTTTCGTGGGTTTACTCTTTATTGCCAAATATAAAGCTTAAGAGCAGGAATTAGGACACAGGAAAGAAGTGGGGTTACTCACAGCAATCAGTTATCTAGGTTAGCCAGGGCTTTCTGAAAGAGGGAACTTCCCAGGTGGGGCAGACTAGCTCCTTAACTACTTGTTTGGCTAGAAGCTATATCTTACTTTGGGCAGTGTGTTTATTCAAGATGGATGTCTTCTGAAATGGATACCTTGGCAATCAAAAGCTTAATGTCAGGCATTTATACTAGATATTCAGTTCTTCACAATTAAATTACTAATTTTGTTTGCTGTGTTTTTTATTAAGTGAAATATTTTAAATCATGTAGACTAGAATGAATTTTAGCTTACATCTAGAATGAATATAGTTCCAGTCTTGAATTATAGACTCATAATTTTTAGTGCATATTTTGCTACTGAATTTTTTGAATCCTAAAATTTAATTATTTAAATGTAGATGAACTTAGGGACTGATTTGACCATTAAACATTATCCTAAAACATTGCTGTTTGACAGATGATAAGTAACTACTTTCCTTGTCTAAAAGTTTCTTGGAACAGTCTTAATGACTTGTAAAGATATACACAATGTTATATGATATAAAATGAAAATAAAGGTTGCAGAAGTACTCTGTGCTAGCATAGAGAAATTGAGGTGAATTATAAAATTTTACTCGTATTTAATAGGGACATTTTTAATGAGTTACAGTTGCCTAAAATGTTGATTATGAAGGTGTATTTTTGTATAGATTCCTTTACTGCAATTGTTGTTTCATATATATGGCTTCAAAATACAATAAGCTAATGTAAATAAATGCAAAATGCATATATGTGCACTTGAAATCACTGTCTGAAGCATCTATAATTAGTTGAGGTTAAAAAGCACTAATGATCTGGCCTGTGCTTTTATTCTCTATCTTCTTTATATCAAAAGAAGCTGTAGTCTATATTTATTTATTTGTATTTGGTTTCATTAATGTGTCCTCCTTCCCCTTTTGGTATACATACTTTAAAAAATAGAATACAAAGAGATAAATATTTATCAGAATAAAAGGAAAAGCCAGCACTAAGAATGAATGGAGTAAAATCATTATAGCTCTTAGTCATATAAATGAACTCAAATAGAGCATTTGCAATGGTAAAATATATCATCTTGACATAGTTAAATACCAAAGCGTGCAAATCAAGAAGTTGTTTATGAGCTTGTATTATGAGTGTTTAGCTATTAAAAATGTTTCTGGTTTTATTGGTGGTAATAAAACACAGTTGCATGGTGTTGAGGTTTTAAAAATTAAGTGTCAATATGTTGGGTTTTTTTTCACTTGACAAAAATTAAGTAATAATTCAGTCTCCATATGGGCCATATAAAGACCTGGTTATCTGCAAAAAGACAGGTTTGCATATTTAAGCTATAAATGTAGCTAAATTTCCATTAGTCTTTTTAAAAACAGCAATTGTTAAAGAAGTGGACTCAGTTTTAAAATTAAATATGTGAAACATAGTCCATAATGAAAATTGGATACTAAAACGCTCCTCACTTGGAAAGAACAAGAATGCTGTATAGTTGGAGGTACTTTCAGACTTGCTAGGAGAAGAATTTTGTTAATGTCAAAGGAGTGTCTACAGGTCACAAGTCGGTGGGACTGCTGATCAGAGGTCCTAGTCTTTCAGTCAGCAAGAGACCCACACATTTGAATAATGGCAATATTTCAGATTAGGTTATTGCAAGACAGCATAGAATGCCAAAGTTATTTTTTATGTTCTAATAGCTCTTATTTGGAATAAGAATACAGAGGACTTGTTATATATAACCATTTCCAAAACTAAATGGAGCATTTGCCTCAGACTTGTATGAAGTCAAACTTTGGTAAAGTTTGGTAATCTTTAAATATTTACTTATTTCTTTATTGCATTTGGGAAATATTTAAGGAAACTTGAAACATATTTTCTTTCCAATACTACCTATTAAGGAAAGCAGAACACTTAATGCTCTCTTCTATTTTCCAAGGGCACTCTTGTGACTTGTGTAATTTAAACATCAAACATTTTAAGAGTTTCATTTTAAGCTCATTTCCTTGGCTTAGATCAATTTAAACAGAAATCTTTGTTCCATTAGTTTACATTTCTTTTCAATGAATAGTTCTACTAAGATTGTTTTTATTTCTATAAATGTAGGGGTATATTAATTGATTTTATGGTAATAATCCTAGATTTAATATAATATAATAATATGTACATTTCCTGCAAAACAACCTCTAAGAAAGAAAAGAAAATGTTCTCTAGTAGACTATGTACCATTTTCCTGAATTCATTTTTATATAATGTACATATAGATGTTAAATTAAATTTTTTCCATAATTATTGTAATCCATTGCTTATAAAATAACAAGACTAAATGAGTTAGTTATTATTTGAATGATAATCTGTTTTATATTTTAAAAGCTTGGCTGACATATATGAATAAATGTATTTCCAGAACATCTCTAAAATTGCTTTAAAAATTATTAATAAACTAAACTGGTTGTATCTTACTAACCAAGGAATTAAATTTATGAGCTGTGCCTTTGAAGCTGAAAAGATTGCTGGCTCTGCCCTTGCTTCTTTGACACTCCACATGAAACACAGTTAATAACCTCCTGTTTAAGCTTGGTGAAACACCGGATTGATACTAATTATACCAACTTTGGGGTAGAAGGTGACCTTGACTTCAGCTGGAACTTTCTGCCAGGACAATAAATAGAGCAAATGCCACAAAGCATGACTTCTGAGAAGGGTCTAATACAATCTATTAACTTTGTGAAGTTCGTAGAATTGCAATAAGTGCTGGATAATTGTAATATTTTAAAACATCTCTTGCTTCAATAATATGGTAGTTTCTTATTTCTCTAGATTTCAAATAATCTCCCACTAGCTTTCTGTACTCATTTCAATTAAACTGTGGCCAGAAAATTAAAAGCTACTTGATGAAAAGTGTGCCTAAGGTGATTGCAAGGCAAGGAGACAGATTTTTTCAAATAACTTCTCAAATATGTACATAATATTTATACAGTTTTAATATCAGAACTGTTTATGCTGAAGCTGTAACAACCCTGACTCTCTGATAGAGGAATGTCTTTATAAAGTCATTAAGAAAAATGACTAAGAAAAATCCATTGTCCCAGTAGGTACACAGGCTTAAACTATTGCAAGAAAACCTGTTAAGACCAATGATGTGTAGCTATTTCACAGTTAAAATTTTGAGTTAAGTAGTGTTAAACAAGAGTCAATAAAGTGTCTATAAATTCAGAACAGGTAAATAAGAACAGAAATTAGATTTTCTTTACCAATATCGAGTAAAGAATTACATTAGTGTAAAGAAAATTCTCCTCAAAGTGTTTAGTGCAATAAATGGAAATACCTAATTTAAATCCAGTTATATTTTTATTTTGCAAGAAAAGGGATGAACCCACGTATTCCCAGGGCTATTTAGCCCACTTGTAAACAATGCATGCTAATCAATGAGTGTTTCAACAGAGAAGAAAAAGCAACTTTGAACATGAGGAATTGCGTTAAATTCACTGGAAAACATTTTTTCAAAAGCATTTCAACCAAGTTTGATGTCTAAGAATCAGTTTCCATAATGAAAAGCATGATGCTCTTCTAGAGTAGTCTGTGTTAACCAGGATAAGTTACAGTGGTCTTAATGCAATGTTTCTTCTTTTTCCTTGAAGTCATGTTCTTTAAATATTGATTATAAATTTTCCCCTAGTTTAGGTTATGTGTTACTCAGGATATCAGCAGGAATTGTTGGCTGTCACGAGTGGGTATAGCTGAAGAGTTTTTAATGAGGAGACTTTCACAGAAGTATGAGCAGAGTTTGGGGAACAATAAGAATAAGGTATGCAGAAGCACAAGAGAGAACACTCAGCAAAAAGGTGCCATGACCAGCACCGGAGCTGAAGGGCCTAAGGATACGAACAGGGTTATCCCAGTGAGAGAAGAACTCGAGCCAGAAAAGGGGCTGCTTGAAAGGAACAGGAGTCAGAGGACACAGCCAGTATCCCATCCTCAATCAGGTGGGGACACTGGGGGAGGAGGGATCAGTACTGGACCTCTTTCTTCTTCTGCCTTCCACTGAATCCCAGTGAAAGTCAGAAGTCAAGGATTCAGGATGAAGCAGTGCAGAAAAGTCAGGCTGCTTGAGCACAGAGAAAGTCAAAAAAGGATGGAGGATGGATTTGGAGACCAAAAGGAAAACATGCAGCCTCTAGAGACATATGTGTTTACCGTGTCATCTAATTTGTTCACTCAGGGTGATTAGATGTCATATTTTTAGTTTTGTATTTCTCTCATAAACATACATATTACAAGTCTATGATAGAGAACTAGTAATGGAGCTAGTAATGGTGGTAAAATAATAGCTCTCCCAATTTGCTTTAATATATAATTTCCTTTTCCAGGCTATAGTTGGAAAGAGACAAACATTCTAGATGATAAAGGACAGTTTTGAAACTTGGTAGACTGCCTTTGTTATTAGATACAAAGAAATATTTTTAAAAAAATCTATTTTTATCATTTAAATGACCTACTTTCCAAGAGAAAAACATATCTTGATGTGAGGAATACCCATCTCATTCACTGAGTAGTGAGAGTCCTCATTTGAAATATTCTCAAATTATTTGTATGGATGTAAACTATTTCTTTTACTTGAATTAAGTACATTGGAAATCTTGGTTGCAGGGGAAAAAAAGCTCTAAAGTGAGCCAGCTGTAAGTCAATACTAAAGTGATACAGATATGTCTTATTAACTTTCTATTAAAGGAATTTTAGTGTCACATAGACAAATAATTTTCAGCTCTGAGATAGTTTTTCAGAAAGGAAAATCATTTTCTTGAGAAAAAATTTTAGAAACAGCTATCACAGTCTTTAATAGATAACATGGTACATAGCTGCCTTTGATGTTTTTAAAAGTATGTGTACATCATTAATTAAGTTGTCAGATAGGCAACATGTAAAATAAAAACAATTCAGCTTGTTTGCACTAAGAAGTATATCTGTTTGTGCTACAGCTTGTGTCCCTTGGTATTTCACCGCTGCCAGACCAGAAATTTTTGTTCAGAAAGGGGTATTAAAATAGTCTTTTAAAGATCTAAGAGTAATAGTCTAATTTTTCTGACCTTTCTAAGTATCCTATGACCTAGGTCTGAGAGTTAGTTGGAAATTGAGCACTGCATCTCAGCATGCTATTTAAGGTAAATAAAAATTCTCATATACTTTTTCTCTTAGTCCTTCTAGATTAAACCAGATATATTCATCTTAATCCAGATTGAAAGGAAAGAGTATGCAAATAAGAAGGAAGTTCTAATGGTTCATCTTACTACTTCATGGTCTTATTTCTAATTTCTCTATTCACTATTTGGCAACATATCAATGTAGGATTTTTCCATGATGATATATCAATGTGGGGTTTTTAAAGTAACTTTTAAAATGAAAGGGTGCTTTACTAAAAACTAAAAATAGTATACAACACAATCTGAATGTATAGTTATCGTTTCATTGGGCTAATGATACATACCGTATCTGGATTCAGCATGCCACAGAGGGTGTGGTTGCTGGAGTCAGGGTATTTTGGTGTCATCTTGATTTGGCCTCTGTACATGTGTTCTTAGGCAAGGCAATTAATTTCTCTTTACCCTGGCAGCCTATGTGAATTCCAAGGTGTTGCTCAATTCTTGAATTCTGTGAAATATGATCTGCATTATCTGATTCCACCAGAATTTCAGGGACCAATATAGTTTCTGGTGTTTTTCTGTCAGAATTTATGGGTAAAATCCCTTTGCCATTTGAAATGATTTAGCTCATTTCCTGAACATAATTCTGCACTTCCAACTTACTTATGTTTGATGTTCTGAATGATTCAAAGTAAGTTATTAGACTCTGACCACAATATTTGGCCTTTTGGTTACTGTTTCCCAGCCATATGCCCATCTCTTCTCCATCACTGACATTTGCACACTCATTTCCCTCCAGTGTTTTCTCTTACAAACCTCTTCATACCCGAACATGATTCTATCTGTAAAATTTCCAGTCTCGCATTATGGTAAAATAAATATTGAGGTCCAGCTGTGAAGCCCATAAAACTAATATATGTGTTCCATTTTCACAGTTCTGTCAGTGAGTCCAAGGCTCTGCTGATCAACTGTTTGGTAGCCAGAGTTCACAGTTTAAACAAACTTTCTGATACTGGTTTTGTTTTTTGGGGTTTTTTTTTTGGAATTTAAGACTGATCCATTTTGACTGAATTAAAATGGTTATAGAAAAATAAAAAATGAGCATGGCTACTGGACTCGTATTGTCTGTCTAGTCCAAATTACATGATATAGGAAGAAGAAATAGAGGAAAGACAGATTTTTAAGTAATAAAATAATAACTTACTCATTCTGGAATATCTTAATACAGTAAAACAGAATTAGGAAAAATCAAAATTTGGGAATGTATATTATTTCAAACAATGCTGCTAAGAATCATTCACTATTAAGCCAAAAAAGAGCCTTTCAAGGTTAAAAATTTCCACTTCTTCATTTGACTGATGGTCACATAGCTATTTTCAAAACTAGAACTAAAATTTTACAAACACAGGATTCTATTTACTATCTGTTCTTCTTTCCAAATAGTACAAAAGTTAATTTAGAAAATAAAATCAAGAAAAAATTTGTAAATTCTAATATTTCTGAAACACATATAAATGTGCAGAGGTCATGCTAATATTCTTTTAGGAATACATAGATAACAGACTCCATCTGCTTAAAACTTTTGTTCTGAAGGACTCTGAGAAACTTTCTAATTCTTCTTCATAAAATTCAGTGACTACATTTTATGTTATTTTTTATACATCTCCACCCAAGCCTGGTGGGAAGCTTATTTTCAGATCTGAAGAGTAGTTACTGGGATTAGTTATTTTACTAGCTTTTCCTAAACAGCTAGTTCTAGCAATTCATTAACTAAGTTTTGGAAGAAAATAAAGGATTCCTTTTCCCAATACCTCTGAAAATTCTGTCCTTACACTTCTTGATCATTCTCACTATTTTAGTAGCTTTCTCTCCTACCCCATCCTAGCCCTGAAAGCCTCATCTAATTAGCAGAAATGCTAAGTGACCCATCAGTCACTGTGGAGCTGTACTTGCTCTGTCTTCCTTCTTCCACAAACGACTTCTCTGGAGTCCACCCAAGGTCGAGGTTGTCACTTTCTTCTTTATGTGCAGTTTGGCTTGAAGATGAAGGTGTTTTGTAAAACTTACACCTGAAGGCTTAGGTGTTCAAAAACTAAAGGAAATAATTTCAAAAGTTTGATCTCTGAGGCACAAAAAAAAGATAAAACAATGTCAACATAATTACCTCAGTCAAGAATTAATTTAAGCCTCCAGAATGAACTTGCAATGAAAGGTCATTGTATCATTTCCATAACTGTCACTGAATTTTGATTTCAGAGCAACTAACTTTAACATTTCATTGATTATTTACCCATAATTGATAATGGGGGTCATAATTACTAATGTAGGAGCTGTTTGAAAATTGTAAGGTATGATAAATACATGTTTCTCATCACTGATTCTATTTTCATTAAAAACCATTACTCAAACAGGTACTGGACAAGTTACTGCTTTATTTTTAATTGGGGAAAGAAAAACATTAATACTCTGAGAAAATCCCAAGTAAAAAATAATCATTTTTATTAAAATGAGCTATTTTTAAAATTCAGGTATTTGAAATTTTACCTCACTAGCAGCAGATAAACAAGCGTCATTCACATAATTGTGTAGCTGTATATACTAATGTAAAACAGAGAGACAGTGTTTTCACATTCCTCAAACAATTCATCTTTAGTTTGTTTGGTATTTGTTTTTGTTTTTGTTTGCTTTTCATGACGAAAAAAGGAGCCCTTTTTGTCTTTAGCAGATGAGATGAACATGCCACCTTGGAAAACAAGCCGCCTTTGGAGCAGTCTTAGTAGGGACGGAATGTGGGTGTCACCAAATTCCATGATCTGCTCTTCATTTTGGTCAGTAGGAAACTTAATATATCAATGAATCCAGTGAAATCTTCCCCTTGGAAGAAACAGATATATCATTTATCATCAGTTCATTCTGTAAATATTTATTTTGGCCTTTTGCACTAAGTACTAGTGTGGTAAACCGCATACAGGGTCCACCTTTCATTGAGAAAGACTACCTGAACGCAGAGCAGAGAAGGGTGAAGAGAGTATGAACAGGAGATTTCTTAATAACATGATATTTCCAGATACAGTGTTAGTAGAATTAAAATATTTAGGAAATGGGGATGGGGAGCATAGTTCTTCAAGGTAACACATATGTTTTTCATTTATCTTGAAAACTCCTGTTCTCATACTGTGATAAAATAATAAAATCAAGACTTATGTTTTGTTTCTGTAGCTAATTTTCTATATTTTGATACTTTTATGACATTTATAAAAGGTACAATTTTACCATCCCTGGGAACCGGTGGAATAGGGCTTCCCCAGTTCCTTCAGTGCTGTTTTATCTGCAAGATAATGCATCTTCAAACACAAACTAAGATGGCGATATGTAAAAGATGAAGGGAAGAACAGCATGCACAAAGGACTATGTATGAAGTGTATAAAGAGAGCAATGTACGTTTAGTTTGGCTAGAATTAAATATAAAAGAGAAGCAGTAGTGAAAGATAAAATTTCCTATCTTCAACCATGCATTTATTGATTCAATGAGTAGCTAGTCATTCTGTGGTTAGGAAAGTGCAAATTATAAGAAATTTGGTAGGCCACACTTAGAAGTTTAGAGTTTATTCAGGAGGTGATGAAATATAGCTTAAGTAAAATGATGAAAGCTTAGATTAGGCTTTTGAAAGATCGCTGTGAAGTAGTATGATGGATGGAAGATTGAGAACGACAGGAATGACAGGAAGTCACTGAAGAAATCTAAGTAATTAATGATGAAGACTTAGAAAAGGGCAGTAGCCAAAGGCATGGAGAAAAGGAAATGGTTCCAGGAGATTTGGGAAAGCAAAATTGACAGGTTTCTTAAGTGTTTGTGTAAGAGATTTCAGTTTAAAGAGTGGGAAATACTAAACTGACTCTCAGGGTTTTAGCTTGGGTTCCACGGTGTTTGGTGCACTTTATCAGAATAAAGAATATATGAAGTAGGAGTCTTAGGAGAAAAGAAAATGATGTGCTTCATTTTAAGCATGTAGAGTTTGCAATACTTTTGCAGCATCCAAATGAATATCAGACATAGGACATATCATCTTGGATAGAAATACACATTTTTAATTGACATTTCTATAGATAAAGGGTAAGCCAAGAAGGAAAAATATAACTTTAATAGAATGTGTAAATAAAGAAGAGAAAAATGCTAAAGTTTATACTCTGAAATTTTTAAGAGAGCATCTAAGGGTCATGTTGAGGAATTCGAATGTGCAAAGGTTGCCAGAGTGGTGAATGCCGGTCAGGGGAAAGAGGTGCCGTGGGATTCTAGGATGGGAAATCCTTGGCAGTTACAGGGAGGTGCCCTGTGCCAAATGGCCCAGAGAGGCCAAGTGTGATTTATTTGATTTTCATACTGGTGGTATTTGATGAATCTAGAAAAAGGAGTTTTAATGAAATGATTGGATGAAAGTCAGACTGCAGGATTTGAGAAGTGAATGCGAGGCAAAATGCAGAGAAAGTCAGTGCAATCTATTATTTCAAGAATGTTGTTTGAGAAGAGAAGGAGAGGTATAAAAAAGAAGGCAAAATAAAATCAATTAACATTTTGAAGAATAGTATAAACTTATCTTCTTTTGAATGCTGTGAAAAGAGAGGAAAAAAAGAGGCTGAAAATACTGTTTAAAAAAGAAGCTGATGGAACAAAGCCCCAAAGAGTTCAAGATGGAATGGAATATATTATTATATCACATTACATTATATTATATCATATACTATACTATGTTATGTCATATCCATATATAAATACAAGCATTAGCTTTGAACACATAAAGAAACACTGTTCACTGATACTGAGGAAAAAAGATAATAATAGAAATGGACAGAGAACAGTTTGCCAGGAGGCGGGAGTGTGTTCAGAGAGAATGGGAAATTAACAGAGCTTCTGCCAGATAGCCTGTATTTCTTTGTGAAGTAGGAGAGATAATTTTCCAAGATGGATGGAAAATTGGCATGGAAAGGATCTTTAAGAAAGTGGTGAAGTTCTGAAATAGTTGCTGTGCAAATGAAAAAGGAGACTGTGTAGGAACACGTAATTTCCAAGAAAGATCTTTTTCATTCATTCCATGAATAATTATCATCTAGTTCTATCAGGCACTATAGCAAACTCTGGGGACAGAATAAAGAACAAAATAGATATAGTCAATGCCTTCATGGGAAGTGGAGGAGATAAGTGTTATTTAAAATATGTACAGCATTCTCTGATTTTCTCTAGGAGGGTATCACAGGGGACCTTCATAAGGAAGTGATATTTGCTAAATAAAAAGAATTTGTGCAACATGTGAAGCTGGGGGATGGAGAGATGGGAAGTAGGAAGGAGCATTTCAGGAACAGAAAATAGCAAATGCAGAGATCTTAAAGTGAAAAAGAGCTTGGCTATTCAAAATTCTGAAAGAACATCATTGAAACTGGAATGCAGATTGTCATAAAAATGGTCTGAAAAAAATGTGGTAGTTATTTGGGTTAAATCATGCATAACCTTAAACTTATTCTAAGAATTTGAGCTATTATCCTAAGAGTAATTGAGGAAGAAAGAAAAAAGAAAGGGGGGGGGAGAGGGAAAGGGATGTAAAATCCACAGCTTTCCTGATTTTTTTGCTTATGTGGACTAAAGGACAAGAAGGTATCACAAGTTTCTGACTTACCAAACCTAATAGATGGTGATGCCATTCCTTGAGACAGGATACACTGGTGGTAGAAGTAGAATTAATGAGGTGGATTTGAGCATATTGAGCTCATTGTGCATTTATACCTCCAAGCGGAGATTTAATTATGAATGCTATACATAGTTAAATATACAAACCTGAAGCTCAGACTAGTCCTTATTATGTAGAATTGGTGAAATCCAAGCTTGGAATCATGCAGGGAGAGTGTAGAATGAACAGCAAATTCAGTCTTGAAATTGGAGTATTGTTATTTGTAGTAGTCAAATTTATAATGTTTTCTGATTATTTTCAGATTTCTAAACAGCCCACATTTTAACTAGATGTCCACATCCTTTGCAGAAGAAATGGCATTATGATTAGGCAAGTATAGTGGAGGGAAGGGATCAAGGGTTCTAGAGTGTGATGATCTTTAATGTAAAAAGAATGATGTACTAGATACACAGATGAACTTAATAAGAGAAGCAATGAGTGAGAGAAAAGGTGTATAAGACCTAGAATACTAGGAGTTTGTTGCCAGATAAAAGAATACTAGAATTAAAAATTATGAGGTGGAAACCTCTAGATGTTCCAGAGGGTGGCCATGTGAGTGGTTCACCCAAATGCTGTGATGTCAGAATGAGAGAGGTTTTTAAATGACCAAATACCATTTACACTAAATTTTTAATAGGTTACGTGAGTCTGGAGCTATGAAATTGGAAGATATTGGTGTATATTTATAGATGCAGGGATGTCTCTTTCATTGGATATTAGAATTTCTCAGCATTATTACAGATTTTAGATTGGAGAAGAAAATTGCAAGCCTGGTAGAAAGACTGGTCAAGAAAACTAGAAGATTTAACCCGTGAGTTGGGAACAGATACAAGTGGATGGCAGCATAAGCACCAGAAAGTCGAGAAAAAATCTAAACTATTAATGGACCTTGGATTTCTTGTTCAGTCCAGAGAGCTTCCTTCTTTATATCCAAGTATCTGGGATAATTAATTATTAATCACCTGAGTATGGATGCAAAGTAAGGAAATGTTTAAACATAAGGGATAAATTTCATCCAGCTTGTATTTGCCTGGTGAGCTGCCTATACTCTCCCTCAGCTTACACCTTTTGAATGAGCTGACTCTTGGGTCTACAGAATCGATGTTTCTCTTTATTATAGTTACGAATTAACATGTAAGAGTCTTATTCATTAATGCCATTTTGATAGTGCATTATGTGTGGATACACTCTTTTCACAGAGTAGAGAGTTGTATTAGTTTATGTTTTCTCACATACAATCGTGAGTTCACTGTGCCTCCTGAAGGTGAAGCACATGTCAGTTTGATTCAAGTCCAGTTCTTGTGAAGGCCTCATTCACTTACTTGGATATCATCCTTCAAAGATATGTTATCTCCAGACTTTTTCAAGCCTGCACATCAGATTCCCCTGGGGGATTTTCTAAAATTAAGTTTCCTTAACTTTATTTCTAATGCTGCCCCTAGAGATTCTGATACATAGGTCTAAGGTTGACTAATAGAATCTATGAATTTAAAGCTCTCTGGAATAGAAAGACTTAGAATCCAGTGTTTAAAAGTTGGTTCATAGATGGGACATTTTAAAATTGTTTTTCAAGTTTTCTTATTTTATTCTCATAATTTAGGTTAATGTTAAATTTTATGGATACCTTGTTACCACCCCAATCTATTACCTACAACAAACTTCCTAGTTATCATTTGTCACTGAATTTATTATATAATTATTTGGTGCTAGAGAACTGAAGTGCAATTTGAAAACAAAATGTTTAAAGTATATATTATTCTTAATTTACCCTTCCTGTCTCTCTCAGATCATTGTGCAAAGATAATCCTTCATTCATTTTAAGGACATTTGTTCAGGGAACAGCCTTAGAAGACTGTGATAGGATCGCCTTCCTTGGCAGAGGGCAGTTTTATTGTCCAGTTTAATAAAGATAATCTTTCTCCCCAGGGCAAATGGCAAATGCCAGGCAGGTTCTATTGAAGTCCGTTATAAAAGATTAGGCATCTCTGCTTCAGGCGTTCCAAAGCTACTGTGCACAGGAGCATCAGTTAAGCTAATCTACTTCTTGTTGCCCCTCGGAACTTGGAATGCAAGGGGAACTAAAGCAAACTGAAGCCTATGTTAGTTGCTCTATGGTAGTAAGTGATTATGTCTCTAACCCTAGACTCTCATATCTTCTACCAGCATCTGTGAAACTGTGGTGGGGTACCTTATTAGCTTGCAAACAGGGTAAAAGCTAATATTCACAATTTTTGACACATCTGTAATTAAAAATTAAGAACACTTGCCTCATAGAATCTCTGATTATAATATTGCTGTGAGTAAAATGAGCTAATAAATGTAAATTCTTTAGAATAATGCCTGTTATATATGAAATAATTGCCAAAAAGCTTATCTATTAATAGTACCGGTATTCATAGCTTACAAAACACCTCCACTCTCTACATCACTCACAGATACATGGCATAAATACACTAAAACTTCATATCTCAAATAACGAATCCCAACATAAACTCTTTGTTGCATTAGATTAGAGACAAATTCAAATGACTACTGGGATCAGTCATGTAAAGTAAAGTAGTAAAACTGTACCAGAGTGGGGAAAAAAATGTCTTCAGAAAAGAGCAGCCCTAAGCATTTCCTCCTGATTATTGCTACGTGGGAAAACTATGGGTCCAGTGTTGCCAAATTATCTGATTTTAAAAGGGAATCCATAATATGATATGAAGTTTTTATGGTTAAATATACCTTCATATTTTTTTGAGCCCATGAGCTCAAATAAAATAAATCTGTTGGCCAGATGCAGGCAATGAATGCTTTGCTACACCAAGAATAATAAGGAATATCCAGATTCATTTCTAATTGTACCACTGAGAAAGGAAGATAGTTGGTGGATGATGGAGAATTATATTGAAAAAAAAATCAAAATATGTTCATTTATATGTTCTTTTAAATTATCAAATAAGATTCCAGAAACAGTAGCATAGGAGTTACACAGTGATCTCTATGTGGCGCTTGCTTTTCATCCCAGCAAACACCTAGACACCAGATGTGTAATGTCTGCGCGGGAAGGAATTTGGTGTTATCTAACTTTCAAACTCTGGACCATCATTGGACAGTTCATGTGGTGTCGACAAATGTTGCTGTGTTTCCCGCAAAAATTTAGAATATTCTACAGTGAGATATTCACACTGAGGTCATTGTGGTGTCATGGGGTATCTCAGCTAACAGTCAGGAAACCAAATGGTAACACCATGCCATACTCCAATGGATAGAGAGCCTGTGATGCAAGATGAATGCTCTGCTTCAACAAGGATGAAATCTTTATCTAACACTTGCCTGGAGTTAAGTCTTCTGGTTAATTTTGTCCTATTCGTAAAATGAGCCTGGTCCACTTCTTAGCAAAATTATAAATATAGAGGAAAATTGTCCCTACTGCTGGCTATTTCTGCAATAACCACTTAACTATTTTTTTCCTGAGCCCAGTTTTATTTCTTATTTCTCCCTCATTCTCCATGCAGCATCTAGAGACATCTCCATAAAACATAAATTCAAGCAAAACCCATTAATTTCTCACCATCATTCTTGGGCTAACACAGTTATAACTCCCCACCTGGGCATTTTATGCTCCGCAGGAATTGCCCTCCACTGACCAACCTACACAACATGTCCTTGCTCTTGATACACGGGACTTTCAGTTTATCCCAAACGCCCCCTTCCAGCCTGAGCCAAATGCCTTCCTCTGCCAAGAACATTCTTCTTCCTCCCTCTTGTTAATTCCCACGAAAAGCAGGAATCCTCTCTTGCACCATGTATTGTCACCCCCTCCTGCAGCACCACCACCAGGACTCCACCTGGTTTGGTCATTAGAATAGGATGTTGGAAGCGGTCAAAAATGATTTCTACTTGTATCTCTGCTTTTAATAACTTGTCATTGATGCTTGGTTCAGTATTTAATGTTTAGCCCAGCACCAAATCATTTAATCTCCCAAGAGTTATTCCAATATCCAACTTTTACAAATTTTGAAAGCAATACTAGCTGGTAAACTAGCATTATAAGGAATTAATGTAGGATGATGCCAAAACACATCCCCCAAAGTCTCAGTGCACTGACACAGAAGTTTTTCTCTCTAATAACAGAATTAGAATTAGCATAGTGGCAGGCATCAGGGAGAGAGTCTGAATTTGTAAGTATGTACCTCATCCCATAACGTGGGAAATCCCTTCACCACCATCATATAACGGCCTGACCCGATGAAGTTGTGAAGCAGCACTTGGCCTATTGAATGTTTGACTTCTCCCTATGCTAGAGGGTAATGACCAAGAATAGGATGCGATTTTGGAACCCTGAACGCAGGTGTATTTTTAGTTGAAAATTTTTTCCCCACTACGAATAAGCTGCCAGATGTAAGGAGGAAGGATTCACTAGAGGTTCAGGTGAATTGGCCTGGGGGCTACCTGGACTTCACTGAAGTTATGAGTAGAGTTTGTTGAGGACAACTGTGCTTTAGAAGTTCCTTCAGTGGTATCCTTCTACAGCAGCAGGTCTAACTAATCTGAAGACATGAATAGACATCTTGGCTCTGGACTCCCTATCAAGCTCCTGCCATACTCACCTTCCCTCCAAATCTTTGTGTCCTGGTAAAGGCAGAGGGACAGGCCGAACGTCTTCACTACTTACCAGATTCCAGCAATTTAATAGTGTTTATTTAAACCCTGCTTTTATTAAAAGCGTATTTGACAAGGCTCATCAAAATATGTATAATACAAATAATAACAACCATACCAATGATAAAAAGTGGTAGCAAATAAGTTTATACCTAGGTAAAGAAATAAAGAAAAGGAGAATAAAATGGCACCAGGGGTAATTTTAATAGGTTGCTCTTGCATGTTCCAAAATTCTGCACACTGGTTACTCATAAAACACACATTTAAACTGTCAAGGCAAAGAAAGAAATAGAGATGTGGAGTTTCTACTGGGGAGGGCATTGCTGGTTTGCTCTGTTCCATCAGGTTGTGAAGTATGGGACTTACCTCTTTTCGCCTAAGCCACACTAATCTTTTGCTAAGCAAATGGCACTTGGAAAAGATACAGACTTCCTTGAAAAGGCAAATGAAAAGAGAATTTAGCAGATTATCACTGTGGCGGGTAATTTGACCTCTCAGGTTTACATACTCCTAAAGAGTATAATACTATCAAGCCTAAGGAAATGTTTGAATACAGAGAAATTTTAACTCCTCTAAGATTTTCAATTTTCATGTCCTGTTCAATAAGTGGGAAAAATAATGAAAGCCCATGGCATTTTCATACCAAACTCAAAAAAAGACATTTTTACCTAAAATTTTAAGAGAATAATGTCTTGCTCTTCTTTCTATTGAACATCTCCTGCAAATTAACCTCAGACAGGCCAAGACAAAGCTAAGAGAAAAATGTGAACTGTATTTCCAGGAACTGGAAGCATATTTCGAACAAGGGTAGGTGGTTTGTAACTTGGCATTTCCAGATTCATCCTATCGTGAAATTCCAGCTAACCATGGCATTCTAAAACCTCTTGTGTAAGAACAGTTTTGGATTTGAGAATCAATTTTGTTTTCCAAAATTGAGTTATTCCAAAGGCCAGCATACCAAAATGTAAAAATCAGTATCTTTCCTACTCAAGGTAAATCTTGCTTTGTAGAATGGGAATGAAAGAGAAGTGCAGCCCTTTTTCATCTAAGCATTAGTAGCATGAAACAAACTGGCTGTCATTTTTAGCAGTTACATATCCATAAATAACAAAAACAGGACACTAACTCTTTAGTCATTTACACAGACCATTTGAATATAATATACATCTGATTGTAAACTATGAAAAATCAATCATTGTAGAACCAGTGTACAATATATATGTAGTTTTGAAAAATGAAATTGGGATCTCATCATTCTATTCTATGTGCATATATATGATTTTTCAAACAAAAATTACCAAATTTGTATGATGTTTAATCCAAAGCTTGGGTAAGGTGGAAGAATGCAATGTGTAATCTAAGCAAACGAGAATGACAGTTTCAAAGGATAGTGAAAATTCTTAGTCACCCAAGCAGATTTATAGGGCTAAATTTTAATTTGCCATCTTGATCCATAATAATTAAAAGGCAAAGAGTTTCTTCATAACATTTTTTTCTGGTTCAAGGATAATTTGGTTCTAAATTGACCCAGATGAGTTTTATATAATTTGATTAATAAGGTTATCTTCTCACATATTCAAGAATTATACTTTGAAAATGCTATTAATTTTTATTTTTTTCCAGCTTCAGTTATACAGAGTATAATGTTAAAATGTTAAATTAACTAGTATCTTCTCAATACACCAATGAATTTGACATAAAATATTCTTTCTTTTCCCCAAATGTTCTCTTCTACATGAAGAAAAGAACAATCATTATAGCAACACAAAGTATTTGGCAGTAAGACTTTCACTGAAAATAAACACATAATGTTATTTATTGCATATTGCAGGCTAAAGAGTTTGAACTCTAACAGTTTAACAAATGCAGACTTGGTGCTGTATTATTCGTATCCTTTCCAATATTAGAACAATCAAAGCAAAATGGCACATCCACAGTAGATACACACTGCGGTAATGATGTTGTCTGTGAAGATGGTAGAAAATAATTGTTTTCTAGAACCCAATCCTCAATTTTCTCCAAAGTTTAAGGAGGGAGGAAAATCTGTTTTGAAGGCTTTAACAAATTATTTATTCATGTATTTCGTTTGTTTTCTTAGTTTTTTTTCTTTTGAGTAAGAAAGTAACCATTTTGGAGTATATGCACCCTTTACTTCAGATAGGATTTAGTTTTATTTTTAGAAGTAACTTTGTTGAAACTCTGAATTATGTTTATATGGCTTGATTTTGTATATTTTAGTCTATTTTGGCACTTTCATCCTATGAAGTAGTTGACAATGCAACTATTTAATTACATAAGCTAATTCTATCTCAACACATAAAAGCAATTGTTTTAAGAGCTGTTCAGAAACTATTATTTTTTTATAGTTGTATAAGGATTTTGAAGCAAGTTCCTAAATGGATTTCATTTATATTACTTTTAAGTTTTACATTTTCTCATTGACATTCTATATTTCAGTGATGCCCTAAATGATGCCTTTGTTGCTCACTGACTGTCTTGGTAGAACTGGCTTGAGACTTGGTGAGTCTCCCTGTTCTTATAACACTTCCTGGGGAATAGTTCATTAACCACTGCTTTAGTATCTCCAAGCCCTTAATTTGATTTAATGTAAACAGCAGTAAATGAAATACAATGATCACTTCATATTAATAATAGTATAAATTACAAAACTAATTATCTTGAAGCCATTGTGTAACATACATACTATAGGACCATATAAGAAATTGCAATTCTTGACAGGTCAAATAATATTAAGAATATAAATAAACTGAATAATAAAAATAGGGTTGATTTGAAAGACATACATCACATCATGCCCTACAGATAAGGAGTATAATTGTTTACTCAGATATGGATAAGCTTATTCTTCTAAGTGAATCATTTGTTGGGTGACAAAGAAAACAGCAATCAAAAGAGAATGTTAAAAAGCATTATACATTATCATCTCTGGCACTAATTCTATCATCTTACAGTATAATGACAAAGAAAAAGATGTAAGTAGCAATATAAACAATATTTGGAAATAAACTCATGAGCCAAACATAAAAATATTTAATTAAAACCTACCTAGAAAGCAAGAAACCTCTAAAGTATATGAACTTTGTCTGAAAATTCATTCACAGGAAAATTCAAAGAAATAAATACTTTCACTGAAAGAAAGGAAAAGGACAAGCAGGTACAGCATTAATAAAAATATAATAAGAAAAATTTAAATATAAAGAAAACAAAAGAAATAAAGATCAAAGCATAAATTAATTAAAAACAAACTATAGACTTTGTCAGTAAGGAAAATCAACACTTTCAAACCAGTAATTTACCTTTTCAAGAAAAAGAAAGAAATCATTAATATAATAAAACAAATCAAGAGAATAAGATTTCCAGTAAAGAAGAAATTAAAAGAATTAAAAGGAAATGCATTCTATAGCTCTAGGCATAAAGATTTGAAAATCTATATGTGGTAGATATATTTCTAGGAAAATATACATTACAAAAATTTATTTAGTAGAAAACATAGACAAAATTACCAATACTATGAAAGGGTATGCTTTGTATTATATGCTTACCAACTATATCAAAACTTAAAGAAATAGATGCTGAGAAGTTTTGTGCCCCTTTATTCCCCTCACCCTCCCCATGCACCCACCCTAACCGCTCCCCCATTTGTGACCACCAGTCATTTCTCAGTGTGTGAGTCTCCTGCTGTTCTAGTAGTTGTGTTTTGCTTTGTATTTATGTTCCACATAAGTGAAATCATGTGGTATTTGTTTTTCTCTACCTGGCTTATTTCACTGAGCACGATACCCTCTAGATCCATCTGTGTTGTTGCAAATAGCAGGATTTCTTTATTTTTATGGCTGAGTAATATTCCACTGTGCATCATCTTCCTATGTTGACAGACACTAGCTGCACTAGTCATGGGAAGAATTTAATAAATGGGAAATTGTTGAGCCAGTGTGTTATATACTTAAAACTAATATAAGATTGTATATAAACTATACTTTTAATTTTTTTAATGATATTATCAAAAAGAAAAAAAATAGATACTGTTTTAAGACTGAGCCAAAGCAGAGAAAGAAAGTTTCCCATTTATTTTTAAAATTCCAGCAAAATGTTAGTAGCAAAATCTTCAGATAGCACAGAGAAAGAAAACTGGACATCACTTTTACTTTGCAAATATTGATGGAAAAATCTTCAATTAAATACTTGCAAATATAATCCAGTAGCATATTAAAATAATCATATGCTTTAACAAAGTTAATTTTTCCCAAGACTTCAACTTTAGCTTAATATTTAAAAATCCATTTATATAAATAACTATATTCATAGGTCCCCTACCAATTAATGCATGCATCATAATAGATATTAAGTAGATATTTGAAAATCAGCAACTTATATTCAGATTAAAAAAGAAACAAAACAATCTATATAGGCATATACATACCGAAGGTCAGGGCCCTGAGTAGTGATGAGTAGCAACATTCTGGAAATCTACATATTAAAATCAGTGGGGTGGGTAGATAGAAAGAGAAGTGGGGGGAAAAGTCAGAGAAGAGGAGAAGAAAGAGGAGGAGAAAGAAGGGGAAAATAAGAATAGGATCCTGAATTGAACAACTCTGTGTACAATCCATGCAGCCAATTATATTGTGGGAAAAAAGTGAATCTATCATTATTTCCTGGTGATATGATTGCAAATGAGAATGTTCAAAAGAAATACTTAAAAGAAAAATCATCAGGAAGTGAAAGATTCAGTTAAGTGGAAAATTACAAACACAAATCCAAAATTTAACAGCTTAGAAAACATAATGAAAAGGTAACAGTCTTTTAATTCTAACAAAGTGCCATATAAAATCTTAAAGAAAAATATTGTTAACAGTACACACTTCAGAGGAAGCTGATGTGGCATTGAATAAATAGGTATACACTTTAGTGTTAGATAAAAATATAAAATACTATATGAATATATGCATATGCAATTATTGCTGATTTTCAGTCTGTGACTCAATAAAAGGCAAAGCAGACAGCATTCATTTAGGAGACATATGCTCTCCATAGAACTATAACTCATACCACAAGGAAATATATAACTGTGGAAATTTTCTGCTTTCCTATAAAATTTTATAATTTCCTTTATAAATATAAATATTATATATAAATATATAAATTCTAATTTAATATAACTAAATACATAGTATATATAATAAATTTAGTACTTGATGTTGTCTTTAATAAATCAATGAAATTAAATGTATATTTTAATAGAATAGCAGATATGGAAAGATCCTGGCTGCCATCTTGTTCAATGCGTTCTTCTTCAATTCCAGTTCATACTCATGCTGCTTCAGCCTGTTGGACCTCTAGTCACAAACAGCGAATTACAATCTTTAAGAAAAGTTAACAATTTTATTCTCAAAGTGAAAAAAGATACTTTATACTTTTACAAGCACTTTGAAATTTTCCTGGCATGTAACTAGCTCACGTCACTCTACAGGTAGACATTACTTCTTAATTCATTTCTATTACTTTATAGTAGGTGATAATTTACATCATAAGGAGGTGGAAGAAACAGAGGGAAATAATATCTAAAATGTGTTATGAAGCTTTACCTGTACATGTGTGCAGTTACTTATATGTATTTTTTATTTTTTTATTTTTAATGACTCATAAGTGCTGTGAATAAGATAAACTGTTAGGAATTCTTTTCTGTGTACCAATCTATCATTTAAAGGGTGTCTAGATAACACATGAGTAAGAGAAAATTTTGCTACATATTTCGTCATTTTACTGCTAAAATTATTTTGAGTTAGAGGTTAGTGACAAATAAAGAAAAATTTCTGGTGAAAGTGAGAGAAAATATATTTAAATGATAATACATTAAGGTACTACCAGCTATAACTCCTACTTCTTTCTTTCAAGCTTAAAAGCTAGAACAAGTTTTGTTAATCACATCCACAAAATTATCCTTCCCCCAGCCTGGACTTCCAAAGGGGAATGTGGGGAGAGGTAGAAAACTTAAATTTACCCTGTTATTGTCTCTAAAAATAATTTTAAAAACTGTAACCTTCTGAATTCAGTCTCTGGCATTTTATGATAATGTTAACACGTAGAGGAATCATTATGTTTTATTCATATTTAATAATTATTAGTATGTCTTTGCTATATAATCAAGATAAAATTGTACAGTTCCTGCAAATTATTCCTTTTTATGATAAAGAAAATAGAAATTACTGGTGACTCAATTAGGGATTTAAAACAAATTTAAATGTAACAAAAGGATTTGTTTAAAAGACTTTCACCCATCTCTTGAAGAGACATACTTAGAGTGAGAATATTTGCATAGAAAAACAAGGTCACATTTTTTTTTCAGAAGAAGAAAGTCAACCAAAAGGAAGTACAGTGGTTATTTTTCTAACCACTGTATATCACACATTAGTGCTGATTGTTTCAGCCATCCTACAGGCCCATTTCTCTCCTCAAGGTAATGTGGGTTCATACTATTCTAAAAGGCTCAAGACAAATTTTTTTGAAGACTTGGACCTAAACAGAACTTAGTCTTCACTTTGGAATAACTTACAAAGAAAACATTTTTATAATAGCATAACCCAGTCTAGAAAAGATACCCTTTTGAGCCCTCGGATTCCTGTGATTTGATAAAACATTATTCCCAGTTCCTATTCTAGATATGTTTTGCTAATTAATTGCATAGTATCTCAAAATTGGCTTTCAATTTCTGAAAGAAAATTGATAAAATATTTTTAATCAGTGATAAAATTTTTAGCATGTACTATTACAGGAAAACAAAATTCTTCTGTGTTGTTAAGCTGCAATGAATTTGGGGGAAAATCATGGAAGGTGTACCCTGAAAAATTGCTTTTATATCTATCCACTTCTAGTCCTCTTTGAAAATCTTTAATGTTATTTAATTATGTTGCCTTATAAAGCAATATATTTCTATCATATCTCAGTGATATACCCAAGCTTAAAAGAAGTATACATTCATCAGTGTAGATATGACTCAGGTAGTCTATAATATCATTTTTTTAAATATTATCTCATCGTTTCTGATATTTACAAAAATATCTGTGGAAAACTTCTTTACTTGGACCAAAGAGAGATTCCATTTAGATCCAGATGTGGCATCAAATAAGTGATGTACCACTTAAGTGTAAACATTTCTCATCTGAAAATACCAGATTGGTCTTAACAAGCCTGAATAGGGCACTCTCCTCTCTCTCTGGAAATTTTTGATAACTAAAATTTAGAGGGCTTCTTGACAGTGTATCAATGTCGAAAAATCTGACAAATTGGATTAGTATTGTCACAAAAGCTTAAACTTGTTTGTAATATTCAATTATTTTGTCCTTTTCATCATTATGACCTTAGTTTTGTCAGAAATATAAATGATGACCCGGTTCTATGACTTGAGAAAAAGCTGATACTGTGCATAAATTTTTTTACATCTAAATATGTACACATGCACACACAGAGTCTGAGAATATCCTTATTTGCTGAATTACAAATGTTTTTTAATAAATAAAACCTAGATAGTTCATTTTTAAATAACTATAGGCCTCAGTCATATTCCTAGCTCTTACGTAAGAATTCCATTTCCATATCATTTTGGTTCACTTTTTATAAAGAGTATGCATAAATGTGTGCAGACTCAAAACATAATATGAACTTTCTGTTGTGTTACTTTCTTAGTGACAGTGATGTAAACATTCAGTTAAAGGCTTCTCTTCAGAGTCCTGCACAACTGAGACCACACTTCAAGGAAACAGAATTTTTTTTGGCAAAAACCAAGAAAGTTACTCCTCTGGTTGAGATTTGCAGGGTGTTGACTTTTTTACTCTTTATTTTATCCTCATTCTCTTTTTCCTAATTTGTGTACAATGAAAACCAGTCTATGGCAAAACAGTATAAAAAGGGAAAAGGCATACTCTCAAAAACCCAACATGGTATATGAATTTAAACCAGTACTGGAAGATATGAACTGACAAATTTTTCTCTTTCAAATCCCAACCAATGTTTAAACACATCCAGGAATGTACACACTACACTGTGAGAGACAATATTTATCTTGTGGCCAATTCTCTTACAGATTCTCACAATAGAAAAACCCTTAACTCAAAGACAGTTTTTCTGGATCAGTTGTTAGCTCTTTTTAATACCTTTGAGAGAAGGACTTGCATCTCTGCTTTATTTCTGAAAGAAATGTAATTGCTATCTTCCAGGGCTGTAGTTCTTCTAAAGACCTGCTGCCACACACAGATGATGTCCATCTAGAAGCAGCAACATTTTAGAACTATCAACTCTCCCTTAATTTCAGCCCCAATCTCAAAGTTTCATTATGACATAAGTCTGCATTAAGAACAAGGGTTTAATTTAGTTCTTTCCTTCCCATTATAGTATGTGGTGACCTCAAGAGGTAAATTCATAGGCATACTTCATATTCTGCTCCTCTCTTGTCCATGCTTCTATTTCGCTAGAAATGTGTCCTAATTTCCCTCACCAACCCCAAACTCTACTTGCAGCTTGCCAATGTAGTATTTATGCAGTATGACAAACTGAATCTCATTAATATGTAAATGAACATTGTTCACCTAGGGTCTTCTTTTTTCCCAAATAACTTCAGGAAGATAGAGCCTTTCTGAACAGTGCCCCCTTTTTGTTGTCTAGTTGACCTATATATTAGTTGGCCTCTTTAACAAGTTTGACAGAACTTATTAAACAAGTTCTGACCTACTTTTCACTTAACACAAGACAGACCATGTCTCTGATTTGATCACTTCAATGTATATTCATATTCTGAACTTTTTTTTTATTCGTGCTGGCTTAAAGCATCATTAATTTGAATCTCTACTGCTAGGCTATACATTAAAATTTTCATAGTGAGCGATAATCGAAATAAAGGAAGATTGCATTCCTTCCAAAAGATATAAAGCATTAACATATCATATTATCCAGTAAAAATAGAAATACATGCATTCTTATGTTTAACTTGGTTAAGCAAGGACCCTGTATTAGAGCTTATAAATGATGAGAATATCTTGCAAGAGAAGAAAATGCCTTCTGGTAGATTCTTCTCAATAGGGTATTAGATATGTAGTACTCAAGAAAAAAACAATCCAGAAGAAAAAGTAGAATTTACTCTCTGCTCTGAAAAAGTGATTGAATTAGCAGTGATTCTAGTAAAAGAATTGATCATCATTCATTTTTAAGTGTGTTAAAGATTTTTCAATTTAATTTTCCAATGTAGGTCCCTCACCTTGCTCCTCCTCACATTTCACTCTTCTTTCCAAAGCACTAGTTTACACTTAGATTTTCTTGTATAACCTAGAAATATTTAGACACAATATCCCTTCTTCTGCCAAATTTAAAGCATCTTCCCAGCAATATATGACACATATCAGAATGAAAGAATATTTTCCCACAATGTAATATTATTTATAATCCAAGGTAAAGTAGGGGGAAAATTCACAGCCACAGTAGTGAGATGATGGCTTTTCATCCATCTTTTGTGTAATTTTTATCGTAAATCATTTTGAGACACACCTTTCAATGTATAACTGCTCTCAATTAGATCAGCATTGTCATAGGAAGTATGGTTTTCATTTGAATGTTGCCACCAGTAGCAAAACATCCATTTCGTTATAATTGATTTTCAAGTTTATTTAAAGTGCTCCATGAGGCATAGCCTATTGAAATGACTCATCGTGTTTATGGGAATATCTTGAGGATAAAAGTTGTCTTTGAATGATTTTAGCATATTAAATATAGAATAGAAACATGGTCCTTTGAAAATTATTTTAAAATAGTTTTTATTATCCAGTTTTTAAAATTTGTTATTTTCTTTTCAATTTTTACGTTGCTGCTCTTTATGAGAATATGAGTAGAGTCAGTTCCAAAAACATTAATGAGAGTGTCTATATGAACTAAATACTAGGTCAGGCTTGAGGGATATACAAGAAAATCAAAACTTACTTTTTCTCACAGAAGCATCCTAAAGCAGTTCAGTAAATATCCATATAATCACAGTGCTGCCTAAAGGCTCAGAAGACCCAGGATACAGATCATCCTTTCCAATTTACTGATTCTACTGTTCTTTGAGCAAAGTACTCACAATCCATTTTGAAAAGTTAACATGTTATAATCCAATGAATTTCCTTCCTAGATATTCCATGTAGCTCTCAGAGTTCAATTTCATTTCATTAACTTTACAAAGAAGAGTGTATTTTGCACTCTATTTTCAGCCACAAAATAATATTTTATGATTATGTAAATGAGTATAAGCAAACTGCAGAACTACATGTGAAGAATAAAGAGTGATGATATTTTTTGAGTTTAATCTCTTTTTGTAATATAATGTATTACATATAGATAGATTCATTTATTCATTAAACAAATATTTGAGTTGCCAATATTATGGACAATAAAACACTATTAATTTCTTTCAATTAGTTTGCAGTCTATTAAAGAATGGACAGCAATTACCATAAAGGAGAATTTTAAATTATCAGAAGCCATAAAATAAATGTTTGCAAAAATGCACAGTAGGTCATACAAAAGAGATTCAAGTGTTTTTCAAAAATCTTTCCCAAAATATATTTCTTACCTTCCTTCTCTCCTTTAAGAGAAAAGCTTATCTTTGGAGCGTGGATAATAAAGCTGAAACTTGCATATTTCACTTTTTCATATCCCTTTTGCAAATCCTAAACTAATTCCTGGTACTTTCAGATCTGTTAAATAGTTTGAAAATAACTTCAACTTTGAAGTCTGTTATAGTTAGATTAAAATCTTCATTTTCTATATTCCGGCTGAGTGAACAAGTTACGTAATTTTCTTAACAGTCAATATTCTCATTGGTAAAATGGGGTGATATCTTGTTTACCCTGAACTAAATTATAAGATGTACCTATAAAATGCTACTAAATAGTACCTACTAAAATGCCCCAGTACATTAATGACTACAAGGTCTTGAATATTATGATGTCTGCTGGGGGACATGAAGAAAGGATTAATGGAATATTTACAGCTACAATTGGGTTCGCCATGGATGGATAGGAATGCAGTTAATTGTGGGAGCCACTATGAAAAGCTTGAGTGAAGAGCCAGAAGGTGAAATCCTCCTACTCTAGCTAAACTGTAAGATAATTTTGATGTTGAGTAGAAGGAAATAAGCCTGGACATATAAGTAGTAACATTCTCAGGGTGAGTCCCAAATGCCATGCTGAGAAGACAAGATCCTTAACTCCCTGGGCAATGGAGAACTATCTTTTGCGAGGAGTGACATCGTCATAATTGTGCTTTCAGTATATTCAAACTGAACTTGGCATTTGAACTAAAGAGTGGAGGGAGTTAGAGGCTAAGAGGCAAGTTAAGAGACGATTGTTCAAGTCAAAGAAAATGAAAATCTGACAGCGTGGGGACATATCAGAAAGGAGGAAGTTGGTAAAATGGGAATAAAATGAAAGATTAACAGGCGTGGGAAACAAAGGAAAGGGGATTAAAAAAGAAGTAGATGAGAGTTTGTGTTATAATAGGATTTACTAAGGAAAAATATTTAAATATCGATTTACATTTTTTCCTGAGCAGTTTCATCTCTTTTCCTTGACCTGGGATAATGAGTTTAGGGAAAAGGTTTTGTCTCAATTTACTAAGTCATCAGTGTGTAAGTAAAAGGTAAGAGGATAAGTGACTTGCTCAGGTTCTGAGAGCTAATAAAAGGATTTTACGTTTCTAGCTACCACACTGCAACTATATTCACTACTCTAAGCTGGGTGCTAACATTCCAGGGAACTTTTCAGGAGAAAATGTGCAGCATTATACTGATATTTGAGGCTGGTATTTGGAATTTGGAGAGGTGAACTGTTTTCTGAGTCACCAACATGGAATCCGCTGTCATAGGGATAACACTGCCAAGAAAAGAACTAGGAGAGAAGCAATTTGAAGGTGAATTCTTGAGTAATTTGTGCCTTAGGAAGTAGACAGAGGAACAACAAAGAAAACAAAATAATTCAATCTGGTTGATAAAAGATAATTTTAAATAAGGTAGAGATCTCTCGTTAGGGAAGGAGAAAATTTAAGAAAATAAAAGTAATATAGAGAAGTTTAATGGATAAGGGTTAAGAAATACAAATTGTTTGGACTAGCTAATCCATGAAGATCTTTGAAAGGGTCTTTTTATTTTACTAGTAGGAAATGAAAAAAAAATTAGGAGTGTATAGTAATGACTTGAAACCTGGAGACAGAGAATACCTGTGCTGAGGGACAGAGATACTTATTTGAATTTGGAGTTGCTGTTTGTAGGCACTGTAAAACAGAGATTTGTATAAGAGAAGATTTAAATGGTTTTATAGTATAAAGAAAGAAAAAATATTACTGTTGAAATCTTAGAACCACTAACAAAATAACTAATTTCATTTTTTCTCTCTTCCGGATAAACACCTGGGGCACATAAAGGCATTTGTAGCTCTGATATTCAATGTTAACTCTCTTTCATTTTATACTATTTATGATTTACTGTGCTTTTCTGCCAAAGAAATTCCTATTTACTGTTCCTTAGGATAGTTGTCCATATTACATGATGTGCTCATTAAATACCAATGTCAAAGAGATTGACTGGCTTTTAGTTTTAGCCACACAGGGGAACAACAGTTTAGTTACTGAGCCCTTGCTTTAAAAGCCCAGAAACTGAATTTTATCACACATCCACTATTGATAAAACTGAGCAAAAGAGGTAAATATTATATGAGTTGAAACCATGTCTTCTTTGGGTTGAAAGCTAGCATGGGGTCTCGTACATAGCAAGTGTCCATGAATGAATGAATAATAGAATGTATGCTAACCTGTGATCTAATGCACAAGGTAATAATTTATTTTTAAAAATCATGTGAACAATAGTGTTTTGCATCTCAAATCTGCAGAAAGTATATCTAACCAACAATGTGGTCAGTAAAGCATAAGTTATGGTGTTGGTTTAAATGTCCTTTTAGACACATTGAGAGAACATTTTAGGTAAAATAAAAACAAAAATAGATTGTTTTGAATTGAACTATAAAAATCATTAATTACACTAAATCATAAAGGGTATATTGTGGACAATTTCTTAGAAGAGAAAGAAATTATGATGATATAAAAGACCTATGGGATGGGGGAAGGGTTGGCTGATAAGATTAAATTTAAACAATTTATTAACAGTTTTTTTATGTATGTGAATGAATAATAATTCCTCCATTGTTATTGGTTTTTACTGAATTTATAATTTTGGGGTGGACATTAATTAAACTTCACCAACCAAAATGAGCAACACGTAGCCACGATAGTATTATGGTTTACATGTATTTCACAAAGAGAGCTCAAATATCCCTTTCATCCAATTTGAGGTATAAAAGGCCTTTTTTTCCTGGATAAAACTGTTGTTGATTTATCTGCCTATTATCAAACAGGTACATAAGGTTACAAAACAGCTGGTGTTTCAAAGGACATCTGTTATGGCTAGAATAGACATGAAGCATTTAGTAAACAATGCTGTAAAATATAAATAAGGCTTTTAAAGCGTAGAAGGTTCTTCCTTGTCTTGCCAATTGCTATAATAAAACGTATTAGACAGCAATAAGTAATAGGAAACATTCTAATGCATTTCAGATGTGTCTTGTCTTATATAATTATAAAGTATATTAATAGCTTTGAAGCAATTAGAGCCAATGAACTATATATATATATCATTGTAGTAAAAGCATAAGATGAAATTGCTTTAACTCTACACTTGTAACTATATATAATATGAATTTGTTAGAAAATTCAGATGAAATTCGGGTGTGATCAGAAGATGATATTCTGATCAATTACTGTTTTGGAGATACACTTTAAAATGAAGCTCATATACAGTTGATTTTACATTTAGAACTTAGAATTTAACAGAATACTAAGTGGAAAAATAAACCTAGCCAAATATTTTGTGAATCATTTGTGCAGAGCTAACTACACTTTGTATAAAATAAAGATATTTTTCAGAAACCCCCTTAAACAATCCTGCCTTCTTTGTTTTCTGCAGATAATCTCTTCTCTTAATATTGAGCTTCTTAGATGAAGAATTTCTTTATTTTCTTTGTATTTAGGATCATAATATATATAAAATCATTCTCTTTCTATTTAATCTTCTTTCTCACCTAAAAAACCTTCTCCTTCCAAAATCCCCTTTGAATCCTTCATTCCTTACATTCTGTTCCCATCTTATCTTTTCTCTCCACTCAGAGCAGTTTCACCTTCTACTCAGCCCTGGACTCTGTGGTTCAGGACAGACAGGACAGCACCCCATAGAACCAACTCAATCATTAAAATCACCAAGGACTCCTATGGTCCTAAATTTTGTGGTCTTTATCTTGCAATACTTGTCCAGCTTTTCTATCTAAGTATTTAATTATGTGAAAACTTCTCTATCCAAGTAGGTACTCTTGCATCATTTTGCTGTTAGTATGTAAGCTAAAAAATTCTGTTTCTTTTTTAAGGTATCATTGATACACACTCTTATGAAGGTTTCACAAGAAAAACACTGTGTTTAATACATTCACCAATATTATCAAGTCCCCCCCACACCCCATCATTACAGTCACTGTGTATCAGTGTAGTAAGATGCCACAGAGTCACTACTTGTCTTCTCTGTGCTATACTGCCTATCCCATGACCCTCCCGCACCATGTACCAATCATAATGCCCCTCAGTCCCCTTCTCCCTCCCTCTCCACCCATCCTCCCACACCCCTCCCCTTTGGTAACCGCTGGTCCTTTCTTGGAGCCTGCTGCCATTTGTTCCTTCAGTTTTGTTTCATTGTTATACTCCACAAATGGAGGAAATCAAAAAATTCTGTTTCTTTTGAATATTTGTTTTTCATTGTTTTTATACATAACATTCTTTCTTATGAATTGTTAAGTTGAACAGTTGATATTTCAGAAAGGTTTTTTTTTCCTGTCATTCTCTGAATTGACAGTGGGTGAATTTATATATGTGCCTTAGGGAAGGTTTGTTTTAGCTGATCTCACAGTGATGATCTTAAGTATACTTGAAATATTCATTACCTGCATTAAGTGAAAAATTACCATTAGTTTTTTTCTTCCAATCTCACTAGCATCTCTCTTAGTCTCCTCTGTAGGCTTCTGATCTACTTTGTATCTTCCAGTTCCTATTCTTATCCTTTTCCTTTCACTTCTTCTTGGTAGATCTCATCTAGTTTAGTAATTTCATTGAGAGTCCCCATATCAATTACTGTTAGCTGTCTCCAAGGTGTCAAGCTTTCAGATGAGCTCCAGCTTTGTATGTTCAATTGGCCAATGAAATCTACACTATTGTGTAGTAGTATGATATATCACATGCAATATGTCCTAAAACAAGCTCATTTATCCTGCCCTAAACTTACTCTACCTCCTGCATTGTCCCTCCATGAATAGTGATACCATTCTCTTTATCCCCATCAGTTACTAAATCTTCTCAATCCTTCTCCTTTAATATCCAGCCAATATTTCTCTCCACCTCTACTACAATGTCTCTCCACCTCAACTACCACTATTTTATTTCTGGTCTCCTTTCCTGCCAGAACTTCCTACATGACTTCCTTGCTTCCAATTTTGTTCCTCTCTGGTCCCTGTATTGTAGACAGAATAGTGGTTAGATTGCAATTATGATCATTTTTTCATGTCATGGAATAAAAGCCAGATTCTTTAACTGGCTTACAGAGTCATTCACAACATGGCCTCTGTTCACCTTGTCACAGCAAAGTCATATTTTGAATGCTAAATATTCTGAGCTACTTGGGGTCTTACATATAGGCCATGATTTCTCTTGAAATTGGGACTTTTTACCTGTACCTCTTCCTGATGTTAATAGACCACTTTCCCCCTCCCCATCTCCTGTATTTTTTCTCCTTTTTCTTCAAAATTTAGCTTTAAAGAACAGCATTTTTTGATCTCCCCAAGCTGACATACATATTTGTTCTATAACTACTATTCATCTTCTTATTGCAATTCCTTTCATATTTATCTATGTTCCCCTCCACGGTTATCTGCTCTGAGTTCAGGTTTTTCACCTGCAAAATAAAGATAATAAAACATACCTCATAAAAATGTTCTAAGAAAGAAAATACATGCAGTTATGTTTTGCACAGTTTTTGGCAGATACTAAGTTCTCAAGTAATTGTTATTAGTGTTGTTATTAATTTCAGGGACTATATTTTATCTATTACTGGGCCAAACATATTACCTGATACAGGTTAGGTTCTCTATAAAAATTGTTAGAGTGAATAACAGTTAATAAGTGAGTCAATACTGGTTTGAAGAAAAAAAACAACAAACAAAAAATTTATTTTCTAACATGAAGTGCAAGAAACTATAATTGAAATCACGTTATAATCAAGTAGGACAAGCATCAAAGGATGCTCCTGGTGTAATCCCATTTGAGTTTCTCTCAGACACGGACCCTGTCATCCCCTATACAGCCCACATCTTTCAGCTCTCCTTAACAACTAGCTCCTTTGCTGCAGCCTCATGTTATCTTCTTTCTCCTATTCTAAAATGTCCTAAGTCAACCAAGCAATACTCCTCATTACCATCTATATTTACCATGGTCTTGAAAAGCCTTGTTACGTCAAGTCTACACCCACTGAAAACTTATTTGTCACCCACTCATTTTAATCTTGTAATCATCTCTGCCTCCCCACTTTTCTTCAGAATCCACTAGTCCTTTTGCAGTTAATGTCCTTGACCATTCCATATCATTTGATAAATTTTGACAAGCAATCCTATCTTGTACTATTTTTCTGGGCATTGTTCTAAACATCTTCCTGTATTTCTTACCAAGGTTGTCACCACTCTATTAACATCTTTTCCCATGCCCCCTTGTAAAATCTCTTCTGCTTTCCTTCCTACCATCTCTCCTTTAGTCTCAGCTATCTTGACAATGGGACATTCTTTTCTTTAGTCTTAATCTGTCTCCAAAGTGTTAGATTCAACTGCCACATCTCTGGCTGAGCCATCACCAGAAATCCAAATTTAGCATGGCTGAAAGATGTCAGATTCTTCCTCCATCACCAGGTCCAATTTATAAATATCTTTACGAGTTCTGTGACTATAGAAAAATTACTTAACCTTTCAATGTCTCTATATCCTTATCTGTAAAATGGGAATAAAAGAGTAGCTAACTAATAAGCTGTTTTAAGGATTGAAGGAGTCACTGTGTGTTATGTGTGTAGAGCAGGGTTCTGAACATAGAAGAGAAAATGCTATGTGCATGTTAGTTATTTTTAGCTGTTGTCTTTTGCTTTTAGTGAAATTCTTTTTCTCTCTGTCTCTTTCTCTACCACTGGCTCAAATATGCAATATTTAGTTCTTCCTGACATCAGTTCTGTTCTATTTGCCAAAATCCTAGGTTTTGTTCTTCTATACTTCATTACTATTTCTATTAATACTCTTAACTTATCACATTGTTTTTAACTACAGCTCTTTTCTGAAAAATTGTCTTATTTTATTTTTATGTTTCTTATACATTTAATAGACAGGTTTTAAATTAATGATAGAGTTGTTTTCTTCCAATAATATTGCCTATCCATTTTTTTAGTATAAATATTTCTTGGTTTCCATTTTCTCTACCACTTCAAGTAGTTAATTTGATGGTTTAATCTCAACCTCCACCCCTCCTACTTTTGTTAATCATAACATGTTACCATAATGACAGCATGTAAAATGAAAATACAAGTGCAAGAAAGAATTACAAACTGTATTTCAGAAGCATTGGCTATCATGGGTATGTAATAGGAAAAATTAATCATGGTTTTTCTCCATGTTGAAATTAACACTTCAGAGATGACAACAATGCCTTTAAAGAGAAGGAGAGAGAGAAAGTGTAATGAAAGAAGAAGAATGGGCTATGATAATGGACACCTTTTCTTGGGAAAAGGAAAGGTACCAAAGATGTATTGAGTAAGGCATTAAGTGAGATGGAATTTCTATACTTAGAGTCTTTAAAAATACATTTATAACATATAAGCACACCTCAAGAGGCTAGATTTGAAATGAGAAATAAATTATTGTGAAGTTCTTAGAACTTATTTTACTTATTTTTAAGACTTAAAGAATTACATTCTTTATTGGAATACCTTTAGTCAGAAGCTAAAGTAAAATATACCACAGGCCAAACATTATACTTCCAGAAACTACTAGAAAGTAATAACTTAGGGCTAAGATTTTTATTAGGTTGCAGAGTTTTTCCTCTTGTGAATAAAAAGAAAGTTAGTTTTAGGAGAAAAAAAACTACACTGTGTTCTCAACTTCTTCTTAATGTGTATTAAATCCACTGAGTGAGGACTTTTAGCCACTGGAGACTTGTAGAAAATTAAGGCAATCAAGTAAGCCTGGAACTCTGAGAATAAAGAGCTTCAGTTGCCTCTTAGAAGTTATTGGAGAAATTCCATACCCAAGGAGATATATAGAGTATATTTTTGCTTGACTCTGAAGCTCTTGCTGACCCATGAAGTCTTCTGACTCAGGTCTACCTTACCCTAGCTTCTTTGGACCTTGCCCTCTAAACTCTAATTAATCCTCATGCTGGCTATTTCCTTTGATGCTTGTCCTACTTGATTATAACGTGATTTCAATTATAGTTGTTCCCCCCACCCTGCCTCACCAGCATTTCCATGACCTGATTCTCTAAAACATATTCTCAATAATGAATTTCTTATCATTTTAGATTCCATGAGCTACCATAAGAAAGTAGACCAACATGGGTGACCACTTTTCATAATTTAACTTAAGATAAGTTAATTGTTGCCTACTTCCCCTCCATCTTCCCTTCCCCAGCCCTTCCCAATCTCATGAAGTAGATGTCACTATCTTCACATTACACTTGAGGAAACCTAAATATAGCATTGTTAAGCAATTTCCCTGAGGTTTTACAGTTAGTAAATTGCCTAGGTGAGATTCAGTCCATACCTGTATGATTTCCATCATACTAACTGTTTCTAGTAACAGATATTTGGAAAGCTGTGTTCGAGAGAATAAACATTTAGGAGAATCTGGATTGTAGAACAGCAATATGCAAATTGTTCTTTTTTCTCCATAATTGTCACTGTTTCCATAGGCCTGTTAGGCTCTTTCTACCACTGCATAAAGTCAATGTAAGTGTGCATATATGTGCAGCAAATGTACTTATTATTTCCATAGGACCTGTCATTCCCGGGAGGGTGTGGGGGCATATAGGTAATGAGCTTCTATGCTGTTCTTGGTGATTTAAATTGATTGGCTTATTTGTTGTACTAGTCTTCCTGGAACTTGAAGATAATTACATTGGTCTTTAATGTCTAGAATCATCCGTTCCATTATCTTTTATAAAGGCAGGCATTCCAGTGGTTCTGTTTCAGTTCCAGGGGTTCTGAGTTATTGAACATAGTTGATGAATGCACTCATAGTCCAATTCTCAGATACCCTAGAATATATCACCATGTGCTGCTAAATTGACTACATAAGCAGATATTCCTTGAAACTGTCTTTTCTCCTTCATTTCAATAAAACTTTTTCTTCACTGTCCCTTCCCATCTATCAGAAATGAAACATTTTCTTGGACTTCCTCTTTTTTATGTGTAACTAGAATTCTTCTCTCCATACTATAAGGTTTTCTTTTTCTTTCTTAGACCAAGACATTTTTTTGTATTTTCTCCCTAATAATAATAAAAATAACAATAATAATAATTATTATATATGTGTATATGACTTCCTTTTAATGTGCTCGACACTCTTAAGTCCTTTATGTCGGTAAGTCATTTAAATTCATACAGTAACTGTAAAGTAAATACGATTATTGTCCTCATTTTACATTGAGGAGTGTCAGGGACAGAAAAGCTCTTACTTGTCTAAGTCACAGCTTGAAACTAATAGTCAGGTTATAATTCACAGATTTGGAGTCCAGAACCCAGACTATCAACCATAATGCTATTCTTCCCAGCCTCATTTTCTTCCTAAAGTTAATGCAAAGAATGGAATTCAGTTCAGTAAATAATTGTTGAGGACCATTGTACTGAAATATTTTAAAAGCTAGTTTTATACTATAGCACTCTTTGTTTTATATGCCTAGTTAACCTAGATTATGTAGCTTTCCTTTCCTACTTTAACATTCCTGTATCACCCTAATTAAGTACTTTGTTTACATCTGACCTTTGATAAGTATTTTTTTCTAAAATGTAGTAGTAGTTATTTTTAATTGTGATCATTTATTTTTGAAATATGTGGTATCCATACCATAGAACATAAATTGTCAAGGACCTTAGTAGTTGAATATTTATTGTGTTCTTTTCTTCTTATCTTCCACTGATCTTTTGCCTCTATTAAGGAAATTTACCTAGACAATTGGCTTTGGATGGCCAGAGATTTAGGCTCCTACAGAATATTTGGCAATGTCTGAGGACATTTTTTATTGTAACTACCTGGAGGGTTCTGGTAGAGGTCAGGGGTGGCGCTGAACATCCTGTAATACACAGGAAAGCAGCCCACAACAAAAATTACCCAGCTCAAAAGAATGTCAGTAGTGCCAAGACTGAGAAATCCTGAGTCCTAGACTATCCGTGGAGACTTTTACATTAGCATACAAACCACAAATGGACTATGCTTCTTTCCACTTAGGCAAATCACAATGGTTTGATTGGCTTTATTTTTACTGTACTTCAATACAACCTCCACTAAAAATCTTCTCACCATTCCTGCTCTTCACCAGTATTTTAATTAGCAGCCAATATGTTAGATTTTTTCCTTTAAAAGGTAAATATGTTGATGAATACAGTGACTGACACAACATTTGTGAAATCTTTGACCAAAATTCACTTAGCTCTCAGTGCTTTTACTATGCTATTGATGTTGTTTGGTAAAGTAAATATCCAAACTTCACTCATTATCAAAATCTGGACATTTTTCATAATACAACCAAACATTTATCTAGTATTTAATTTCCAACCCCTTTGGTCTTCTGTCATCAAGAAAAGTTTCTGGCTGCTGTGAAATTGAGTTTACCTTTTCAAATAGTTTGAACACAATTGTTATTTAGTAGAATAAACATGGCTCCCACTATTTTTTAATGTCTTCTTTAACAAGTATAAGATCAGACTACATCTTAAAACCTTAAGCAGCACTTAAGAAGCGAGTAGTATTTCTGTCTGCCTGAATCAAGTAATCCCGAAGTAAGTAATTTACAAGAAAGCATCAGGGACTGTTACAATAGACATATTGCAATATGTCACTCCCCACGTTTGATCAACAGGCAGATGGAAGCTTTTTATCACATTTATTTAATCTGAAATACACATGCTAATTACACTGGACCTTTGATTCCAGGCCTTATTAGTGTCTCAAAGAGAAGTCAGGAAATGAGTTTGTCAGTTGCAAACTGTCATGACCCCTTTCATTGGAATTTACATTTATCACTGCCTAGACTAGAGTATTGCTACAAATCACATGTACCTCAAGGAAGCAAGATAAAGTAAAAAAAAACTGTGTAAGAGGAGAAAGTGGTTCTTGATCGGTCCAAAATGCTTACTCTCTTTTTGTTCACTCCTGTTACCTCGATTTGTCTCCTTCCAGTGAGTGGTGAATGAGTGAAGTGCAATATAAATTATATGGTCAATGTTTTCCAAAGTAAACTTAAACAAAATACCAACAAGGGCACGTTGAAGTGAAATATTCTCACACTTCTAGTCAAAAACCCAGCATCCTAGCTACCTACTACACTTAAATTTTTTTGAAGTGAATGTGTATGAGGTTTTCCTTGGGTTAGTGATAGGAAAAGGGAGGTATCACAAAGTCCACTTCTCAGAATTTTCCAGTTATAAAAATGTTGGATAGCAAAAGTTTATTTAATATTGGATGAGTATTTCTTGCCTACTCTATTTCAATATTTTTACATAATACTAAAATGTGAATAAGCAAAGCTGAACCATATGTGTAATAAAAAATTTTTAAATAATATACCTGTTAAAAGTAGATGGAGGTTATCACTGGAGGATGGGAGTATTGGAACTTTTACTTAATGTTACATATTTCTTTAACATTTGGAAATTTGTATTATGATTGCCATTTTATTTTCAACGTAAGCAAAAGGAATTTAAACAAAGAAATACACACACACACAAACCTCCAAAAGAGTTCACAAAAAATATGGCATTTTATGATACTGTTGATGTTTCTCAAGGGAAAAATGTAATTGTGACTTTGAAATCCATAAAGCAGACTATAACTAAAAAAAGAAAAATAATAGGTTTCTATTAATACAAGATGACATAACTAATAAGAAATAGTTAATTAAATCACATGCACATTCTGAAATGACTTCAAAAATCTTATTGCTTGATCAAAACTTTATCAATAGCTATCACTGTTGTCTTTCATTAAACTTGCAAAGGATTTTTCCTAGTAAAAGGGCTAATGAAAAACATAAAATCATCCTATATAACTTCCTTTTTTTTTTTCCAGTTTAAGCCACTGTGGTGTATACTACAGCTGTTTTGTGGCTATCTCACATCTCAGTTGAGAATGTCTTTAAGTTTAATGACTTTTTGTTTTCTATTGACATCACTACTATCATCTCAAATTATGGTAGACATTGAAAAGTATTCAATTGTATAAACAATGATAACACATATTGATCATTTACTCTATTCTGGGCACCATGCTAAGAACGTTCCATGTCAAATCCCATTTCACCTTTCACAACAATTCTGTAAGACAGATGATCAGTAAAGACAGCTTTTTACAGACGTGTAAACCAAGCAAGGCTCAGTGAGAGTAAAGTAAGTTGTTCAGGGTCATTCAGTTCATAGTTGGTTAAGGGTGGGTTGAGCTCTGACTATAAGAGAAGATTTCATTGAGACCATGATTAATTTAGTGTCACATTTTTGTGGTAAGTCTTTTTTTCCAAAAAAGTTAAGTTTTAAATTTTTCTTTGGTAAAGAACTATTTTAAAATTTATTTTGTCGTGTTTTGTTTTCTGCATTATATTTACCACAACAGAAAACCTATAGTTAATACAGTATTAAAATTCCTTTCATATGTAAAGTTTTAAAAAGTTATTCGTTAGTGAACAAAATGGAAAAGCAGGTATTAGTATTTCTGGTGCTGACCTGTGGCCTTACAATGACCTTGAGAGAACAACTTAGTTATTATTTTCTTGATACGTTATCTTTCAAGACAGTTTGAACTCTTGGTGAATGACAGATTCTAGGAAATAATGAAGAAAATGTGATTTTCCATGGAGGTGGGAGAAAGGGGAAAGAAAGGAACTAAAACACTCCATTTATTGTAGGAACAGACATAAACAAGTATGCTAAACTTGGAAGAATGATTATCACTACATTAGGTTCCCAGTCACAATTAGAATATGCTTTATATTAGGTTATATATTTAATGATATCTATGAAAGACATAATCTCTTTCTCTAAATTGTATGTGTATTTCTTAAGTAGAGGCATAAATCTTTGTCATTAAAATTTTAGGACTTTCTTAGGTATTAGGTACCACTTCAAAAAGGTTTTCGAAATCTGCTTTTATGACCATTAGACATAATTTAGAATATAGAGTACAGGTATTTTAATATTGCCATTTAAATTTTCCTTCAGTTTAGTTTAAATGACCTTAGTGAATGCATCTCAGAATTTTCAGTTGGATCTTTTCATTTGTATGCTTGGATTATAGAGTGCTGTGTAATTATTGTTAAAATGAATAATTATATTTTATGCATAACAGGAATTTAGGCCCAGTGCTTTTCAACAATGATGTATGACAAAATTTTACATATAATCATACTTCATACTAATTTGTAAGGGCAGGATTATTTTATAGGCGTATCTCCCACTCATTAATATTTAAGTCAGTTTTCTCTGAAGAATTTTTACAGGCTTAGTTACTTGCATTTTGCATACTTATTTCTTAAATTAAAAAAAGTGGTCCATTAATTCATGAATGATGCAAATTTCATGTATACTTAAATTGAAAGCACTGTCAGAATTTAGGCATATTATGTTTCATGCAAACTTTCATTTACTTTGGGAAAATGGAGTTTATCCTGATAAACATGCACACAGCTACTTCTCTCATTATATTCAGTATAGAGATCTGAGAGCTAACTATCTGATAATGAAATTATTAATGATGGTGAGGATATAGCAACTACCAAAAATTATTAAAATATGAAATAGATACAATGGAGCCAGATCTCCAAGAGTGGACTATGCTGGAATTTTACACTACTATTTTCCTCAGAATTCCTATTATAAAAAAAAAAATTGCTAAATTTGATACAGCCTTCTTCCAAAATTCTTCCTATAGTTAGGTAAATAAATCTATTCAATAGATCCAAAAGTAAGAAGTGGCACTCTGTATTCCATAATATAATATTTGAGATATTCTAGTGCATTTTTTTATCATAACTCATCAATGAAATTGAAACAAGTTTACTTGTAGGTCAATAATTTGGACTCTAAACATATTTTCCTACATTACCTTTTGAGTCTAAATAGATTTATTTGCAAACTTGCCAAATCTAGTCAGCATTTACAGCTCTGGCCATTCTGGAAATTAAGCTCTGGATTAAGGGCTGAAGAGGAAACCTAGTGGTGCGTGGTCTTTGACTCTTCTCTTCCAATCTTGTGGGATGGTCTCAGAATAGAACACAACACAGAGAAAGCAAAGGGAAAGGAATCTTTTATGAAACCTGAGAAGGCTCTTCACATAAACATTCCTGTTCAGGCAACTGGTTACTTTTTAACACACATTAATCATGATATAGCCAATTGATATCACCTTTCATCTAATGAAATTACTTTCATACTAGTTTAATTCAGCTGGCATTAGCTTCTGTTTTCAATTTGGAGCTTAGTACCTAACTTATAATGATAGGAGCAGTCATTAAATATGTGCTATAAAATCTATTAAATTTGGTATATAGTAACTATATAAGTTATAAGATTGACTTATGGATAAAATGAGTTAGTACTCATTTGATACATTTAATAAGGTGATAAGAATAATGCTCTCAATAAATATTGACCATTATTGTTATTTTTTTGGGACAGGTGTTTTACTGAGATCATTTTATGCATTGCCTGATCTGATTCCCACAAAAGTTCTCTGTAGCTCATACTATTATTATCCTGTTTTATATATGTGGAAACTGAGGCAGAAAAAGATTAAATAACATATTGGTCATACATAAAGGACCATTTAGAGCTAGAAAGGAGAGATTTACTTTGTTTTTGACCATAATTTAGTATATGAAATAATAACTAAGATTTCAGTAAGCTTAAGATTGTATATTTAAAACATGTACAAGCCTTTCCCACTGTGTGATGGCTTCCTAAATTATGTATAAAGAGGACATGTACACTACATTCTTCTGAATGTATACATTATTGTAACTAGACAGCTGGTTCAATGACCACTTATAGTGGTTTTAAAAACTTATATGAACATAGTCAATATGACTATTATAATTATCACCAGAATAATCTATTCAAAAATAAAAATACAAGCCAGTTGTTTGACTGAACTGACTATGATATAGTACACATATCAGAGCTGACTGGTTTATAAAGGGGGGATTATTTTAATAACAATGGCATTGTGTTTCTAGTTTATTGGCACATAAAAAAATGGACATATTCTTACAGGTGATTTTTCCCTACCATTGTAAATGTTTATTCTTCCATCACAATTGTTTCTGCATATGGGTAGATGTCATAAACAATTCATACAACTAAACATTTTAGATAGAAACATGTTGAGTGTTTGAAATATTCTCAGTGTCAAGCATTTATTCTTTATATTTTCTAAGTATTTTGAAAAAAAATCTCTCCAACTATTGTTGTTTCCTATAAAAGTACACTCAATTTAATTATCAGTTCATCTCTCTTTTTTCTAGGTTAGCTTAAGAAGAAATGTGTTTAGATCCAGATTTTTTTACTGTTCTGCAGAAATCATTGCATATAATTTATTTAACCTCTAGTCAGCTTAAAAATACTTTAATTCATCGATTTAGATTTGCACAGAGAACATTGCCAAAATAGACATATGGCAATGTCATATACTAGTCATTTGTCTTCCTTCTTAATGGTTGTTCCCAATTTATTCATTTTCTACATGTAGGCTGAGACCAGTGATGTGCAAAAAGTTAGGTAATGTTGACACTGAAGGTAGAACAGTTCTTACTTAGAAAGACATGAGGCAACAGAATGAAAAACAGCAGTTCAGCAGATTGCATATGTGTAAAAGAAATTACACACCATAAAATGAATTTGAGTATATTTTTCCTGAATAAAACCAACACAGAACTATAAAATGCAGGTTTGTTTACAGTCTCTAACCTATAAAGCTCATTCATTTATTTACATTATATTTATTGAATACCTATTAGATGTGACTTAACATGCACAGAGTTCATGTATACTCTCTTTAAGAAGACAGAACAGAAATACATTCTTAGTTATACATGTAGAAACTCTAAGAAGTCAAACTGAAACTAGGACTTTTGTCTTGTGGTTCTGAGTGATACTATTTCAGATATTCTGTGATCTTAAAGAAAGACAACTGTTTACGGCAAGAAAATTACACTTTATGTCAAATGCCTAATGGATAATTGAGCTAACTTTCCCATCAGCAAATAACCACCTGTTTACCCAAGAACTTACTTTGTTTCCCCTTTGATAGCATAGATAGCCTTTAAAAAAACATTCCTTTCTTTCTCTTTCCTCATGTTATCACCCAGGTAATTAATCTTTTGGCAAGTTCTCTCCCCTTTTAGATGTTGGAGCTAAAGGAGGTAAAGCATTCTGTTAAGGGCCCTTGGTCCTAATAGCTACACTACTCTGCTGGTTGAGAGTCCTCTCTGAATTGTTCAAATTTTTCAGAGCTAAAAAATTTCCTCATTTGAAGTAGTCCAGAAAATATCATCCTGAGTTCACCAGAGAGAAAAAGATCAGTGAAATGGAGGGAATTACTCTATAACCTTATGCTAGAACCTACTTTACCCCAAAATAAGAACACCTTTTTAGAAGAAATTTCCCAGTTAAATTTTTACTTCTCAAGGATGAATACTCAAATGTGTATTTTTTTTGGTCCAGAACATTATTAACTATTTATAATACAAGTTAATAAAATAAATTATTATACAATTAGGATATTTACAGGGCCTGAAACATGCTTAACAGATCTTGATATGGGACAGTTGTCAGAAGAGGGAACCTGTAACCCAGTGCATGAAATCAGTATAGGAGGCAGTGACACTTCACTCTGACAATCACATGCCACTGGCTGAAACATTGTATAAACTGTAAGATAACTTTGAAACACTAACAAAACAAAGTAAACAAAACAGTGATTTTATAATTTTATAATACTTTATGGAAAGTCTGTGCACTACTAAACATAGAAATATGGTAGCATTTGTTTATGAGTTGATGTGGAAGCAAATTTATGGCATAACAAAAACATTTTTGAGAGGAAAGGCTAAGTGCTATGCTTGTGGGATTTTTTCCTATTATTAAAAACCTGTTGTGTGAAGTATCCTTAATTTTAGAAACCATAGATTTAGAGTCCCTATACACATTGTTTATAGTTAAAGTTATGTATAAATCACTGTACACACACAACAATATATCTTCATTTTTTGATAGTTTAGAGATTGTTCTTAAGTATTTTTGTCAGAAACAGTTATTGTACATAAAATTAGAAGACAGTAGATGACACTTGAGAGAATGTAGGTAGTAATGTATTTCTCTCCAGGGACTTTGCTAATATCATATACTGCCAAAGGGCAATATATTTTTCTCCATAAATTATGTATAACTTTTTCTAATGTTTTACTATACTGACACTCTTTCTGAAGCATTATTCTACTTGAAGAAAGGAAAGTAGGCTGTTACCTAGAAAAAAATTCAAATTTAATGTTAGATCCAAATTACCCAAAGTATTAAGTACAAATCTTCATTTTTACTTGGCACTTATTTCTGAAATATTGAGATAGCAACAGCATTATTACATTCAAATAAATAATTTATCACTATTAAAGAGCAGCAGTTCATTGCTCAGAACAGCAAATTTGTACCTAAAGATATGAGGTCTATCTGGAATTCAGTGTAAGTTAGTATTTATTATCCATCACTCACTCAATTTGCTTGGTTCTAAGAACTGTGTAAAAGTGCTGTTTGCAGATACATTGCAAATGTAAGACACAACTTTTATCTTCAAGAAAACATGTTTTGAGGGGGAAGATAAAACTAAAGCAAGTGAATTAATTTAAGAGAAAACACTTCTGAATGAAAGAATTCAGGACTAATTGACATGGAGAGGCTAGTCACTGTTGTTGGACTTTATATAGTGGGAAAAAGGTCTTACAGGATGAAGAAAGAGCATTAACAGGATATCATTTAGCATGGATGGCATTGATTTCCTCTCTATTAAAAATATAAAATGCTAGAAACTACCTCAACAAATTCTTGTTCTCGAAATAGAAGTCAGCTGATGCAAACTAAAAACTGACTTTTATAATTATTTTTGAAGCTTGTCAAAAACTATTCCAAAAACTTGCTTAGGCAAGCTGTCTCATGGTTTATCAGTCTTTATATTAATAATAACTATGATTTTCTGAGTCAACATGCATTGAATAAGACATTTATAATACAAATCCTGACACAGATTACCCAACAAATTGTTCTCTCATTTAATCCTCACGCATCAAACTCCCACCAGATTCATTTTATCCAATCTCATGTTATGCAGATCTTCCTCTAGTAACAGCTCCCCACCCACATCTTTCAATTTAGGATGGTTCAAGATTACCACATAGACCATAAATCCTGAATGAGTCTTTTAAAAAGTTGTAAAAGGAAACATACATTTTTCTACACACTAGTTTATACTTTCCACCTTCCCCTACCCCCATATATTGTTGTCAGACATTCTTTTCCAAGCCCTTGATGTATGGTAACATATTTAGTCTTTGATAACCTGGTTAACAAGAAGTATTCACATTCTAAAGATAAGAAGATTAAGAAACTTGCCCAAAGTCAAACCAGTAATAAAAAGTGGTTTAAGGTGTGGTATAAACAATTTGTAAATCCAGGATTTTGTGAGCAATTTCTTCCATTTGAAAAACTTTCACTGACTTCTCTCCTTCATTCTACCACTTCACTTTATTTACATACACACCACATGTAGTTTCATCCCAAGATTGATTTCATGTGATGCTCTTGACATCATCCATTACATCTTGGGCCAGGGTTTGCAGTGTGTAACTCACTACATCACCTAATACAATGCACAAGTCGATTACAGCTAACGCACTAAAAGGAATTGATCTGTGCAGTCATGGATGTTCTACTTTTCTACAGAGTGTTGGTTGGGAATGGGTGTGGATTATCCATCCTACCCAAAATCTAATTTCCATTGCCTTAAATTTTCACATAAGTCAAGTAATATAATGCATGAAAAGATCATACTATACTTATTATATTAGTCAATTCAGACTGCCAAAAGAAAATACGAAAGAATGAGTGACTTAAGTAAGAGAAATTTATTTGTCACAGTTATGAAAGCTAGAAGACCAAGATCAGGGTGTAAGTATGGTTAAGTTCTGGTAAAAGCTCTCTTTCTAGCTTGCAGAAGCTTTATCCTGAAGGCCCCATCTCCAAATCCTATCACTTCGGGGGTTGGGGCTTTAACATATTAATTTGGGGATGGGGACACAATGCAGTCCACAGCAGTTTCTTTAAAAAAAAATCCTACTTTCCAAAGTCTTAAATATACTATATATAAATACATGCTATATATTTCCAGCAAAGAGATAGGGAATTTTTAACTAGAAATGCTAAATATCATTTGATTGTGATTCAGGATCACTCATATAGGGAAGCTTAACTTAAAAAATTATCTATGCTTTCTCTTTCTAAAGGTGATAACTCAGTTTTACACTTATTTTTATAAGTTTAATTTTATATTTCTTAAACCATTTTATTGTTAAACTAAAATTTCTCCAGGAGTTTCCAATCACTTCAAAAAAATCATAACCTCCAAATAGGAGCAGAATATCAGTATAAGTCGCTTTTTGTTGAAGTGTCTCTTACCATACATCCCAGTATCATATTTGGTCCAAATTTATTCTCTGCATTTGATTCATATTTTTATTAATGTATTATTGATATACACCCTTATGAAGGTTTCACATGAAAAAACAATGTGGTAACTACTTTTACCCATATTATCAAGTCCCCCGCATACCCCAATTCAGTCACTGTCCATCAGTGTAGTAAGATAACACAGATTCACTGTTTGCCTTCTCTGTGCTACACTGTTTTCCCCATGACCCCCCACACCATGTGTACTAAACAAAATACCCCTCAATCCCCTTCTCCCTCCCTCCCCACCTGCCCTCCAACACCCCTCCGTTTTGGTAACCACTAGTCTCTTCTTGGAGTCTGTGAGTCTGCTGCTATTTTGTTCCTTCAATTTTGCTGCGTTGTTATACTCCACAGATGAGTGAAATCATTTGGCACTTCTCTTTCTCCACCTGGCTTATTTCACTGAGCATAATATCGCCCAGCTCCATCAATGTTGTTGCAAATGGTAGGATTTGTTTCTTTCTTATGGCTGAATAGTATTCCACTGTGTATATATACCACCTCTTCTTTATCCATTCATCTACTGATGGACACTTAGGTTGCTTCCATATCTTGGCTATTGTAAATAGTGCTGCAATAAACATAACATGCATACGTCTTTTTGAATCTGAGAAGTTGTATTCTTTGGGTAAATTCCAAGGAGTGGGATTTCCGGGTCAAATGGTATTTCTATTTTTAGTATTTGGAGGAACCGCCATATTGATTTCCACAGTGGTTGAACTAGCTTACATTCCCACCAGCAGTGTAAGAGGGTTCCCCTTCCTCTGCATCCTTGCCAGCATTTGTTGTTCTTAGTCTTTTGGATGGTGGCCATCCTTACTGGAGTGAGGTGATATCTCATTGTGGTTTTAATTTGCATTTCCCTGATGATTAGTGATGTGGAGCATCTTTTCATGTGTCTGTTGGCCATCTGAATTTCTTCTTTACAGAATTGTCTCTTCATATCCTCTGCCCATTTTTTAATTGGATTATTTGCTTTTTGGGTGTTGACGCATGTGAGTTCTTTATATATTTTGGATGTTAACCCCTTGTCGGATGTCATTTACAAATATATTCTCCCATACTGTAGAATGCCTTTTTGTTTTGTTGATGGTATCCTTTGCCATACAGAAACTTTTCAGTTTGATATAGTCTCATGTGTTCATTTTTGCTTTTGTTTCCCTTGCTCGAGGAGATGCGTTCAGGAAGAAGTTGCTCATGCTTATATTCGGGAGATTTTTGCCTATGTTGTCTTCTAAGAGTTTTATGGTTTCATATGACTTACATTTAGGTCCTTGATCCATTTCGAGTTTACTCTTGTATATGGGGTTAAACAATAATCCAGTTTTATTCTCTTGCATGTAGCTGTCCAGTTTACCAACACCAGCTGTTGAGAGGCTGTTATTTCCCACTGTATGTCCATGGCTCCCTTATCATATATGATTTGACCATGTATGCTTGGGTTTATATCAGCGCTCTCTAGTCTGTTCCATTGGTCTATGGGTCTATTCTTGTGTCAATACCAAATTGTCTTGATTACTGTGGCTTTGTAGTAGAGCTTGAAGTTTGGGAGCATAATCCCCCTAGCATTATTCTTCCTTCTCAGGATTGCTTTGGCTATTCAGGATCTTTTGTGGTTCCATATGAATTTTAGAATGATTTGTTCTAGTTGTTTGAAGAATGCTCTTGGTATTTTGATAGGAATTGCATTAAATCTGTAGATTGCTTTAGGCAGGATGGCCATTTTGACAATATTAATTCTTATTATCCATGAGCATGGGATGTGTTTCCATTTATTGGTATCTTCTTTAATTTCTCTCATGAGTGCCTTGTAGTTTTCAGAGTGTAAATCTTTCACTTCCTTGGTTAGGTTTATTCCTAGGTATTTTATTCTTTTTGATGCAATTGTGAATGGAATTGTTTTCCTGATTTCTCTTTCATCTAGTTCATTGTTGTGTGTACAGATATGCCACACATTTCTGCATATTAATTTTGTATCCTGCAACTTTGCACAATTCAGATATTAGATCTAGTAGTTTTAAAGTGGATTCTTTAGGGGTTCTTATGTACAATATCATGTGCAAACAGGGATAGTTTAACTTCTTCCTTGCCAGTCTGGATGCCTTTTATTTCTTTGTGTTGTCTGATCACTGTGGCTAGGATATCCAGTACTATGTTGAATAGAAGTGGGGAGAGTGGCATCCTTGCCTTGTTCCCAATCTTAAAGGAAAAGCTTTCAACTTCTCGCTGTTAAGTATAATGTTGGCTGTGGGTTAGTCATATATGGCCTTTATTATGTTGAGGTACTGTCCTCTATACCCATTTTGTTGAGGGTTTTTATCATGAATGGATGTTGAATTTTGTCAAATGCTTTTTCAGCATCTATGGAGATGATCATGTGGATTTTGTCCTTCTTTTTGTTGATGTGATGAATGATGTTGATGGATTTTAAATCCTACTTGATCATGATGGATGATCTTTTTGATGTATTTTTGAATTCGGTTTGCTAATATTTTGTTGAGTATTTTTGCATCTATGTTCATCAGGGATATTGGTCTGTAATTTTCTTTTTTGTGGTGTCATTGCCTGGTTTGGTATTAGAGTGATGCTGGCTTCATAGAATAAGTCTGGAAGTATTCCGTCCTGTTCTACTCTTTGGAAAACTTTAAGGAGGATGGGTGTAAGGTCTTCACTAAATGTTTGATAAAATTCAGCAGTGAAGCCATCTGGTCCAGGCATTTTGTTTTTAGGTAGTTTTTTGATTACCAATTCAATTTAGTTGCTGGTAATTGGTCTGTTCAGATTTTGTTTCTTTCTGAGTCAGCCTTGGAAGGTTGTATTTTTCTAGAAAGTTGTCCATTTCTTCTAGGTTATCCAGTTTTTTAGCATATAATTTTTCATAGTATTCTCTAATAATTCTTTGTATTTCTGCGGTGTCCATAGTGATTTTTCCTTTCTTATTTCTGATTCAGTTTATGTGTGTAGACTCTCTTTTAGTCCTGATAGCTCTGGCTGGGGGTTTATCTATTTTGTTCATTTTCACAGAGAACCAGCTTCTGCTTTCATTTTTTCTATTGTTTTATTCTTCTTGATTTTATTTATTTCTGCTCTAATCTTTATTTTGTCCCTCCTTCTACTGACTTTAGGCCTCATTTGTTCTTTTTCTATTTTCGTTCATTGTGAGTTTAGACTGTTCATATGGGATTGTTCTTCTTTCCTGAGGTGGTCCAGTATTGCAATATACTTTCTTCTTGGCACACCCTTTGCTTCATCCCATAGATTTTGTAGTGTTGAATTATTGTTACCATTTGTCTCCATATATTGCTCGATGTCTGTTTTTATTTGGTCATTGATCCATTGGTTATTTAGGAGCATGTTGTGAAGCCTCCATGTGTTTGTGGGATTTTTCATTGTCTTTGCATAATTTATTTCTAGTTTCATACCTTTGTGGTCTGAGAAACTGGTTGGTACAATTTCAATCTTTTTGAATTTTCCGAGGCTCTTTTTGTGGCCTAGTATATGATCTATTCTTGAAAATGTTCCATGTGCACTTGAGAAGAATGTGTATTCTACTGCTTTTGGGTGTAAAGTTTTGTAGATGTCTGTTAGGTCCGTCTCTTCTAATGTGTTATTCAGGGCTTCTGTCTCCTTACTTATTTTCTGTCTGGTTGATCTGTCCTTTGGAGTGAGTGGAGTGTTAAAGTCTCCTAGAATGAATGCCTTGCATTTTATTTCCCCTTTTAATTCTGTTAGTATTTGTTTCACATATGTAGGTGCTCCTGTGTTGAGTGCATAGATATTTATAATCGTTATATCTTCTTGTTGGATTGACCTCTTTATCATTATGTAATGTCCTTCTATGTCTCTTGTGACTTTCTTTGTTTTGAAATCTATTTTTTCTGATACAAGTACTACAACTCCTGCTTTTTCTTCTGCTTTTTTCTCCCTATTAGTTGCATGTAATGTCTTTTTCCATCCCTTCACTTTTAGTCTGTGTATGTCTTTGGGTTTAAAGTGAGTCTCTTGTAGGCAGCATATAGATGGGTCTTGTTTTTTATCCATGGAGTGACTCTATGTGTTTTGAAAGATGCATTCAGACCATTTACATTTAGGGTGATTATGGATAGGTATGTACTTATTGGCACTGCAGGCTTTAGATTCGTTATTACCAAAGGTTCAAGGTTAACTTCCTTACTATCTAAAAGTCTAACTTAACTTACTTAATATGCTATTACAAACAGTATCTAAAGGTTCTTTTTTTCTCCTCTTTTTTCTTCCTCCTCCAATCTTTATATATTAGGTATCATATTCTGTATTCTTTATCTATGCCTTGATTGATTTGGGGGATAATTAATTTAATTTTGCATTTGCTTAGTAATTAGCTGTTCTACTTTCTTTACTGTAGTTTTATTACCTCTTGCGAGAGCTATTAAACCTTAGGAACACTTCCATCTATAGCAGTCCCTCCAAAATACAGTGTGGAGATGGTTTGTGGGAGGTAAATTTTCTCAGCTTTTGCTTATCTGAAAATTGTTTAATCCCTCCTTCAAATTTAAATGATACCCTTCCCAGATAAAGCAATCTTGGCTCAAGGCTTTTCATTACATATATCATGCCACTCCCTTCTGGCCTGTAAGGTTTCTGCTGAGAAGTCTGGTGGTAGCCTGATGGACTTTCCTTTGTATGTGATCTCATTTCTTTCTCTGGCTGCCTTTAATAATCTGTCCTTATCCTTGATCTTTGTCATTTTCATTACTATATGTCTTTCTGTTGTCTTCCTTGGGTCCCTTATGTTGGGAGATCTGTGCACCTCCATGACCTGAGAGACTATCTCCTCCCCCAGATTGGGGACGTTTCAGCAATTACATCCTCAGAGTTATTTTCTATCCCTTTTTCTCTCTCTTCTTCTTCTTGTACCCTTATAGTGCAAATATTGTTCTGTTTGGATTGGTCACACAGTTCTTTCAATATTCTTTCATTCTTAGAGATCCTTTTTTCTCTCTGTGCCTCAGCTTCTTTGTATTCCTCATCTCTAATTTCTATTTCATTTATCATCTCCTCCACCATATCTAATATTCTTTTAAAACTTTCCATTGTATGTTTCATTTCTGATACTGTGTTCCATAATGATTGGTTCTCTGACCGGAATTTGTCCCTGAGTTCTTGAATATATTTCTGTACCTCCATGAGCATGTTAATGATTTTTATTTTGAAATCCCTTTCAGGCAGATTCATGAGGTCGATTTCATTTGAACTTTTCTCAGGGGTTGTATTCAGAATTTTACTTTGAACCAGGTTCCTTTGGTGTTTCATATTTGTATATGGTGCCTTCTAGTGCCCAGAAGATCTACTCACTGGAGCTGCTCATCCCCGAAGCAATGTCGGGGGTTGCAGGGGAGTGGAAGCTGTTTCCTGCTTCCCGGCGGCTATGCCTGTTTCCACTGCCAGAACCAGTGGGCCATGCACACAGGCATAAGCCTCTGTGTTTTGTGTTTTTAATTGCTGTAGATGGGGCTTCCTCTGGCTGGCCTAACCCCAGGGTTGAGTTTGCCAGTTTGCGAGCCAGGTGGGGCTGGCCGGGAGAAAGGCTCAGTAGGCTGCATATCATGTAGGGGGTCCTTGGAGCTCTGTAGCCAGCCAGAGAGCTTGAGCTCCTGAAGATCGTGAAAGTTCCCAACCTGCTGGGCAGAATATACCCAGACAGTTTTGTCCACCTGTCCTTTTTCCTGAGCAGTAAGCTTTGTGCCATTCTTGCCCCTTTAGCAGCCCTCTTGCTGTTAGGAAGTCTCTTAGACTGCCCACATTTCTTTTGTCCCAGAGCAGCCAGATATGGATCCCTGCTTTCCACAGCAGCTGGAATCTCAGTCTCTCCATGTGTTCTGCCTGTCTTAGCTTTCCAACCCCCTAATTATAAGAATACCATGAAAACACCATGAAATGTAGGTTTGTACTCCCAGATCAGATGTCCAGAGTTAGGTATGCAGCAGTCCCAGGCCTCTGCTCCCTCCCCACTCTGTTTCTTTTCCTTCTGTTGGTGAGCTTGGGTGGGGGAAGGGCTGTGTCCTGCCAGGCCATGGCTTTGGTACATTAACTGTATTCTGTGAGGTTTATTGTTTTCTCCAGGTGTATGCAGTTTGGCACAGTCCTCTTTCCAGTTGCTCTTTCAGGATTAGTTGTAATAATTACATTTTCATATTATATGAGGTTTTAGGAAGAGGCCTCTCTCTCACCTCTCATGCTGTCATCTTTAATCCTTTTCTTGTTTCATATTTTTAATGCTTGCTTGTCACCTACTCTGATGGTGTTTCTAGGGAATGTCAGTGACTTTTACAGAAGAAGCACTTGCTTCTCTTGACTAATTCTTTTATTCATTCCAGCTTTTCCTTACTCTTCTATTTTTTCAATATTGACATTGAATTATATTCCTAGATTTATTAAATATCTATTTTAACCTCAGACTTAATTGGCAAGTCTCTTCTCATATTTAATGCACTGTTCTATATTTTTCTCTGAATTGATACTGAACTGTTTTATAATGAACCTGTAGTCTGAACCGTGAAATTTAAACAGCTTTGTAGGGAGTTTTTACTACTTTTTTTAAAGAAAACAGTAAAACAGTTTTATAACCTCAAAAATGTGAATTAGCATGCTTATTATAGAAATTGTTAGAATTTTCTTTTTAAAATATTTTGTTAACCCAAATTTGACTTTCAAAATGTATTGATAGTAATATATAATGGCAATCATTTTCTTTTAAAAAATCGTTATAGAATCTAATTTTTAAATATTTACATAAAATGATTTTAATTTCATATCTTACCTAGCATTTTATTCATAGTGGAAATGATATATGATAACTTAATAAAAATGTTTATTGTAAAACAATTCTAACACAAATTAAAAATTATGTAGCATTTATAATTTTTATAGGCTGTGATCTTGGAAAGTCAGTCTTTCTTTAGAGTTTGTATTTCTTCTTTTCAGGAGAAAAATTATGATAGACTAGACACTTGATGATAAAAATAACCAGCAATGATTTCAGAGATAGAATTATATAATTTAGAATTTCTCCATATCAAGATTTTAAGTAAACTATACTTCATTTTCTACTCTTCTAAATATCAGAAATTACTAACCCTAAATATTATTATTTGACATAATTTTCTCTTTGGAATCCTGTAGTCTGATTCCAATAACCCTAACTGAAACATGTTAATCCCAGAAAGTTTTAATTCTACAATATTCTTTGCATTTTGTTCATTGTAAAGTAAAAGAGACTACTAATATACTGCCAAGTCTACTGGAATTTTCTCATTCCAATGTTAACAGTCTAGATCTAGCAAATAAGGGGCTAATGCTTGAGAATGAATAATGGTCTTTAAAGATACATGATGTATTGATCTGAATAGTAATGCAGACTCAGCTATCTGTAAAGATACTTCAGAAGGCTGTACTTCATCTTTTTTATTGCTATGACAGAGCAAGAGGGATGTCAGAAAGGATATAAAAGGGATTCCTAGAGGGACTTAGCCATTTAAATTATGTATTATATCTGCATTGTTCAGGTGATATTTATCTGATCTTCAACTCAATCATTTATTTTAGCTGCTAAGAATAAAAATTAAGGATAGACTTTTAGTTCTGTAAGTTATGTGGGAAAAATCGAAAACATAACCAACAATGTTAGTTTTTTAAAAATTCATTTACAAGTAGACATACAAAGTAGCATTTTCTATAGACATAATATCTTTGAAATCTTAAAAATCCTGGGACTATATGTTGACTTATTTTGTTGATGAGATGAAAGCTAAAAGTTGTAGTTTTTCTTTTATAGATTATAAGGTATATTTACAACATTCATGAATAAGGTCAAATAAATGTAAGTGTTATGTATTACTTTCTCTGAAAGTCTTACTAATATATCTATGAATGCACCTGAAATCCAATGAAAATATATGCAATGATGAAAATGATAAATTTATATTGATTTAAGACCAATTCTAACATCAAATTGTCCAAATATACAAAAAAAAGGGGATAGCCTACAAATCTGAGATTCTACTGTATAAGTGAATATTATAGGCAAAAGGATATGAAATAAGTCAATGAAACCTCTCACCAACAATGATCTATATCCCAAGGCTCTTTCTCCTGATTGTATGTACTATATACATAATATATACAGAACCTCTGTAGAGATCCATATGATCCAATTTCAGTTACAAAGATAATTTCTGTAGGTGAACTGATCTGCAGCGCTATAGCTGAGCTGGAGTAAACACCAGCATCAGAGCAGAGGATACTTCTTCAAAAGATCTCAACATTAAGAATGAAAATAAGAAAGAAAATGCAAGGATGTGTAAACAAAACTTAAAAAAAATCGCAAGTTGATTCCAGTGAAAAAGGTTTGCAATCACAGAAGAGAAATAATACCTACTCACCAAGGAAAAACATTTTCCCATATGTTTAAGTGAAACTATTATATGAAAATGAATAAAATATTATAAACCACCACTTTTTATTGTCAATAATATAAAACTGTTTAAAGCATCTACTAAATATGTAGAGTGAGATTACATAGAAAGTGTAGTACAATCAAAGTCATAATCAATAATAAATCTTTTTGGAAAAAATAAGGAACATCTATGATAGAAAATCAAATCAAATAAAAAGAAGATAAACTTGGGAAATATAACTAAAACAAAATGTAAATCAGTAAGGTGATTATAAAAATAAAAAGAGGAAATGACACATATACAACAAAAAATATGGAGTTCCTGCCAGTGCATAATTGGATTTTCCAAGGAAGAAAATAGAAAGACTAATTGTTAATCCAAAGTATAGTAGAATAAATAATTCATTTCCTAAAACAAATGAATTAACCTGATATGAATTTAAAAAGTAGGTTTAAAATTAAACTTCTGCTGAGTAAATCTGAAAGACTGGATCAAGTTTCTCACGTCTACCTGAAAGACTACCTACTAAGATTTATTTTAAAGCACAGATTTTTTAAAATGTAACATCAATGTGAAATTTTGGGGTAACTATTTTCCTTGGAAATATGGGACAGAGTTCTTCCAGAGGAAGAAAAAGTGTTCATTTTTTAAAGAAACTTCTCTCAGCATGTTTCTTTAAAAAATCAAATATTTTGTACATTTTGTATGTCTAAGAGATGGAGTACTTTAGTCTACTGAATACACTTAAAACCTAAAAAATTTGCTGGAAAGTATTTAGCTTAGAAATTACAAAAATAGAAGACATACATGAAATACATTCTATAAAAACAGCAATCATACACTCTTAGCTTTTTGACGATATAAAATGTACTTATAGAACTTTAGTATCAGCATATCAATAAATTATTATTAAAAATTAAACTTCTGACCAGAGAAAACCTACAAAATGTATCTAGGTAAAATATTAAAATGCAATGGAGGAATGAACAAAGAATTCTTGTAGCAATTATGCAGAAAAAGCAGGTCACTTAAAAACTAATGGAAAACAAAAACGTAAGTGGTTTCAGATTTTTTTGGGGGGGACGAACAAATCGTCAAAAAACTGACAGATAAATTGTCAAGTCAAAAAGATAAAGTCCAGAGATTCTTTAGGTAGTTGAATGTTTATTCACAACAAAATAATACTTAGAAATTCAGGGCTTAAGGCTGATGTTACCATGAAATTTTCTTTTGACAATACAAGTGCTATATATCATCAAGGGATAAATATCTTGACTATTAAATTTTAAATAAATAGGAGCTGTGAAAGTAAGTCCAGATACTGAGATGAGTAGAGTCCAAACACGTTCAAGAGGAGGACTGTGGCTAGTCCATTCAAATTTTTTATGCAATTCTGAGATCATAAGAATCAGGATGATATCATCATTATTGTTCACAAAGCCTTAACTAGTACAGCAGAAAAAGATAATATTGGTATTGATAATAGAAAGAAACACCATAAGAGAATAATTGAAGCACTATTTAAATTAACAAGAAAATTAAGTAAGTTCAATGGTCAGGAAATAAAAATGACAAATATAATCTCAACAAATACTAGACATAATGCTTTAGGAAATAAGTTACAGAAAATGAATGGAAATAAATTTTGTAAAGTTTAATGAAAAATGTATTAACATTTTAAAATATTTTTAAAACAATATTAAAATGTTTCAAAACATTCAATATTAAAAATACTGTATAAAAATGGAAAATAACATTAATGAAAATATGTGGACCCTATGTTAGAAAACTACAAAACTTACTAAAAAACACTAAAGATTTGAATAAATGAAGACTCATACTATGATCCTGGAAAATGCACTGTATAAAAGAAAATCTATCTGTAAAATTGTATAATCCCAATATATTGTTGTATTTTTGTTTCTTGCAAAATTATTCTGAACCTGATCTAACACTTCTCATCCAAGGCATTAAAATTATTTTTTATATCTCTGATACTAGTTGCCTAACAAATCAGAATTCTCAGCAAACTAATGATTGTCTTCCAGATATGGTGTCCAAACCCCAGAACATGAACTCTCTTACTAGCATATGAGGGGAAAAGCAGGGTATGAAGCTGAGACTTTGGGAGCTGCTATTTACAGCGCTTAGGGAGAGGAGCAAGAAGACCGGTGACTTTCAGACAGCCCAGGCTGATTGCACTTTTGGAGAGGAGTTGGGTCACCTTAGTCTTCACTCTCCCCATCTCCAACATGCGGATTCTCCCGAAAACTCAACATGACTCCTGAAGAAAAAAAATTTAATTTCACTGTAGGCTTTTTTTTTTTTCAATTCTTCCCTCCACATTGACCTAAAGGAACCCAGCTTAGTTTTAAAAGTTCTCAAAAGCTTTTATTTTCAGGAACATAAAAATTAAAAGCATAACTTCAACATTATTTCTACTCTATTCTGTTTTCTTTGAACAAAGTTAATTCTTCAGTTTCAGTTTGAATCAGAATTTATACAGAAATTGGAGATAATTGAACCTAAATTATTATTTTCTAAAATCAGAAAAACCTACAATCCTAGTTTAGGATTGCATATATAGAGCCTTCACATAGAATAGATTAGAATATGCAGAAACACATAAAACGCGTAGACACTTAATTTATGGTAAGTGACAAAAACTTGATGAAAGAAATAGTGCAAGAGACAACGGGCTGTCAAATAAGAATTAAAGCTATATTTTATACTTTAGCCTTAAACTATAGACTGAAATATATTTTAGATGGATTAAAATATAACAAAAAAAAGTGTTAAATGACAACATAAATCTATATGTGTATAATTTTACCATGGCAAAAACACTTCAAATGACTCACAAGCCAGACATCATAACACAGAAGTTTGAAAGATTGATTATATGAAATTGTAAGACTTAGCTATGGCTGAAAAGACCACAAATGAAGAATAAATTAAAAGAAATTGCTAGAAATGTATGGAGAGAGCTGTTAAAACAAAATTTGAATGGAAAAAATGGTCAAATTGCATAAATAAGCATTTCAAAATTAATGAATTAATATCGGTAAAAGTGTTTTAACTTGGAATTTAATAAATACAAAATATTTGACACTTTTCCATATTAGACTGGCAAATTAAAAAAAATTATAATTTCTGATGTTTGTACTATAAAGAGTAAAAGAATCCCTTAGGTGTAGTTGGGGAAGGGTAAATTGTACAATTTTTCTGCAATGTAATTTGGCAATATTTATCAAAATCTTAAAAAATGTTCATAACCTTAATTCCATCAATACCACTTCTCAGAAATTACCTTTGAGAAATAAGACAGGTTCAGAGGTGTTTGAACAGAGTGGTTTCTCAGTTCTCAAAAAGAATCTCAGTTCTGAGAGATAGTCAGCAAATACAATGCATTTGATTGTTAAGTATCTGTATTTGGGGACCTGAGCAAGAGGTGGAGTTTGAAACTCATTCTAAAACATCTAAGCAAGGAATAGGAGTAAGGAACTCAGAAGCATGGCAGGTTTATTTTTATTTTTTTGAGAATTATAGCCAATTCTAGAAATTAAGGGAAATGCAAGAAATATATATACAACAGAAAGCTAAATTAACAATAGCTGCTGTAACAGACTTTTTAATATTTAGTCTTTTTTGAAATAAGGCTTTTTTTTCCCCCAAGTAGTTTGATGCATGTGTTCTTAGTTAAGCAATTTTCTTCCAGGTGAAAATTCAGTGACCCATCAACTTACTTATTCTTGTTCTCTCATTGTCATCATGTATCTCCCAAGATAACCCTGGAGGGTTACATGTGGGAGGTTTTTATTGGCTAGACCTTCATTTAGTTGTCTGGAACACAAAGCACATGGTTACATTCAACTGCAAGTGGAGCTGGAAAATGTTTAGCTCTGTGCACTGACAGAAAAGAAAACAAGTTTGTTATCAGCTAGAAATCTATGCCTAATATACCTCTCTGATCACCAAGTATTTTTTTTTACCTCTTTTCCCTCGCACAAATGACTGCTATACCCAGTCAGTCCAAAGAGAGAACCTAAAGTCCCATCAAGCAATGTATCCAATTAAAACACCATGATTTCATATATGTAAAATCCTTTTCATCATATCTGTATCCATTAGTCCAGGGATAAACCAAAAGACAAGTTATTAATACTTCTCTCCACCTATACACAAACCACAATTATAGAACAGAGCTGGGAGAAGTGCTCCTTATTATAAATGCCCCCATTTGGAAAGAAATAAAAAATGGTAAACAGTGAGTAGTCACTTATGTATACCAATTATGAAAACATGGCAGACTGACATTAAAAGATGCCTCTGCCTTGACAATACTTGTAATTCCTTAAAGAAACTAAATTCTCTCTGTTCATTCTTTTTTGCTTCCTTCAGTTCTGCTCTATGGGAAGTTCAACCTTGTCAGTTTTTATAGTTAATTTCTTACTTTCACCAAGTCTGGGGGGTCCAGAGTTGTTTGAGGTTTTAAATAGATTTTTTTTCTATGTAGATAGATGCTTCTCTAGCACAATAATTCCATTGAGAACACAGAAAATTCCTAAATTATTTGTAATACTCATGTGCCTATAACCACACTCCAAAATCTTTGGAAGGCATAATTGCCGAGCCAAATTTATTTCTTATCTTTCCTCTGAATTCCTCTTTCAGACAATAAGCAGCTACCATGAGATGATCTGCAACAATGGGCTCGGGAGGGTAGGCAGAATACCCAATCTGATCTCTGCTGCAGAACTGAGCTTTAATGAATTTTGTGGCTCAGAGTTTCACTCAGTTTTATCCCTGATTTTTCAACTTCTATAAATAGTTAATTTTTCCAAACTTATGAGTACTCAAATGTCTGTCTGGGCTTTCTTTTGATCTTTTCATGTCTGCTTAAAAACTGGCTATCCTTTACTGGGCTCACCTCTTTCCTACAATATTTTTCTTGAAGCAGAATGTAAAAGTATATTATTAATCTCTATCTTTCCAACCACTTCCTCTAAAGATACAAATCCAACAGGAGCTTAATCCTCTATGTTGAGTATTCACTTCTCTCCTCTTATCTATCAGTAACACTTAACACAGTCTGTAACACCCTCCTGTCCTTGAAATATATTCTTAACATTCGATAAACTACAGTGCACCCTCCAGGGTATTTTCCTAACTCACTGTTCTCTTTTGTTTCCTCTGCTGGAAGCACTTCCTCTCCTTGACTTTAAATACGGAAATTCCACAGGGCCCAGTTTTCAGATTTCTTCTTTCTATCTAGACTCACTCCCTTGGGGTGTTCTTCAATTTCCATAGTTTTAAATAATATTTATATAATGATAAATCCTAAATTATCATCTCCAGCACCAGCCTTTCCCATGACATAATTCTATTTTAAAAATAGTATAGTTGTATTCATCACACTAAAATGCACACACACACACATTTTTTTAGGATGTAGGAGAGGAAGAAGGAGGGGCATAAACTATGCAAAATAATGTATGTGTATTTATTTATCCAGTTTCTCCCTTAAAATATAAACTCAATGGCAACAGTGATTGATATAGCAAATGTTATATCCCCAGGTATCTTCTGTGTTATAGGTACACAACAAATATCTGTTGATTAGATGATTGGTATAAACATGTTAATGAAATTTTATTTTAATAGAAATGTGCTAATTTTCAAAATAACTCATTCTAATGCAGATATGTACCATATGACTAAATAACACACTAACTTGAGCAATACTTTCTTTTATTTTCTAGATCCCAATGCTCTGGCTGGCCAGACTGGCCCTGATCATGCTCTTATAGGAGGAATAGTGGCTGTAGTTGTATTTGTTACACTGTGTTCTATATTTCTGCTGGGTCGATATCTGGCAAGACATAAAGGTAGATTACATTTAATAAAGTATTATTTACTTTGGCAAAAAAGTTCTAAAGACTAGCTTCATCATGAAATATATGAGAATATACGTGTGTGTACATGTGTGTGACAGAAAGAGAAAGGGAAAGAGAGAAATCTGAATATTAAATTATTTTAGGGAGTTCTTCATTATTTTTCACAATTAAAGTTGGATTGGCTTAGCAAAATAATGTTTAGCCAATAGCCAAAAATTACAGACTGAGTTACTGGTGCAGGGGAAAAAAAAAATAGAAGCAAGTGTGTAACTTATTTCTAGCACTGAAATTCAACTATAACATTTAGCATTTAGTCAATGCTTTTGTTTATAGGTTTATGGATACACACATGGCCATATTAGTGAGGAAAACATGTGAATTTTTGTAATGGGCTAGTTAGCTACTTTTAAATGGAGTTACCAAAATGAATGGTGACACATTTGATGTGATCATTAGAAACATCTTAATAAAGGACCCTGATTGCTACAGCTGCAAGGATGGCATGGTCTGTATCCATCATTAAAGAAATCAAAGTACTCATTATCCATTCCAGTTTAGCAGTTGCCTCTAGTTAACCTGACCACAGCTTCCTCTGCAACTTATACCTGAAAACTGCAAGAAAGTGTACAACTTCAGAAGGGTGAACTGTGTGTTTTTTTACGCCTCAGAATATGTTCCAACATGTAAGAAATCTGGCATAAAAGTTCCTTCCTAAATGAATGTAGCTTTAGTGCTGTCTTTTTTACCAGTTTTGCATAACTAACATAATTTTTTCTTCTAATACACACACAGGAACATACTTAACAAATGAAGCTAAAGGAGCTGAAGATGCACCAGATGCTGACACAGCTATTATCAACGCTGAAGGCAGCCAAGTCAATGCTGAAGAGAAAAAAGAGTATTTCATTTAAGATGCAGGCCAAGATTCTGAGTTTTACTTACCAGGCTGGCTGCTGGAGAAAACTGGCTATCATCTTTCAGAATTCATTTCTACCATCTTCTGCTACCTTAATTAACTTCCATACTGTACTGCTATCAGTAGCCAGTGTATACCAACAATCAGCTGTCAAAAGCATCATTCTTTAATTACTGTACCATCCATAATGCAGGACATTTCTTACTGCCTAAATTCCACACCATTTGCTCTTTTTAACATACAGTGCTTGAATATACAGCCTTAACAATGTTAATCATCTCCTTGGATTGTTTTTATATACATTGAAAAAAATGTATGCAGTTTTCTTTTCCCCTCATTTTTTTTTCCTCCTTTAAATTATAGACCTTGTCAGTTTTCCACTGGACATCTTTCACAAGGAACAGGATTAGGAAGAGACCTAATGTGCTTAAATTTAATCAGAGATTAGAGGTTTACAATGTTTTCTACAAGTCTATCTTTCAAGACATGTTTGGAAACATATGCCCTTGAAAACACTGTAGAATAGGTTCTGGAATGTTTGAGATTATGCTGGTGAAGCTGTATCAATTTGCTATTTGAAAATATAGTGTTTGATACAGGAGTCATTTGTATGAATTACATTCATGATGTGACAGCTTATATAATAATTATATAAATCCCACCATTAGGTTATTTTAGCTTCACTTTCCAATAAATTGTTACAAACATTTTAATGCTTTGGGAATCACAAAGATTTCATTCACTTCTCTAATGATTCTGTAATTCATTTGCTCCACAGGGACTCACCTGCGTAAACAAAATTGAAGTATCCATAGGGCACAATTTTGAGACATTTAGTATCTGTATATAGTGCATATAATAAATCCAATTAAACATTATTTGATACATATTTAACTTTTTTGGCTGTAGGTAATTCAATCATAAGTAAGCATTTTCTAATGGCCATTATATCCCTTTAGATATTACTTAAACCAATATTACAAGTAGATAATGTGTTAGTATTTTTGTCTGTATGTCCTAGCACTGTTCAACAAATTTTTCTAGTTCCTGTTCATTCTTATTTGTTATACAATGGAAGCACAATGTTATAAGGAAAGGTAATTTTAAGCTAACAACCAGTGCACAGCCTCAGGTTTTAAATTACAACCACAGTTGAATAATAACCTAAAAATAAACTCTTAGTTTGCTAAAAATTTACAATTTTTAATTTGGCAGTTCCAGGGCTGCTTACCTATGTTGGTTTGCCAAAAAGAAGTGTTTAAGATATGTTTTCTGTGTAAATGAACTAATTCTTTATATTAAATTCCTGTCTATGCATTTTGTGAGGTACAAACTTATGAAACAGTGAGTGATAGAGAATTTCTGCCATGCTTTTAACTCCAAGGTGAAAGTCTCTTTCTCTGGATTATTTCTGAAATTTTGGTGTATTTAACCATTAAGAAATGCTGTATTCTTAAATATGACATAAAGTCAATCTAAATTCATATTATTTCTTCTAGTAAAATACAATATTGCTAGATTAGTTTTCATTAAATTTATTATATGCTAAAGATTAAAATCCAGTCAGATAAAAATTATTTTCCCATTCACAAGCATTGCACCTTTAAGAAGAAAACAAATGTGACAATATGGTGGCTATACTTGTGATGTCTAAAAGCATGATGAACCTATGGTTTAAAAATAATATCTTGAAATTTATTTTTGGAAAATGAGAACAGTTGAGTATGACATCATGTATTAGTATCAAATGAAAGACAAGGGTGCTGTATCTTAGATTATTTATCAGAAAAGTTAAATCTTTTAAAGACAACGTTAGAATTTTAAATGGTTTCTTTTTGATTGTTGAAGCATTAATCTTGTTGATTTCTTACAAAAGAAAAAGGACGATGTCAGTCAAGCAGCACTTTTTCAGAATATACAGAACATAAATAATATGATGTGGTTGAGTGTTAACATAATAAATCATATACAGTATGACATTTTAAGGAAATAAGTCTGCATTGATGTGATTGCATGCTTGTTTTTACAGTTCACTCCATACCATCTGTGGAAAAATGCAATAATATGTTAATATAGTATGGTAGTTTGAGAGAATCAGGTAGGTGCTACTAGACACATTGAAATTAGAATAGGTTTATAAACTGTTCATATCTTTCAATGCATAATCTTTAGGAAGGCTCCACAAAGCAAAATTCATCCTGTTAGTACAAAATGGAAAGGTTATTACAGAAGTAAGTTGTATAAACTACATCATCAATTACTATTTAAAGCCTAATTTCAGGATACACTTAACAAAATTACTACTCTTCATCAATGCTGTATTTACATCCCTCTTCATTTCGTCTATATTCTACTTGGCTCCAAATGCTAGATTGTTGCCTAAATAACTCAATCATTATTTATAGCACTGTAAAATTAGAAATCCAAAATTGGTTACATTTCAAGATTTTTGACTCTTTTAACCCCTTAGAGTAAAATAAAAACTCATTAGAACTCCTTAAAAGAAACTAACTGGTATATTATGGTTTGTGGACTCTAATCAAATTTTTGCCAGTTAAAATAGGTAGGTTTGAATTAGGTATCATTTTTAGTTCCTGAAATAAAACAATGTAATTATATTTTCCTATCTTTAAAAATTATTTTATTTCCACCAAACAAGGAAATAAATTGTAAAAATTCTGCTCATTTCTATAAAAATCAGGAAAAAGTGAAATAACATTTTTAAATGGAACTATGTCAAATGCAGTGTCTGAAAGGTGTACACTTGTATGCACAGAGAGCCAAATTCTGTCCCTGCTTAGTGAGCACAGTAGCTACGAAACTCAATGGAAGGAGTGCACGCACACACACACACCTTAGTAGAATATGGAACAGTTTTCTTTACCAAATGTAGCTGTGCTCTTACAGTGTACTGCTTACAGTGTAAATTGATTGTCCTCCATCAAAAAAGTGTAAACAGCATTCTTCCCCCCCCCCCTTTTTCCATTTTTTAGTGTCTTGGAATGATTATCAAAATTAGGGAGGAAAAGGGAAGTTTGTGAGTGCAAGCGCAGAGAGCAAGAGTAGTGTGTATGTGTGTGTGTGTGTGTGTGTGTGTGTGTTTGAAAGAAAGAATGAGAGTTTTCAATTTGTTTTCTTTTACCAGAGAATCCAATAAGCAGTTTAAGGAACCTGATAATTGAAGTTTAATCTAGAAACTTGATGAACTCATACTGACTCAAGATGGTTAATCTTGCATTGAAACCCCACAATTAAAATAAGTAGAGAAAGAAAGCTAACTTCCCTAAATATGGCAAAGAAGCTAACACCTCATTTATTTTTATTTCTTTGTAAACATATAAATATCTCAATTAAAAGGACAGGCTCACTTGTAATTATGTATTCATGATTGTGTCAGCATTGAGATTCCATGTAGGCACATGTACAGCTGCTGTTCGACAGTAATGGTTCTTCCATGTGACATACCAGTTATGGTGTAATTTAGTGCCACTTACTGCAAAGTGTTACCAAGGGGAACATCTAAAATACCTTTTTTCTTTCTTTTTTTTGGACATGAGAATTTAATGATAAATATGAAACTTCATATTACATTTTTTGATTGTGGAAAAAATGCAAAATCCCATATCTTACTGCAACCTCCCCAGCATATTGCCAATTACTTAGAGCCCTCTAAAAATGCTCAATATTATCGTCCTTTGCAAATGGTAATCTGTGATGAATGTACAAAACAAAACAACAAAATACAACTGGCAACCACAGCTGAAATAAATGAAACACCTAATGAGAATTACTGAGTAATGCTTTTTATTAAGTGGCACAAAGTACACACTAAAAACTATGCAAAATATAGGTAACTACAGTGTATGTACATGTAAGTATCTTGTACTTGCTGTGTATGGATGTTGGAAACCCATGTAATTATAATATGCATTTTGAATATTGGGAAAGAGGAAATCTTAGTGTAGATAATAGAATTTCTTTTGAAATATACACTGGCAATATTGAAACATACTCAGTGCAATATCTCTATTGCTAGATACTTAATGCAAAGGGATTTTAAAGAATTCTTCAACAAGATCCAAGACATTGCTAATCTCCACCTCTCACATAACTAAAGCATTAATTAAAAATACAACTGACTCAACAACAGGTTAAGTTTTTCTTACTTAATCATTAAAGTGACATGATAAAAGTATTTGGCCTAGTTTTTAACATTTCTGGAGAGAAAAAAAACCCTGAGTTTAAACTTTATTCATGTCTAATTGAATTTGGAATTCTTAAACTTTCTTTGAAATGCCTTTATGTTTTAATGGATTGTAGTCCTTTTATTATAAGTACAAACTTATTCAATCAAAGAGCGTAAATTACCTTTTATAAAGTTCCTGTATCTTAATAAGGATTTTTTATATCTTTTCTTTTTCTGTTCATTTTTTTTCTCTTTCTCTCCCTATTCTATCACAAACATGCCCTTTGCTCTTATACCCTTCCAAAGGCAATGGATTGAAAGTAGTAAGATTATAAAGAGAGCTATAAGGGGGACAACTATATGGGTTCTAAACTTGTCAGCATTTTTATGTATTGAGATTATTAATATTGAATGCAATAGTTATTGGATATAGCTGGTAAGTTCTCTGCCATGCATACTTACAATAATCCTTCTACCTCTCACTTTTAACATGGGCTATTATATTTCGATATAAATAGAAGAAATAATTATTTACAAGATATCCCAGGAAGCACTCTTTTGGGACTATCCTAACAGTCCACTCCCCACCCCCTGGGAAATCTCAAAGCCAACTTCTTTTACTGTACTCAACGGTGTATGGATCTGCATTTGTTTTTTCCTTCTCTGTCATTAACTTTTCCTATAGGGAAAATATGATAACTTTCTAAGGGTAGTTCTCATGCCTACTTAATATTTCAATGTAATATAATTCTGTTGATTTTTAAAAAATAATTTAAGTGGCAACACTTTGGAATCCAACCTGACATTTCATTTAATATCAAAATGCAACCATTTCTTATAAATTAATAATGCGCTTTTAAGTAGAAATCATGTATATGACTTATTTTCCCAAAAAATGTCATTTTTTCTGTTAGAAAAAAAGTTGCATATTTAAAACTGCCTCCTTATTAGCAAATAATGATAAATGCAAAGTATTGCCACAAATGCCCACTTTATTGTCTGCATAGACAATATAAATTTTTCAAATGATGTAATTTAATTATTCTAAAAGGAAATGACATTTTAAGATTTTCCTTCAAGAAAAAAAGATATGAAAATATCTCAAATTATGCTGAATCTGTACAATATGCTTAAAGTAAGATGTTTCTATGTTATGTGGTTCTGTTACAAATAATATCTGGTCCAATCTTTACCGTCTTTTCCATATATATTAGTTACAAGAAATGTATGGTTATTTTGGAGAGAATGGGCCCAAATGTGAAAGAGATGTAAAGAAAAAACACTATTTTCCCCTATGAAATATACTGTATATTTCAAAAGAAGAAACGTTAAAAGACATTTGAAGATTGCAGGGGCAAAAAAGAAAACCTACCAGGGCTCAGCACTTAAGCACTTTTCCCACTTCCAGGGTCAGAACAGCGGCGATTCCTACATGGACTTTTAAGTGCGGTATGAAATGCCACATTACAGTTCTCTTACACGCAGTACTGTCAAACCTCAAATGTTTTCTTTCTTCAGATGCTTTTCCTTGTACATGATACTAGTAGACACTTTTCTCTTTATATTTGCTGATAGTGAAAGTTATATGCAATAAAATATTTGATGGTTGAAAGCAGTGGTCACCAGTTGGGTTAAAAAAAAACTATGAAATGTAAACTGAAGTGTTATCTCTAGCCTTTTCACTTTTTTCTGTGTTTCTGATGTATTGAATGATTCTCATAAATAGAAAAATAATTTAGAAAATTTTAAAAACTAGTACTCTTTCTCCTTATAAATGTATAAAATTTTAATCTCTTTACAAATTTATTTGTACCTGCTGTACTTATTGTAGATTCAGTGATGCAGTTAAGAAGTAACCCAAGGATTCATGAGTTTGGGATTACTGACCTCTTTTCTTCATATTCAGTTCATATCAATATTTGTGAATTGGTTGTTTAGCTTTTCATTCAACCAAAAATATTCCTTCAAGAAAGCTCCATTTTTATCATTAATACTTCAACATAACCAACATTGAAACAAGTCTGCCATGTTAAAAAGAATTTAAAAACTTATCTCTGAAAATGGTACCTAGAAATACAGGTGTTTCCAGTAAAGTAGCTTCAAAAATAAAATGTCTTATTTACCTGACATGAAATTCAGAACTTTTGGAAGGGTATATTTATGACAAAAAAATAAAAATAAATTCTGTGCTGTAAAGAAGACCTACCCAAAAAAACCAAATGGCACAGAAGATAAACGTAATTACTGAATCTACTGTTTCATTAACATTTTCAAAAAACAAAATGCATATTGTAATATTAGGTACATGACACTTGCATGTTGATATGCCTATATACTTACAAAGTATTCAATGTGTACTTGGTGGCGCTTAAAATATGTCATGTACAACAACTCTTATAAACATTCTTACAGGGTTCCCATTTGCACTTCATATTTCAATAGAGTCTTGTCAGAAAAAACTGATACAAATGGAAAAATAAAATTTGAATTTTAGTTATCTGTTGGACATTACTGAATTGTCTACTCATTTAGTTCATTTTTATTAGACTTGAAAACAGACATTGAAAGATGGAACTTTCTTTTTTCCCACTGACAGGTTATAAAAGATGTTATAAACATATTCCTTTTATACCAAACATTATTTTGCATAACATTTTTCAACTGCATACATTATTATCCATTCATTTTAGATTTTCTCAATGATGCGCATTTTCCTTGTAAATTTCTATGTGGAAGTTTTAAAAATTAAGCAGTAGTAAAATAAATGTTATCTTATTTGTACAACATTTAATTGTTACTCCTTGTAATTTATGAACCTTGTAATATGCTGACTAAGGGTAAAAAAAATGTTGCTTGAGGTAAGGAAATTTGCTTGAGATTGCCACAATTTCAAAACTCTGTAAAGGTAATTTTACATTCACTTCTGTGTGTTTACTAATGTTGACTAGGAACAGAAGCAAAAATACCTAAACCTCTTTTTTTTTTAATTTTCACACTAACCAGTATTATATATTTCAACTACCTAAGATAATGCAATTAATAATATATCCATCCTAAGCTTATGCCAATAAGAATTTGAGATAAGCTTTTAAATTTATGGAGGATTTTCTTTGTGTCTCTGGAAGTTCACTTACCATAAGGTATTTTATAGTCTACTTTAAATAACAGATTTTGTTATACAGGGTAAGCCAAAGGCTGTACAAGAATTAGTGTCATTGGGTCTGATATTTGTGTTAGACCATGAAATATTCCATTAAAATGTATCTGTAAATATAAGGCAAGATTTTGTATCTGGTTTATTTTATTAAATAACATTTTATTTATTTTAATTCATTTATTCCTGGCAAAAGAAGCTCTGCAATACATATCACATTGGATTCTGGATCAAAGATCAAAGATCAGCACAGCTGAAAGAAAATAATGACATTTTAAATACCACATTCATAGACATGACCATTTTTTATGATAGCCAGAATGCCCACTGTTCTTCAGCCCTATGCCATATACACATATGACACTCGTGTTTCCTCGATAAATCAATTCAGTGTTTTCACAATGGCCATTGTTATTTCTGTTAAAATATTTTTTGGCATTTTTTTAATCAAGGAGGCATGCTGGAAATTCTAGTTAATATAATTCACTAAAGGATAGAATTAGGTCTAAATGTTCTTAATTAATAATTGCAAAGCAGTTTCAGTCCATGAGAGGGACCTTCATTATATGACAATCCTGGAGTGATGGTAAAAATAATTGCACACTCCTTTAAAATAAGTTCCAGTTATATATATATATATTATATATGTGTGTAATACAATATATAATCTCTATGTTATCTACATATGTTTAATATACATATAAATATATAGTTGTAAAATTTTTTCATTTAAGGAAATTTTTTCTAATGTTTTAAAACCTAGCAAATAAAAAATGTGTATAGAAGAGATTAAAAGAGAAAAGAAGTTTCCTGATTGCATTTTAAATTCCACTTAGTGCTACTGTACATTGCATGTTATTTCATCAAAACCAAACTCTTGGACGCCTACTGTATATCAGGTCAGCCTACCTCATTAGCTACACCAAGAACCTAAAGAAAATTATGCCCAGACCTTCAAAACTGGTTAAAAATTACTCTTCCAAGTAATGACCACTTTCTAATTTTTGGCATTCCTATGTTGGAGGAAGGAGTGGAGAAATTCTGATTTTAAAAAGTACAATTATAAAAGAAGACATATGATTTAATCAAACTAAAAAACAAATAGCCTATCTTTCAACAACTTTTCATGGTCTTAAATTTGATAGATATTTCTGATGATTGTCTATACTGATTTTTGAAAAATCTAATTATTAAGCTAATACTTTATTATACTAGAAAATTTAGGAAATTATCTTCTGAGAAGGGGTCACAATAATGACCAGAGTTAGTACAGTATTAAAAGTCCTAAAAACACATGTCTTTGCACATACTATCAAAGTTTTCATTCATTTCATCTTTTCTAAATGAACTAAATCCTTACATAGATGGGCGTTGCCTAGAATATGTACACAGGGAAGATTTAAGGGATAAATTTTCACATACATTAGAATTGGTTATAATCATAATGCAGTGTAGTCTTTTAAACTAAGAAAATATTGCTGAAAACAACATTATTCCCCTGGAATATGGCAATCATTCACTTTAAGGATTGAAAACATAGTTAACTAGTAAAGTTGGTATATCAGAAGTATGAGTCTTTTTACTCCCAAGTCAAGAGACTATCAGGAAGTGGAAATTTTTTAAATGTGTTGGGAGAAAAAGATGATTAAAAGGGAACTGAAGATTCCTAAAGGAAAGGTTTGTCTATTTGGCAATTTTATCAAAAGGCAACATGTCCTAATACCCTTCTGCCAGAGCCAGAGGAACTTCATGAAATGGTATCTCAAAGGGTCAGCGATCCCACAAACTCTGATGCCATGCGAGGGGGAGGGGAGTTTGAGGATCTAAGGACCCCCATTTTAACCACATAATCTACTGATTACATATTCACTTGTTTTCAAAAGTAACTCTTTAAAACTGCATTTGTTTCCATGAAAATGCAAACCTATCAACTTTGCACCTCTTGTTATAAATTATTCATCCCCATGCTTCAGGCTATTTCCTGCTTCTAAACATCAAAAAACATATTGCCCCATGTGACATTCAAGTCCCTTCTTTAACCTGTAGGTGTCATAGAAAGCATTAGTATTAGTATTTTTAATCATATTTTGCTTTCAGATTTCCCTGTTAATTGGATGGAGTCATGGAAAATTCGATATACACCGTACTTTGCTTAGATATTGGGGTACATTTTAAGTACCCCATGAACTTCAGGTTAAGAATCAGCAATAACTTTACACTAACCATCATATCCTCATTTTTAGAAACATTTTTCATTCATGTTTGCCTCTCTTGTACCCAGCCACCATCTGTGATTTTCATGCTAAAGTATTACTATCCCCACCAACCCTGTCCTGGCACACAGCTCTTAAATATCCTTGGAATCTCCAGTAGTGAGAGTGTCTTTTGTCTGCCAGGGAGGCTGGTTGCCAGGGGAGCCAATCAGGTGACTAGAGGGGTGGCAATGTTAGCCTTAACCCTGAACCTCCGGGAAAGGGAGAGGGACTGGAGGTTGACTTAATCACCAGTGACCCATGATTTAATCAGTCATGCCTATGTAATGACAATCCCTAACACACGGTGCCAGGGGAGCTCCCTGGATGGCGAGTACATGCTGGTGCCGGGAGGGCAGGTTGTTTTATCCATACTTTGCCTTGTGCATCTCGTCCCTTGGGCTGTTCCTGAGTTGTATAGTCCACAGTCTAGTAAATAAGCTTTTCCTGAGTTATGTGAGCCATTCTAGCAAATGATGGATTCAGAAGAGAGGGTTATGGGAACCTCTGCTTTGTAGCCAAGTCAGTCACAAGTTGTAGGGAACTTGGGGACCCACCACTTGTAATTGGTGTATGAAGTTGGAGGCAGTCTTGTGAGACAGCCCTTACCCTCGGGTCTGCACTAACTCCAGGCCGTTAGTGTCAGAAATGTTAAAATGTAGGTCAAACAGCTGCTGTCAGAGAGCTGGTTGATGGGAATCCACCGCCACCACACCCCAACTTGGATTACAGAAGTATTCGGTGACAGTGGACTGGTAACTTTTCCTTTCACCCCCACCCCTTGAGATTCTCTAAATTCAGATACCTTATGCTTCTCCAGAGACAAAGAAGAAATATAAATTTCTCACTAGAAGACACTTTTGAAAAACAATCTTCAAAACTGGCGCAATTTTATAAGAAAGGAAAGTCAAGCATGAGGTCACATACATGCCAATTTAGTGGAAAAGCCAGATTTAGAACATGAATCTAACTACTGAAGTCCATTGTCTATTGTGTAATTCTGTGCCCTGGGGAACATGTTGTCCAATTCTCCTTTCCCTGGCGTTGTTTGTAGAGCATTTTTAGAAGTGTTCATCTGTCAGAGACATCATCCGTGTTGTGGGAATTTTAGAGCCACCCTTGTTAAAATTCTTAAGATATGAACATCACTTAATGTCCTCACAAATGAATGATTAAAATACAATTTTAATGTAAACTGTATTTAATGAGGTTGCTGACAGTAAGTAGGAGCCTAATCAGAGATTAATTTTTTAACAGGGGTGGGTATGTAGAAAGGGATAGTTTGAGAACATGATAATTCATGGAGGTAAGAAACGAACAACTTTCCACTAAAGGAGGCTTTAGATACTTCAGGGGAACATATTGATATTGGAGAGTGCATGGTGATAAGAAGTACATTTCTCCAGTTTATTGTACAATTTGACTTAGAGCTCTGGAGGCAAATCCACTGAAAATATCTTATAGAGGTGGTCAAAGCCCAACATTACAAGCAACGTAAAGCAACTAACTCCCTTATTGAAAGAATAGTCACATTTTGTTAATGTATACATATGAATCAGTTTAAATCCAAATGTGTATAGCTAGAGGTCTGCCTTCATTTATATTTTTAGGCCGTACTAGTTCTTATGTGCAATGGCTTGTTAGCTGAAGCTATAATCCAGTGCTTATCAGCAGGGCTGGCTTCATGGGTGAGTGTAGGGAAAATAGAAGTTCCTGGATCTGACCCTGAACTACTTGATGATGTAACTGGCCTATTGCTAGGCTACTGCTTCCATACCTGTTGGCAATAAGCTATTACTGACTGAGTCCCTATATAAAGAGCTCTGCCCTGTGCTCTGGCAGATGCAGAGACAGAGGAGGTTTACACACCTGCAGACTTGAGGATGCAGATGTGATTCTAGTGCTCGATCTATCGCCAGAAGAATCAAGCCTGGTAATAAGCTCTTTTACCACAAGAACATTCCACTATCATTCCTCAATCTCACTGACTCAATCGTGAATTTTCCCAGAGCTGAAACCCCAGGCAAGACAGTGGGGGACCAGTGGAGTTGCACAGAACATCAAACTCTACATGGGGCCTGGTGTTTGGGGTTATGCCCTGTAATAGACATCTTAAAGTTCTTAATAATTTTATCTTAGAATTCATATTTTTAAGTGAAGTCCAAAGGCGTAATGGAGGATGTGCTGAGGTCTTGGCGCTTTGGCTCATGTGTGGTTCTGTCCCTAACCACCTCTTTGCTTCCTAGAACAGGGTCTCAGCTGCCCACGCTCCTGCTCATACAAGGGATCACTGCAGCCCATGCCCCAGGAAGGCGCCAAAGTGCCAGTAGAGGGAGGTTTGGGTTAGGCTGTGCTTGCCCACAGTGTTGCAGGGCTGACCAGGTGCCTCTGAGGGTCTGCACTTACCCTGTGAATATCCCCATGCCTGATGAGTACAACATTAACTGACAAAAAAAACTCTATTACAGGTTGAGAGAGAAAGACAAGAAATTAAAAGATTTTTTTTCCTGATGTTTGAAAGTGTGTCACATTTTCATTTTGCAGAGGGCCCTGAAAATTATGTATTTGGCCCTGCATTCTATTTTAGTTATATAACAAAAATATGTTGTCTTCAAAAGTGTCTTTAGAATGACCCTTTAAAATGACCAAGGCATCTTCAGTTGCTTTGATTTAGTAGGTGTGTAGTAGGATACGAAATGAAGACTTCTTCTCTTTTTTGGTTAAACATGCTATAAATCTTTCCACTTCTCAATTTGAAGAGAGACACACAGATCATGTTAGTGGTTCAAAATCCTAAAACAAAGGTTTCTTAGGAAATTAACATTTTCTTTTTTTTTTCTTCCCTCTGTGTGAACAGTAATAACAAAAATGAAAGATGGTATTATTTTGAAAATAAATCCAAACCACACACATAAAATATATGGTCTATACAACTTTATACTAGTTTATACAACTCAGTGAAGGGATTTGGCTAATCATTTCAGATATTTTCTGAGGGCATGAGTTTAATATGGCAATTACAGTGGGAACAAGAACAAAAATAGCATCATGGTAGCATGACCTGAATAACAGGTTAAATAATAAATAGCAAATAACAGTAAAAAGCAATTTACTTTTTCTTTATAATTAAAGTTGAGGACCAGGTGGAACTTTGACTCCAAATTGTAATCCCTTGTGTCTAATAAGATTTCCAAAAATGAGTAATTCAAACCATTATCACTGATCTTGTTGAAATGCAAATCATATTTCACTTATTTTCCCTGATTACACTTCAATAATTTCCAATATTTTCAGATAAAATTATACACACAACTCTAATTTTATCCTGTCTTTTGATTCAGTTTAGACTTCTGTCATTCTCTCTACTTCGGCCACATTATCCCATTTTCTCAAAAATCTTATATCCAATGAAAATCCCATTTCTTCATTTCTTTCCTCATTTATTCAAAAAGAGTTTTTAATCATTGGAAGGTACCAGGCCAGTCCTATGAGCTGTAAGTACAACACTGAGTATAGCAGACATAGCCTCTTCCTTTACAGAATATATTCTCTGGTGAGGGAAACAGATATGCGGATAAAATGAAGGTTCCTGTGGTCAGGATTCTCACCTGGCCCTTGTTGGCCAGCTCACTACACAGGTGTGGGCAATGCATCATTATTGACTCTATATAAAGAGTCCTGCCCAGCATTCTGGGCAACATGGTGGCCCAGCTACAAGGCTGCAGGAGAACAGAGCAGAGGAGGCGGGAGTGGTGGTAGCCTCGAGAACGGCTGTGTGGGCAGAGGGGCCCAGAGGCAGAGACAGGCTTGCTGCATGCAGACTCGCTCTGAGTGAACAGGATTTTAGTGATTGATCTGCCACTGTGGAAATAATAAAGTTGGGTATAACCCTTTCACCCCAAGAACATTCTATTGTCACTCATTTGATCACACTGAATCCATAGTGAACTTGTCCAGGGCTGAAACTCATTGGCAAGACAATTGGCAGCAATTGGCAGGGTTCATTGGTGACCAAGGAAAAAAAACAGGCTGCCCTCGTGGAAGGAGTGTTTCAGCAGGCTGCACTTTTGGATGGGGAGACATTCGAGTGTCGCCTGTGGACATGTGATACTGTGAAGGGGTGGAGGACTGGGGTCAACCCCAAGAGAAAGCTGACTGAAATGGCATCCCTACTAAGTGCTGTAGCCCGAGAGGAAGCAGCACGAGAAGGAGCAGCGGCATGAGAAGAAGCAGTATGGGAGGGCAGGGTACCAGGTGCTGTGGGGCAGGTGAAGGATGTAGTGGAGCCATCAGCCCCAGAAATGTAGGAGCGGAGGTTTGACGAACAGATGGGGGTGGAGGCCCCTCCTCAGTTGAGACCCCACCTGGTTGAAAGTTGGTGGAAAGCCAGAAGGACTTGGCAACGGCAGGTTCTTTCAGGAGAGGTGCAGACCCCTCTCCAGGTTGTGGAGCACCCCATGCTCTGGTTCTATCCTCAGGCTCAAGTGCAAAAGGGAATATGTTCTGCTTCTCACAGGAAGAATTTAAAGGACCTCATGAAGGTCATGAGGACCCAGATGTGGTTGGTTTGAAAAGGCAGGAGCAGACAGAAAGAAACTGGATGACTGGAGCTGTGGCAACAACTGAGACCAGAGCAGCAGTTCTGGCTGCTGAGGACGAAGCAGAAGGCAGAGATAAAGCAACAAGATCAGCCTGTGTGTTTGCTGGACAGGCTGGAGAAGGTGGGTACTATAGGGCCCACCCATGGTCCTTTTGGTTAACTCCTTTGAGTAGAACTGATTTGAATACAGCGAGGATGACCACTTGGTGGCAATGGATCTCCTCAGGCTTGAGGGTTATTATAATTTGTTAGAACTGGTTTGAATATGCAATGGATCTCCTTAGGTTTGAGGGTTATTATAATTTGTTATAATTTTTGTTATTTGTATATTGTCATAGCATCTGTTGTTATTATGGAATTTGGTTACAATGCTCCAGCTTTCTCATGCAGGGATCATTCATTGCATAGGATTGGGAGCACATAGATTGAGAGGCGAGAATCCTGGAGGGGTGGAGTGTGGATAAAATGAAAGTTTCTGTGGCCAGGATTCTCACCTGGCTGGCCCTTGTTGGCTAGCTCACTACACAGGTGTGGGCAATGCATCATTATTGACTCTATATAAAGAGCTCTGCCCAGTGCTCTGGGCGACATGGTGGCATGGCTGCAAGGCTGCAGGAGGGCAGAGCAGAGGCAGGAGTGGTGGCAGCAGCCCCGAGGACAGCGGTGTGGGCAGAGGCCCAGAGGCAGAGATTGGCTTGCTGCATGCAGACTCGCTCTGAGTGAACAGAATTTTAGTGATTGACCTGCCACCATGGAAATAATAAAGTTGGGTATAACCTTTTCACCCCAAGAAAGTTCTACTGTCATTCCTTTGATCACACTGAATCCATAGTGAATTTGCCTGGGGCTGAAACCCACTGGCAAGACAGATATTAGCCAAATATTTACAAAAATTAATATATAATTTTTAATTCTGATAAATATGGTAGCCATGTATACCATGCCATAGAGTATGAAAATGGGAAATCTGATGGGATGTCGTGGTCAGGGGAAGAGATACTTGGTATTTGGATGAATTCGTAAGTGGACATGAGAAGAAAACAAAATAGAGGCACAGAAAGCAGCACGTCAGGAGCTGAGGTAGGCTTGTTTTTGAAAAACAAAAAATGTTGGAGTAGAATTACATAGTGCTTATCTGTATTTGTATCTATAACATAGCTTTATTTCACAAGCAGCATTAAATGTTTATTCACTACCAGCTATGTGCAATGAACTATATATAATGCGGTAAAATATATAAAAGAAATATAATAGGGGTTATCCACAAAAAACAGAAACCACTCTAAATGTTTAAAGAGTGTTAGTTACCCAAGGGAGAAGACAAACAGGGGTGATGAAAAAACCCTGGGATTAGCAACGTTAGGAAGCTGCTGTCATACCCTGGCCGGAGAGTGAGGGCAAGTCCTGAAGCCAGGATCTTCCACCAGCAGCTACAGCCATTGTGCAGCTTCCAGCCAGGACCTGGTGCTGTGAGCAGAAGAGGGGTCTGTCTGGTTGGTTCTTGAGTCAAGGAGGAGTTGAAGGTGCCCCTGAAAAGGAGTGAGAATAATACATTTTGTCCTCTTCTCTGCCTCTTATCTTCCATGAGAGCCTTCCAGTGATATCTGGGAGCCAGAGGGCAAGAAGGCTTGGCAGTTAGAGTTCTTTGGATACATGACAGAGGTTATCTAGATGCAAAGAGGGAGTTTACTGGCACAAAACACTTTCTATATTTAGAGAAAACTTACTACCTAGTCAAAGAAGGTCATTCTTTGCTAGTGGTTATTAGATATGCCAATGATGCAAATATGTTTTTATCCGTACAACTCCTGTGTTACATGCACAGATTTGAATCAACATCCACATTATAAGGGAAAATTAGCTCTAAATAAATTATAAGCTGTCAGATGCATGAGTTTCAATATTATAAATATTTCATAGCTGTGGTTTTTAACTTATTTTATTTCATTTATTTTGAGTACTCCAACTATCATATATGTTAAACCATTTTTGTATATTTGAAAATGTTCCCAGATCCCTTTATTTTATTTAAGCAACAAATTATACTGAGCACCCACAATGTGCCACAGGTTATGCAATGTGCTACAGGTAAGAAGAGGACAAAGATCTAATTTATATTCCTAAGAAGTATGAATAGTGGAAGAGGCACCTTTAAAGACAATCAAAATATGCCACCTCAAGTTAACTAAGCCCTTCAAATCATATGATGTATTAGAAAATCATTGCTGGATATTAAAGAGTCAACAGATAAATTCAAATAGAAAACGACATAATTTTACCTACTTTTCATAAAGAAAACTCTTATGGCAGCAAAGAGGAAAAAGCAGAAGAGGAAGAAATCCATTCATTAACTTGTTCAATACATGTTTACTGAGCACCAGCCTTTTGCTGAGCTCCATACTAGACACTGGGAATATAAAATGAGTAAGATCCATTTTTTACTTTCAAGGCACTGACAAAGGAGACAAATGTAAACAGTTAATCCTACTTGATGGTATTCAGGGCTGTGATTGGGCCACATTCAGTGTGAAATGGGAATCTTATAGCATCTTGAGAAATCAGGGAGATTCCTGGGGAAAGTGTCATCTGGATAAGAGACCAAGAGGATGAGCAGGAGTTCCCTGGTGCAGAGAGAAGGGTCAGAGGAGGCAGAGCATCTCAGGTTACTGAAGCAGCATACGCAAAGACAGAAATAAAAAGCATAAACAGAATCCAGAGATTTGGGGAAACTGCTGTTCAGTGAGCACACAGATTACAAGAAAGTGGGAGAGATGAATTCAGAGAAGTAAGTAATAGCTAGAATCTCAGTTCTTGTCTCCTTCAGTATTTGGTACTTTACCATTGGAGAAATGCTTTGTCACTGAAGTATTTCAAGAATTTGGATGCTGGAGAGGATGTGGGGAAAGGGGACCCCTCCTACAGTGCTGGTGGGGATGTAAGCTAGTTCAACCCTTGTGGAAAGCAATATGGAGGTTCCTCAAAAACTAAAAATAGAAATATCATTTGACCCAGGAAACCCACTCCTTGGAATTTACCCAAAGAAAAAAACTTCTCAGATTTAAAAAGACATATGCAGCCCTATGTTTGTCGCAGCACTATTCACAATAGCCAAGATATGGAAGCAACCTAAGTGTCCATCAGTAGATGAATGGATAAAGAAGAGGTGGTACATATACACAATGGAATACTATTCAGACATAAGAAAGAAACAAATCCTACCATTTGCAACCACATGGATGGAGCTGGAGGCTATTATGCTCAGTGAAATAAGCCAGGCGGAGAAAGACAAGTGCCAAATGATTTCTCTCATTTGTGGAGTATAACAACACAGCAAAATTGAAGGAACAAAATAGCAGCAGACTCAGAGACTCCAAGAAAGGACTAGTGGTTACTGAAGGGGAGGGGTGTAGAAAGGCGGGTGGGGAGGGAGGGAGATGGGGATTGTGGGGTATTATGTTTAGTACACATGGTGTGGGGTGTCACGGGGAAAACAGTGTAGCACAGAGAAGGCAAACAGTGAGTCTGTGGCACCTTACTACACTGATGGACAGTGACTGCATTGGGGTATGGGTGGGGACTTGATAATATGGGTAAAAGTAGTCACCACATTGTTTTCTCATGTGAAACCTTCATAAGAGTATATATCAATAATACCTTAATAAAAAAAAAAGAATTTGGAGACAGCAAGAATAGTTAGTATGACTTCCGATACATTTGCAGAGGGACTCGAGAGTTTCAGAAGTAATCATATTTGAGTTCCCTAAATTTGTGTTGTTTTTACACATCAGCACAATGGTTGATAAAGATCTAAACCAAAGCTTGCTCACCCAAAGCATAGCTGGAGAACTGCAGTTATACGCTCCCAGCTTCCTTTCTCCAATTCCATCTGCCTACCATTCATGAAGATTGTCTCACCTTCTGTTTATTTAAGTCCATGCTATCTGTTCTTTGTCAAAAACCAAAGCCTTCTTAGAGAAGTTTCTGCTCTCTTACTTAAGTCTCATAATATTCTTATTAATCTTCAGTGCACTTCTCTGTTCTTTTTTGATGCAACTGAAGATTTCATAAACTGCTAAAACATTTACTTGCAATGGAGTAAGCTAAAATATAGGACTGGAGAAGAAACCTAAGTTCCTATTTAATAACAGAGTCTGAATATCTAAAAATTCAGTATATTCTCAATAAATATTTGTTGAATCAATGAATGGTCCATTCAAATTGTTTTCTGTATTTCTGAAGGATGGTACATTTATTCACTCAGTTAACACATGTTTATTAGGTGCTTCCTGTATGCCACATAGTCTTCTAGGCACTGATTACATAGTCGTAAATAAAAAATAAGATAATCCCTGATTTTATGGTATTCTATTAGGGTTCAGATAGGTAACATACGAAGATTGAAAACATGCACATTTTTCTCTGCAATAAAGTGTATGAAATAAAATAAAGCAAGAAAGTGTGTTAGCTCATGCAACAGTGGAAGTATTTAATTTTTAAAAGAGTGGTTATTAAGGACTTCATAGAGAAGGTGACTTTTGAACCAAGACAGAAAGGATAAGGAAGAATGAGGCATGCGGTATTCTGAGGAGAGTGTGTTAGGCTGAGTGAGCTGCAATGCAAAAGTCTCAAAAATTTTTGAGATATGTTTGAAGAAAAGCAGAGTCACTTGGGACTGGAACAGAGAAACAGGAAATGAGATCCGATGGGTAATGGAATGGGAGAGGCAGAATTTGTAGGATATTGCAGGCCATTTTCAATACGTTGGCTTTTACTAAGTAAAATAAAAACCACAGAACAGTTTTGAGCAAATAAAGGGCTTTAACATGGTGTAACAGGATGACCTGTTTGGGGGGAAATTATGAAAAATGATAAACTCAAGGAAGTGTGCTATAGAGGAGCAGAGATATGGTTAATAGCAGGAGGGTATTAAACATTATTTCTTGTAATACAAAAATAAAATAAAAACATTTTTATATCAATGAGAATTATCCAATGGGAAAATTAGAAAAAAATGGTGATTCGGGAAAAGGGAGGGTGACTTTTGGGAAAAGATGACTTTGAATAGGTAAGGATTGGAGCTGGTGTACCACTGACAGATTTAGCTTTATTCAGGAGTTTTGGAGGTTTTGTTTTGTTTTGCTTTTTAAGAGAAATGAAAAAGCAGAGCAATTAAGTAAAAGTGAGAAAGGGAAAGGAGGAGGTATTGGAGGAGAAAGGATGGGACATAAAGGTGTCCTCTGGCAGAGGGAATGAATGCACTAGGGGAGTACATGACTAGGGAAATATAATAAAATTGCCACACAAACGGAAGCGCCCACTAGAGTTAGTCGTCTCGCATCTGGAGATCTGAGGGCTTCACTGTGTGGTTTTCTACAAACTTGTTTAGGAAGCGAGGGTTGTATTTAAGCCTTGTTTTGTTTTTATTCGTGTCTTTTAAATTTTAATATAATTTAAAAACCAACCGACAGAGAAAGACCGTGTGACCAACAAAACCACACTTCAGAGGTGTGGGGCTACAAAGCGTGGACGCCGGCGGGGGGCGTGCTGCGCGGGGCGCGGCGCGCGGCCCCAGGACCGGCCGTTCTGTCGGGTTAGCTCAGGGGCTCCCGCGCAAAGCCAGGGCCAGGCGCCGACCCGGAAGTCCTGAGGTAGCGAGGCGTCGGGGAGCGGCCTGGGCAATTCCTGGGGAGCGGTCCCAGGCGGGTGAACGCGGAGGACCGGGTAGTCCGGCAGGGGTGGAGGGGGTCCCCGTCCGGGCAGGCCGCAGCCCGCGCCCCAAACCCCTGAGTGCGCGCACGGGCACAGGGACGGCGCTAACAGCGGGCGCTGTGCACCAGCGGCGGCGACCGTCGGGAAGCGTTGGCCTGCGCCTGTGCGCTGCTCCCCGCTGAATAAGGTGGGTTTTTGGACGAGGCCTTGAAACACTAAAGGGGCTGAAGTTAAAAGGCGCATGCTTTAGAGTGACTGTAATGAAGAACTATGGACAATGTAAACTGGGTGAAGAAGAAAGGGAATACTTGGGAGAGAGGAAATGTGGTAGTATCAACTATAGTTGCTGGGAGGATCACATGGTTATTGGAGTCAGGTAGAAGAATGGAATGTAAAGAAAGCTGGGTGTTTGAAATTCTAATTTATGGAAGTTTGCCGCTGTTGGTGAAGATAAAATCTACGATATGCTCCTGTGGGTGAATGCCTGAGGTAAAGTGGAGAGTACAATCTCTAGAGGAGGTACTGGAACTGCAAGGCTATATTGTCATCTGTGTAGATGTTGAAATCAAATTAGGAGCAAGAATATTGAAGAAATGATTATTTTGAGGCTTTAAGATAAGAGAAACAGCAGAAAATTTTCATAAAAGAAAATTTTATGAGATTAGATACAAAACAAGATTTGGGAAATGATTTGAGAATGATCTTGAAGCAGCAATGAGAAATGGGGGTTACTTACTCTACCTCCCAGCCTGGTTCTGGGTATACAAAGAGTCCTCTGAAAGTATTCATGAGACTGTTTTGATCTGACTTATTCCATATTTAAAACTGTTAACAGTGCCTCAATTCCTGAGGACAGATTAGCTAAGAATATAATTTTTTATATTGAGGTACACACAATAAAATGCATAAATCTCAGTGTACAAATTGATTAATTTTGACATATGTGTACACTCATATAACTATCACCCAGATACAGATAACAAACATTCTCACTGATATTTTTTCCACTTCACCTATTTTCCCATTCCCCCCTCCCAGATTTATCTGTTCTCTGTGTCTGTGACTCTGTTTCTGTTTGTTTGCTCATTTGTTTTGTTTTTTAGATTCGATAAGTGAAATCATATGATATTTGTCTTTCTCTGTGTGACTTATTTCACTTAGCATATACCTTTTAGGTCCATCCATGTTGTCACAAATGACCAGATTTGATTCTTTTTTATGACTAATATTTTATTGTATATATGTACCACACCTTTTTTAGCCATTCATCTATCAGTGGACATTTAGGTTGCTTCCATATCTTGGCTATTGTCAATAATGCAGCAATAAACATAGAAGTGCATATATCTTTTCAAGTTAGTAATTTTGTTTTCTTGAGTTAAATTCCCAGAAGTAGAATTGCTGGGTCCTGCAGTATTTCTATTTTTAGTTTTTTGAGAAGCCTCCATATTTCTTGCCATAGTGGCTGCACCTATTTACAATTCCACCAGCCCTCTAGGAGGGTTCCATTTTTTCCCTCCACATCCTCACCAATACTTGTTATTTCTCATCTTGTTGATATTAGCCACACTGACTGGTGTGAAGGGATATCTATTGTGGTTTTTATTTGCATTTCCCTGATCATTAGTGGTGTTAAGCATCTTTTCATGTGTCTGGTGGCCATATGTATGTTTCCTTTGAAAAAGTATCTATTCAGATCCTCCGTAGCTGGGCATATAATTCTTGCCTCACTGTTCTTTAGTTTAGAAAATGTAACTCTACTTTTGATTTGCAATAAATGCCATTGAAAGTCTGATTCTAACCTAATTTTCTCAATTTTTAGAAGTTACATAATTTCTTTCAGATCTAGTGTATTCATTTTTGTTTTTCTTTTCTTGGCTGTGTTTGTACATCTCTTCATTATCTTATGTTTTCCCACAAAGCTATTTTTTCTTGTCTTTTTTGTCTTGTTATTTTTCTTCTCTTATAATTTATCTTTGTATGTGAAGTGAGTTAAAAATTTTTCAATTAATTTCTCTCATTTGGTCAACTCTTGTTTCACATTTTCTTATAAAGATAGGATTTTTTTAAGAGCATACCATTCATGATGAGTATTGAATTAAGATTTATCTCTGTCATGTGTATGTGTGTGTTTATGTTTGCACATATTTTTAAAAGCCCAATCATACTACACAGTCTAACAAAATAGTAGTCTTCTGCCTCATCTCCCAGCACCCAAGTTTCACTCATTAGAAACAGTGATTTTCAGTTATTTTAGAAAATGCTTCCTGTCTTCTGTATTTTTTCTTTTTCTTATTTTTTAATTGAAATACACAGTTGACACTTCAGCATGGGTTTGAACTTCATGGGCCCACTAAATTATTACTAATTTATTTTCAAAGACTTACCCTTCTTGAAGGAAAATAAATAATTATAGAATGTTATCCTATATAAGTAACTACAATTTCCAGCAAACTTCCAAGAGTAAAATAAATTTGCTGGGACGAATTGTGTCTTCCAGTGATGGCCACAGGAATATTTCCAGTCAGACATTCCACTTTATTTACCAGACAAATATTATCTGTGGTCCCACCTTTGGAATCTGAGAGGGAGCTTGTGATTGCTGCAACCCACAGAGTGTATTGGAAGCCATACTATTTAAATTTCAAGACAAAGTAACATCAAGGATAGAACGTCCCTGGCAATCTTTTGGAGCACGTCCTTTGAAGCCTGGGTATCCATTTAAGAAGGCCAGCTGCCTTGAAGATGAAATGCTAGAAAATCACACAGAAATAGAGAGAGGCCCAAGAAAGCCCACCATTCTAGTACTCAGCCAAGGCTTACTAGTCGAGGCTTCAAATCCCAGGCACTGGCATATAAGTAGATGAGATTTCAGATGATTCAAGACTGCAGGCTTCAAACTGCCCTGGCTGAGGCAGAATGGAGCTGAAACCAACTAGTCTTGCTGAGATCCCAGCCAAGACACCAGATCCACAAGCGAAACAATTGTTTTATATCAATGAGTTTTAGGGTTTTGTTTACAGCACTGGATATCCAGAAAATTCATCTAAAAATGCAAGGTAGGTAGAAGAAAAGACAAGCTATCAAATGAGGAAAGACAGTTTGTTTCTGATATAAGCTTCATAGAGCAGTGGAAATTTCATGCCTGTATCTTTGAACAATCTATAGTATGCAGAACAGGAGTCTGTAAGAGAGTTTTGAAAGACATTAGCTCAGAAAGAATCTTTCTCACAATGGCATATATATTGCACCTTCGTGTTTCCAACAGGTGATCACTCCTGATTATAAGTTCTGGGTCACCTGGAAGGGATATCAAATAGAAACCTCACAGTGTGTGTGTTTGTTTTTTTTTAATTCCATTTCTAATCAACATCAGCATAGTTACTCAAGTTCATGCTAAGTACATTAATTCCTTGTTCTCTCAGTTTTATTTAGGCTCTGTAACTTCAGGGTGATTACAAGTTAAAAATTAAAACTTGGAATGACCAAATTGATTGTTTTTTCCCTAGTACAAAAATGGAAGTTGTTTAATACAACTATGTTTTCAATTTTAATTTTAAAAATGTAATTGAATGCATAATTGCTGAAGAGCCGCTAGATTAGAAGCTATCATGCACACATTCACGAGGAAGAGAAATAACCTGCCTTTAAGGTTATAAGTATCTCAGAAGGAAGAGTAAGACATTTCAATATTAAAAAGACACATACTTAACAAATAAAACATGGAACCAGAGTATGGCAAATGTCATAGTAACATAGAAGGTCAAAGTAATAATATCTGATTGTAGAGTCAATGGAGGCTTTTCCATGGTATTGGCCTATAAAATTATATGCATTATTAATTGACCAAGAGAATATTTTAGACAGAGAAAACATTTTAGAAAGAACATTTTAAATAGTGTTTGAAAAAGCCCTTGAAGAAGAGCTTCATAAACTTGAAGAAGCACAGGGCATAGCAGGAGACACTGTGTAGTTGAATTTACTTTGGTAAGTACAAGCATTCCAAGGTCAGAATATAGGATTTTATCTTTTGATGAAATTGCTTTTGATGGTTTGAAGATGGAGTTGGATAAAAACTGCATTTTAGAAATTTATACTTTTATATTAACTATAAATCTTAAATCTGGAAGATAAGTTCAATAGTAAGATATATATATTTTGCGAATGTAGATGGTATACGGTGTACTTTTGGTTTAAGATGGTGGAGTAAAGAATTCTTGTCATCTTCAAACTAGAACTAATAAAAATAAGAACAATAAGCACAACTAACAATAACAAAAGCAAAACAAGCTCCATTTTAATGAAAATTGGGAAGCACTAATACCTGTAGCCTCAATACATGAACAAATATGTTAAAAGAGTGTGTCAGATTTTGGCCAGATTCAACAGGCAACTAGATTTCCTGAACTATAAGGTACAAACTGAGGAGGAAAACCAACTTATTTTGAACAAACAGGACACAGAGTAGTAGCTCGTTATGGAAACCTGAACTTTGACAATACTTAGGTTAAGGTGGAAGCTAGAAAATATGTAGACATTCCATAGCTACAAAAGCTAGCCTTTATACTGACGAGTTAGAGGAGAGACAATGGGTTGCAAACAGGTTTGCTGCTGCCAAGATTTGTCAGCTGAAGTTAAATAAAAACTCGGTCATTGTGCTGCGCGCACGCACGCGCGCGCGCGCGCGCACACACACACACACACACACACACACACACAGCTTTGTGCATATGTGTTTCATTGGTAGTCTTTAAGGTCCCGGTAAAGCTAATTCTATCCTTGCTTTTAGAGTTGAGAATGAAAGTTTGGCTTTCCTCCACCTATATCTTCCAGACATTGTTTGTTTAAGTGTGACCTGTAATCCAACAGAATAAATAAAATTGAATTTCAGAAATTTTGGAAGTGAAAACTAGAAAGTGAAATATTTTTCCTTTCATATTTTGAGAGCTTTCCATATCATTTGGGAGTTTATTATTTCTATATATCAGAAATTCAACTAACTATAGCCTCTTAAGAAAACATGGTTTACTTTTCTCTTGTAACTACTAGAGCATAAGATAAAACCAATGCAGTGCAAGCACAGTCATTAAAAGACATCGGGAATCCAGGCTCCCTCCAGCTCTTAGGGTCACAAAATCTCCAGTCCATCTGCAGCCAGGAAGAAGGGGGAAGGACAAGGAGCTAAGACCTGGGTCAACTCAATCTGTTTAGTTATTTCAGGAAAATAGTATCGCTCCTGGATCACATCCAGTGGAAATCTACTTCCTTTTCATTTCAAGAACTGGTTCATATGGTCAGCCCTCACTGTCACAGTCTGGAAACACGAATTTTAACTGGGACACATTGCAGCTCTAAACCAAACTATGCTTCTATTAGTAAAGAAGAAAATCAAAATAGATATTGGACAGTTAACACTTTCTGTAAAATTTGGTGAAAGAAGTATTAATTAAAGGCTAGAACTCCTGGAAATGGAAGGAGCACAGAAGAAATCAGGACCCAGAGTCTTCCAACTCCAACCAAGTTCTGATGACTCTGTTGGAAATTCTGGTGTCTGTGTGCTGTTCGGCTCTACCCTGAATTTTCAGACTCTAGATTAAGAGAAAATCAGATAATCCCTTAATTTAGTTTGACTCTGTGTATGTTTCCTTGCAATTGAAAAGGCCCAGACACACCAAGCAGATGCCTGTGAGACTTCTGTCTGTCCCAGAGTTGCATCATGCCACAGCAGAGATGTTCATGAGAAAATGACAACAGGTTACCTTTATGGTGCCTGGGTCTTAATCTGTTCATTACCCTAACTCACTACTCCACTTTCTTCTTCACACTAAACACTACATTTTTGCGAAGAGTTTGTCTAGGAAGAAATTTTCAGATTCATAAAAAGAAAGAACAAAAGAAACATAGTGGGCCTTAGGAAAAAGAACTAAAATATAATGTGAAAATGGGCTTAGCATACAAAAGATATTTGTGAACATACTAGAAACATAATAGAAAGACTAGCATAAAGACTATAACTAAAGCATAAAACATACAGCATATAGCATGAAATTTGGGGCACATATTTGCCATTATATCAAGTAAATTGAAGTAAATATCAGTGAAACATCTCTATCAAATAAGATAGCATAGCGAGATACAAGGACTTGAAGAAAAGTGAGACAATGCTAATAAATGAAAAGTGTGGCAGAATTAAGATATTTACATAGAAAAATATCATCACAGAAGTAAAGGTTACATTGGAAATAGGTAAAGGAAAATATATTCTCCTTAAAATAGATAATGGAGAGAAGAAATAAAGCCAACTGAAATGTAAGAGAAATGTTTAAAAAGATTTTTGAAAGAAAATAATAACTGTACTATAGAAAAAGATGAGCTAATGTTTGCATTATTGCTGGCCTTTATAAAGAAACCAAAACCAGTGGAATAGAAAAAATTGAAGCAGAAACAAATTGAAAAGCTTTTCACAGAGACAATTTAAGAAAACTTGCATAAAATACATGAAAATATGAGGCTACATACTAAAACCAAAATTTCTGTTTAGGGAAAAATTGATGCAGGTCAATTAATACAAACGTACTTTGAGAACAAAAAATTGCTGTGGCGTTCAGAGGGAAAATCTCATTTGTCTATAAATTGGAATAAATAAGACTGACTTCAGAACCCAACCGTAATAACATGACAATTAGAAAACAAAGAACATTTTTAAAAAATCATCAAGGAAGTAAAGTGTAATTCAAGAATTTTAGATCAAGTTAAACTTTTATTCAAGAATGAAATAACAGACAAATTTGTAAATTCAAGACACAATCCTAATAAGCCAGTTTAGGAGACAAGCTTCAGCAAAGAGATGAATGGGCAAATTGATAAAATCAGTGAATTTTAAAAATCTTTCCAAGTGCCAGTCAAGCTACACAGTCTCAGTTAGGTGACAGTATGTGGAAAGAAAAAATTGTTATGCATGGAGGTGATACGTAAATGATAATACAAAGCAATAATGTATAGAACTTTGAGAGTATAAAGATGGTGAATAATAGGATGAGGCCATCCTCATTATGGAGGAGTTGGAGGAACACAGAACCTGGGGGCATTTTAATGCAGTGGTTAAGCACAGTTCTGATGCAGACTTTTTCAGGTTCAAAGCCTTGGCTCTACCTTTTACCAGCTCTGTGACTGTGGACAACTTATTTGACCTCTCTGTGCCTGCTACTTTACATCTGCATAAAGGGGTGTCAAGGAGTTCCTACCATATGTGGTTGTTGGTAGCACTGGACTAAATGAGTCAGTATTTGTGGTATGCTTAGACTGGTGCTTGGTATAGTTACCCCCTGGGAAAGCAGTCTTTAAAAAGATAGGGTAGACTTTGAGTTCCATCTGTAAGACTACCTAGGTTCAAACTGATCCAAGTCCAGTCAGTTGTCTAGAAAAGAGAGTCTAAAATTAGAGTTTTACATTCCCTTACTCCCTTAAAGTCTCTGAAAGGGAAATAGACTTAAATTTCTTACCAATATAAATGTTACTATTCCTCTCCAATTTGGAATAAAGAAGTAGCTACAATATTCTTTCTTAAACTGCATGTATATATAGGGGTATTTTTTAAAATAATATAAATATCTTTGCCTTTATCACGTGGAAAGCACCTGTCCCAACCCATTTACAATCTTCAATGTATTCTTCAATGTCATGTAATGTTCTCCTGGATGTTCTATAATTTATTTTACCAAGACCCAGTTTTGAGACTTTCAGTTTTTATTTATCATTTTAAAGATTGTTATGATAAATAATCTTTTAATGAAATCTTTAACTCCATCCATTCATATTTCATAAATTCTCAGAATTATTGTGTCAAATGGATTATTTGACTATGGATATTTATTTAAGAAATATTATTCATAAAAACAATCTATGTTCCCACTTGCTCTGAGAGTTTCTGTTTATACCTCTGTAAAAAACTAATGTTAGCATTACTTTTTAAGTTGAAAATGATATCATATTACTTGGTTTGGCATATCATTTGTTACTTGTGAGACTAAGTAACTAAGTAACTAAGAATAAGTGTTAAATGTATAATATGGGAGCCATAATTTTTTACATTCAAATCCTGGATATGCCAATTGCTGGCAGTGTGTCCTTATACAATTAATCTCACTGAGACTTAGTTTCTTCCTCTTTGAAATAGGAAAATTACAGTACTTTGCCTGAAGTGTTTTGAGATTTCATTGATATGTTGGAAGTTGGTTTGCTTGTAGGTGGTATACGGTTAATAATTTGTATCTAGTGTACATGTGTCCACTATTAGTGACATAAATTTTGGGGTAGAGATTTAATGAGTTATTTGTCATAACCGTCTTCTCTGTTTTATTGTGCATGTGTGTGTGTTGTGTGTGTGTGTGGACATCACATGCAAATTGAGATTGACTTGCCACCTGCCAACTTTCAGTTTGCTGAGACTGTTCTTGCTCTGTGACTCCCAGAAAAACTGCTTTGGATACTGATTCTCACTGCCAAGCAGTGGTTGTCATTTCCACATCTGAACCCAGACTGCTCCTTTCTCCCTTTCTCACAGCACCGCAATCTCTGCTTCTTCCCTATAATTCTACTTTTGCTGGGAGGGCAACTCAAGAGTGTGGCCTTGCTGTCTTCCTTTTATCTGGTCCCATCTGTACTGTATCTAATGGAAATTAATCCACATTTACATTTCCTAGCAGGTGCACATTATTATTTCCTAGTTCATAGTTCTGATGCAGGTGTCTCTTTTCCAGGGTTGGTTCATGAAGAATTTGTATTCATGTTGATACCTAACTCAAAGTTATCCAGGAAACATATTCCGACAATCAATATTTATAAATATTGGTTTTGTCAACTTATGTATGTACCTTTTCCCCCACATGGAAACAATTAATTTGGCACGAGTACTTCAGATATTCTTGGCTGGCTTCCAGGTGTTTAAAAATACATAAAAATACACAAAAGCATGTTTAATTTTGTGTCATCTTTGAACCCATTTATAAGTTCTCTGTTTACCTGAACACTATATTCAATGTAAATATTTTATTACTCTTCTTTTCCTTTATTAGAACTAAAACAGATGTTCTCTTGTTAGAGATTTAGTTCTCCACCCAAAAGTACCTCTGAGGTAGTGGTACACTGAAACACGACAGGGTTCATAACAAATTGGTAATTAAAATCTGTTGTTCTATATTTGTGTGATGAGTGGGAGACAAATGTACTGAAACTTTATTCACATATTGCAATTATTTTATATGCCACATAAATTCTACTTAGCTCTGTTTATGTCTTTTTCTGTTACTGTTTTAGAAACTAGATATGCTTTATATAAAAGCTAAAAGAACATCTTCAAATGTCAGACTCTAAAATGAAATCTAAGCTTTGGAGAAATATATATATATATATAAGCAAATTGTTTTTGCATCTCTAAAAGCCTAAATTACTTCTCAGTCCTGCTTACTAAATCAAAATGTTTGTCAATACTAATCCTTTAGTGTGAACCATCTATATCAGGATGGAATGGCAAAACCTGTTGTCTACCAGTACAGTGCTGTTAGCCAATGTTTCTCATTGATTTTTTTTCCCCAACCTGGGCCTGTAAAAACACATTACAGTTGAGTATAATTCTCTACTGAAGAATATTTACTATAAATGCATTTTTTAGTCCCTATTAGCTTTACCTTCTTCAGTTGAGCTCAGAGCCTCACATCCTCTTTCCAGCCCCAAGTCCCTTGAATTAAAAGCAAATTCTCCTCTTTTGTTTGTTACTAAATAAATTTTAATGCTTTACAATCTTGCTATGTAAGTTTGGTCCCTGGACCAATCTCAGTGGTATTATCTAGGAGCTTTTAAAAATGCAAGATTTCAGTCTGCATGCCAGTCTTACTAAGTCAGAATCTACATTGTAAAGTCATGATCACATGCACCTTAAAGTGTGGAAAACACTGCCAATATCTAATTCTCATCAGCTGTTTTCTCTTTATAACTTCTTGCTTGATTTATGTCCCATCCAATATTGAGGTTGATTTGAGGAATGTTATCAAAATTTCCCTAATAAGCAAATCCAGTTTTTCCACAAATCACTCTTCTTCCACCCTTTTTTTATCATATTTCAATATTGGCCAACATTGCTGTCTAAAGTCTTTTTTTTTTCTGAGTCTTTTATGGCAGTAATGGAACTTCTCTTTTCTCTTGGAACTGAGTCTCTTTTTGTCCCCATTCTCTTCCTTCTACTACCGATGGCAGGAGCACTCCAAGAGTCTGAATTTTGCCCTCCTTTTTTTTATTCTACTCTATTTTTAATATTTAAAAATTTTTATATTATTTTATTTTAATTTTATTCTCCTCTAGTCCTTGATAAAATTACATTCTTTCTTAAAACTTGAAGAGTTACTTTGAAGTACCTGATTTCCAAGTCTTTATCTCTGGCCCATATTTATCTCCTGAGATCATTTTTATCTTAAAAAGCTTGAGGAGCATCCCAACCTAGACATCCTCAAGGTCAGTTGGCTCAAACGGAATTTAGACCTTTACGTCCCAAATGACTTTCTTTTCCTTTCATTATTAGGCAAATTGTTATCTTTCATTTCACAGTACATTGCACATTCCTTAAAGTTGTGGATTGAATTAATCTATTCAGCACTCTCCAATGTGAAGGCAGGATACAAAACAATCAGCAGGTAGATAATTTGACTAACCAGATTCTTGCATTCAAATGTCAGTTTAGTTCGACCAAAGAAGTTCTCCCAAGTTCTACCAAGGAATATCTGGAGGTATTCTCTAGATTAGCATTGTTACAATAACATAGGGAAGGGTTAGTTGAACTAAAATCTCCCTACAGAATGACTCTATGGAGAATACCAAATAGCTGTGTCAAGTGCATGTGAGTTACACACACGTGTACATCCATGCCTGTATATTTGTCTCTCTCAAAATACCTATCTCTCCATCTGTGAAAGACACGACAATAGGCCAGTATTATGATAATGTGGAGTTGGTAGAAACATTTGCCAAAAACTATTGCTGAAGCCTCTGTACACTATCGTACAGACCCTTTTCTTCACTTATCGTTGTTTCCTTGTACACTATCTTGCTAAGTATTATCTATATCACATATGTTGATACAAGTTGGATTTATCATATCTTTTTCAGGTTGATATGAAATATGCAGGGAAATTTTCGTTCTCATAATGGCTCCACATTAGAAGTGAATTTAGAGAGTCCAGTAACTATATTTCTGTAACTCTCTTAAATCATGTGCTTATGATGCAGGTCTGGTACCTGTCTCCCACACTGAAGGGCCTAAAATGCAATGGAGGCTTAGATCAATAGAAAAACAGAACAGATATGGGGCTTGCTTTAAGTATCTGTGCTCTGCTAATTGCTTTTTTGGCCTGGATAAGATTTATTGATTTTTTTACCTGTAAAATGTAATTACACATAATTTTTGGGTGTGTTTTAAGGAATAATGATGGTATTTTACAGTTGTTAGTAGCATAGGTTTGGGGGATTAGCACAGACCTGAGTGGAAAACCTGGTTCCAATGTCTACCATGTATATTATCTTGTGCAGGTTATACACATTCTCAACAGTCGAGTTTCTGCAAGGGTAAAATAGTGACAGTAATCTGTATCTTATGGTTACTGAAACTATTAAACAAGTTAATGTGTTAAACACCAAAACATTTTCTTAATGTCTTAAATAGTATCTATAATTATATTAACTCCTAAAAAGTGGTCAGTTTATGTCAAATTTTTCCTTCTAGCATTTCCTAATTATTTTTTTACACATGCTGGGCTATACAGATTGGGTTCAGGAGCTCTGGTTTCAAGTGCTTGTTCTGCTAATTTCTAGCTATGTGTCAATACTGTCTCTGAACTTTATGTTCTCATTTGTGGAATTGGGTTTGTAATGCTCAAATTAGATAAAGCATGTAAAAATGCTGTGACAACTCTAAAATGATATATAATGTGAGTTATTGCTAAATTAAATTGCAGATGATATGGGTCATCAACTAATTCATTTAACAAATATTTATTGAATGCATAACAAGTTCTAGGCTTGTACTGGACACCCAGGAATGATACAAACAGGTTCTGCTTTAAGGAATTCACAAATTAGTGGATGATACAATCACTATTGCAGCTGCAGTAATGTGATATATTCATGATATGAGTAGGCAGAGGATGGCCTTCCATTGAGTAGAAACAATTCATTTGCATGAATTTTACATGAAAGTATCAAGCTTGGAGCTTTATTGCTCTCCTTTCAGTGATCAACTCCCATTTTGCCAATGCGGTAATTAATTTTATGCTTTATGTGTCACCTGGACTGGGCCACAGGGAGCCCAGACATTTGACCCAACATAATTCTGGGTGTGTCTGTGAGGGAGTGTCTGGATAGCATTAATGTTTGAGTTGGTAGACTGAATAAAACAGATTGCCCTGTCTAACGTGGGAGGGTAGAACTCATCCTCTCAGTTGAAGCTCTGAATGAAACAAAAAGGCTTAGAAGGAGGGAACTCCTCTTTCGTGAATGAAGGGGGACATGGTGCTATTCCCGCCTTCAGACTCAGCTGACGTGGAGGTTCTGTGAATATGTACCATCTGCTCTCTTGGGTCTCCGGCTTGCTGACTGCAGGTCTGGGGACTTCCTAGCCTTTGTGATCACTTGAGCCCATTCCTTGTATTCTGTGTATATACACATATATCTGTGTACACACACATGCATATATCCTGTTATATCTTTTTCTCTGGGGAACCTAGACTAATTTGTTCCATTTGTAACCAGATATCTTATTGAGTCTCCCATCCAATTCCTATATCCTTCAACTGTAAGGTCAGTCACTAAATGACTGAATCAAAATAAAATGGTTTCATAACCAATTCAGATAAAGCTGTTTTCCTTGACAGGTGTGAGACTGTAGAAGAATGTGAGAACAAGTTAATGTGTACCAGTTACTGAGTATGTTTGTCCAACTACTTTTTCCAGCAAAATGCCTTGAGGCCCTATGCCATTCTTAACTCTGCTGGTATCTTGTAATTTGTCCTTTCATCTATTCCTGCCCAGGAAATGATGACCTTTTATCTTTAACTTCAAAAGACACATATTCCTAACTTAGCTCTACCTCTGGGTAAAAATTAAATGAAATCTGCTAACCAACCACTGATGTGAGAGACACTGATGTAAAAGCCATTAGCTTCTTAGTCATATCCTTTCACTATTATGTTTGTCTTCATGGTTCAAAAGATGCCAAATGCAAAGTTTACAGCAGTGGCTGACAGAGAGAGCTTCTTTGCCAGCAGCAAAATAGTTCAAGTGAGTTGTAAAATCTGCATGGTCAAATTGAATTCAGAGGAAGTTTGACTTACTCCTAGAGGCAGTGATTAATTTTATTAGGGGGAAAAAAGTGCCATCAAGTTAGTCTGTCAGTCACAATGCCTAATTTCATTGAAATGTGTAAAATGTTACAGGAAATAAAGCTGGTTCTGCATGAATTCTCAGATAGTTAATGACGTACTAGCAGTTAACTATGTAGGAGATAGGTAAGGAAATACAGTTGTATCTAAGAGTATGTTGTCTAGATTTAACCAATAAGCAAAATTTTTGAAAGGGTATCCCTGGGGGCTAATATCTACAGGAATGCCTTCAACACATATCTTTCCTTAAATAATATATGATGTTTTTGAGCATTAACTGTGCTTAGAGTTTAGAATCACTGTCAAAAAATGAGAAGAGAAAATCATATAAAACTGAAGTTGGGAGAAAGAAAGAGTAAGGGAAAGAGAGAAGGGAAACGTTCATGAAAAGATGTACTTCCTTTATACTTTATTTCTGCAGTGTTAATCATTAATTGTGTGTGTTCATTACAAAAAGAAAAGAACATTGAACTTAAAATGTCTGAGTGACTTTGGTCACCAGAAATGAGAGCTTTGGCTAGATGATGTCAATATATCTAGTAGCTCTAGAATTCTAATTGTCTTCCGGTATGTAAGACTTCACTAATACAGAAATGTCAGTCTTTGAATTTCTTTGCTTAGATTAATTAATTTCATTAATTAAATAATTACATGGCTAATAAAGTTTATTGTTGAAAAAAACAAGGAGAATACAGTCTATAAAAAGTAGACCTATTATATGTTGGCCTAATGTATGTTAATAGCTCATCATTCATTAATAACATATTTATAGTAATATATAATGTTATTTGCAATTCTTAAAATCCTACATGATTATATGGCTTTATTACTTTTAAATATTCAAATGAGTATTTTAAAGATTTATAACATTAAATCCCATTTATCAATCTTCCAGGGTCTTATTTTAATTTGGGTTAGCCTATATAGTAATTGTGGTTAGCTAACATGGAAGAAAAGGTGAGATCTAAATGGGCAGGTCATTTTCAATTCCCGGATTTTAATCTAAAACTAATCTTTCATAAAATAATTTGTATGTAATTCTAAAAATATATGTTAATGTATGTGTGGTAACATTTTACAATTATATATATTTGCATTAGAGTAAGAAGTGTGATGGATTAGAAATGAAAAAGCAGGAATTTTAGGGTTTAGAAATAAATATCTATGTTGTTTTTTGATTGATTCCAAAGTCAGGGCACTGATGCAAAGAACAGAAAGTGTGACCCCTCCAGTGTTATACTTCTTTTTCATGATTGTTTTGATTCTTTCAGTTTCCTTGCATTATATGATTTTTAGGATCAGCCTGTCAATTTATGCAAAAATTGGTAGCTGGGATTTTGAAAGGGACTGTATTGAATTTGTAGATCAATTTGGGAATGTTATTATCTCAATATTAAGATCATGAACTTAATATCCAAGAACAGGGGTTGTCTTGCCTTTTATTCAGGCCTTCTTTAATTTTTTTTCAATAATATTTTGTTTTTTTGGTGGTAAGTCATACTTCTTTTGTTAATCTTAAATATTTAAATTTTCTTGGTGATTTTATTTTAAAATGAATTACTTTCTTACTTTCATTTTTGGATTTTTTTGCTAGTGCACAGTACTTTTGCATAATTGATCTTGTATCCTGCAACTTTGTTGAACTTTCTTAGTTCTAATGGTATGTTTTGGATTCCTTAGGACTTTCTGTATACAAGGTCATGTCATCTGTGAATAAAAATAGTTTTGCATATTTCCTTTCAATTTGAATGCCTTTTATTTATTTTTCTGGTTTAATGGCTCTGGCAAAAATCTCCAGTACAATGTTGCATATAAGTGATAGCTATCTGTATTGTTCCTTATTGTGAGGAAAATGGAACTTTCTTACCAGGATATCTGCCTAGCCTTAATAACACCCATTGTGTATATAATAAGAGCATATTTGTACATTTATGGGATGTTTACAGGTGACAGAACCTCTGGGAAATCATGGGAGTACCTGTCCAGGGGAGGGATAGAGAGGAAACACCCATTTCTCCTCTGGTACTTAATAGGTTATGCATCATCCACTCACTAGGGACCTGCACACAGATTTGCTCCCAGATCTTGGGAGCAGGGAGCTGGGCTGCAGAGAGAGCTGTGGAGCCACAGTGCACCTGGAGAATTATGCCTGAGTGTAGGAGCAGGGAGCTTGGAGGGCAGGGAGCTAGGAGAATCTGAGACCTACTGCCTAGAGGATTAAGCTCATGCTGGGGAGCAGAACCTGTAGCTGGCCCCGCAGCCGCATGTACTGAGCTGCCTGTGACATCTGTGAGAATAAACATGGTTACCTCTTTTCCCCCTAGCTTTTTGCCCTTGCCTTTCTTTGGTCTTACTGAATTCATAGAGAACTTGCCTCGAGTAGGGAACCCCTCCTCCCAGAACCACACTTATCTTAAGGAGGAATACCTGCAGTCTTTCACTATTAAATATGATGAGAATTATGAGTTTTCACTAATGGCCTTAATCAGAGCTGGAACTTTCTTTCTGTTTCTAGTTTGTTGAGTGTTTTTACCGTGAGAGGGCACTGAATTTTGTTAAGTGCTTTTTCCATTTCTATTGAGCTGATCATGTGGGGGTTGCCATTTATTCTGTTACTTTGGTGTATTACAATGATACATTTCCATATATTAAACCAAATTCTTGGGATAAATCCCATTTGGTTGCAGTGTATTATCCTTTTATAATGCTACTGGATTTGGTTTGCAAGTATTTTTTGAAGATTTGTTTTGGTCTGGTTCATAAGAGATACTGACCTGTAGTTTTTCCGTAGGATGTCTTTTTTCTGGTTTTGTTATCAAAATACTACTGGCCTCATAGGATGAATTGAAGTGTTCCCTCCTCTTCTATATGTTCTATGGGTTTGTGAATGATTGTTGTTTACCTTCCTATAAACACGTGGTGGAATACATCAGTGAAGTTGTTTAAGTTAGACTTTTCTTTGTAAGAAATTAATTTATTAATAAAACCACCTTAGTTATTGTAAGTACACTTAAATTTTCTATTTCTTCTTGGGTCAGTGTCAATAATTTGTGTCTTTAGGAATCTGTTCATGTCAACTACTTATCTAATTTATTGGCATACAATTATTCATAGTATTTCCCCCTTACCATCGTTTTTATTTCTGCAAGAGTTTTAGTGATGTCCTTTCTTTCATTTTTATTTTAATGATGGGATTCTCCACCTTTTCCCCACCCATAATCAGTACAGTTAAAGGTCTGACAATTTTCTTGCTTTTTTCAAGAACTTTTTGCTTCACTGATTTTTCTCTATTGTTTCCCCCTTCTTTATTTTTTTTCCCATTTTAGTCTTTATAATTGTCTTCCTTTTGCTTGATTTGGGTTTAATTTGGTTTTATTTTCCTAGGTTCTTTTTTAAATTATATTTTCATTTTTGGGGAAGTCTTTATTTTGTTTCAAAGCAGTTTTTAGTTTATAACAAAATTGAGAGAAGGTTCATATGTCTCCAATATATCCTTTGTTCTCACACATGCATACCTTCTCCCATAATCAAAATCACTTACCAGAATGGCACTTTTTTTTCTTTTTATCAAGAAAAAGCCTACATTGACCATCAAAAAACACTAAGTCCACAGTTTACCTTTAGTGTTCACTGTTGTGTACATTCTGTGGGTTTGGAAAAATGTGAGTGACATATCCTTAATTATAATATCATATAGAGTATTTTCACTGCCCTAAAAATCCTCTGGGTTCTGCCTGTTCATCTCTCTCCCTCTCCAATTTTAATCCTTTTGAATTTATTGAAACTTGTTTTATGGTATAACAAATAGTCTATCTTGAGGAATTCCATATGTACTTGAGAAGGATGTATTGTTCTTGGGTAGAATGCTTTATAGTTATCTATTAGGTTCATTTGGTTTAAAGTCTTATGCAAGTTTTCTATTTCCTTATTAATGTTCTATCTTGTTCCATGTAACACTGAAAATAGGATATTAAAGTCTCCACTTTTTATTGTTGAATTGTCTATTTCTAACGTCAATTCTGTTACTTTTTGCTTTATGTATTTTAGAACTCTTGTTATGTACGTACATGTTTATAATTTTACCATCTTCTTGATAGATTGACCCATTTTTATTTTAAAATATCCTTCTTTCCATCGACTGAAAATTTTTGTTTTAAAGTCTATTTTGTGGATAACCATAGCCATTGTAGCTCTGTTTTGGGTACTGTTTGCATCTTTTTACATTCTGGTACTTTCAACCTATTTGTATCTTTGATTTCAAGTTTATTTCATGTATTATGGTATCTTGTTGGATTATTTTTAAAATCCACTCTTTGAGTTTCTGCCTTTGAGTTGAGTGTTTAGTCCATCTACATTTAATGAAATTATGAAGTAAGATTTGTCTTCCATTTTGCTGCTTTCTTTGTATTTTAACTTATTTTTGTTCCTCCATTTTTTATTTGTCTTCTTTTTTATTAAGTAGGTATTTTTTAGTGTACCATTTTTAATTCTCTTATTCTTTCCTTTACTATATATTTATGTTTTAGTTATTTTCTTCATATCTGCCCTGCAGATTACAACTGACATCTTATTAAAAACAACAAAAACTTTGATTAAAAAAATATATATATATATAATGTGGCAACTTTGGAAATCAAATACCACCTTCCTCTAGTATACATTGTTTTTGCTTCCTGTCATTGCTTCTGTTTGTTTAGTGGTTTCTTGGACTAGTTCTGTGAAGTCTGTATATCATGTGGGGTCCCTGAAATCTGTTTGGTTAATTCTGTTGTCAGCTAAGGATTGGACAGAGATTTCCTTAAATGTTTGAATCAGTAATTCTGCCAGCCTTTTCTGCAGGTTTTTGTGTCCATGGCGGTAGGTGCTCAGTGGTCCAGCAGGTCTTTACAAATCTTCCTTAGCCTTCACTTGCTTGAGCAGAGCCTCAAGCTCAGCCAGAAATGAGAGATTAGAGCCTTCTTATGTCTTTCCTAGACATAGATATAGCCCTTCATATATGCATGGTCTTCTATATTCCTAGGACTATTTCAGAGGAAAATGACATTTCATTCCTCAGTATTTCCTTTTAAGATTTTGGTCAGCCTCTTGTTAGCCTCACCTCAGACAGCTTCAGTGTTAATTAGCCATGATTATTTTCCACAGATGCCTTGGGGATAGAGTTGTTCCCACAGAGTGAGAGCCTACAGTCAGGTCAAACAAAAGCAAACCCCGACGATGGAGCTTTCAGCAAGCTCCAGAGTGGTCAAGTAGTGAGAATTCTTCGGTGATAAGGGTTTTGTGGAGTTCCCAATCTGTTCTTCCTTCTCCAATAGCTTTCAGGATGCTGACTTTCATAGCTGTCATAGTTACAAGGCTGTTGTTTTTCAAAGCTACTGAAGAGCTGGAGAGAGACACGTGGGATCATGGTGAATTAAAATAAGACAAATCTCACTTTTTTAAATATTGAGATTCAATTCTTCCTTTACTTCCTTCCTTCCTTCTTTAAAAATGACACAAATCTCACTTTTAAAAACATTGAGATTCAGTCCTTCCTTCCTCCCTTCCTCCCTTCCTCCCCTCCTTCCTTCCTTCCTTTCTCTCTCTTCCTTCCTCCCTTCCTTTTATGCCTCTCAATAGTTACAAGCCTTTAGTAAGAGTTCTAAAAAAGTTACTTTTGACAGTTTTTATTAGTGCTCCTTTTGCTTTTATAGGGAAGCAGATTTTGAGAAGTCTTTACTCTGCCATTCTGGACATTCTTCTGTTTTTGTAGTTTCTTTTCAAAGTTCACTACGTTTCTTGGCTCAAAAATATAGATAAGCACCTATTAAACTAAAAAGTGGGGGGAAAATTAGAGTTGAGTCTGATTCTGAGAGTGGAATAGGGGATAGTGACTGGAAAGGGGGACTGAAAGAGATGTCTGGGAGTGAAGCTCAAATATATCTTGACAGATTTTAGTTACACAGCTGTAGGCTGTGTCAGAAATCAGTGAATGGACATTTAAAATCTGTTCATTTAATTGCATGTAAATTCTATATCAAAAGAAAACAATTGTAAATGAATACTGAACTCTAGTAATTCTGTGTGTTCTAAAGTATCTAGAGGAAAATTTACTGATGTCTGCAGTTAGTTTAGTTGAAACTAGTTGAAAATAAGATGGATTCTGGATAGATAGAGGAATGGAAAGGTATGTTAAAGAGTATGACATTAATGATATACAGGTAGTTACTGTGAAATCTCTATTTGAATTATTTTTGAAAAAATCATAATAGAATGTTAAGTTAATACTTAGAGTGGAAGATAGATATTAGGTTTGGAACATACTTTTTTTTAAATAGTGTCTCGATATAAATGACCAGTATTTTTCCATAGTTAGGAATCTTTGGGTACATGATATAAAGCTAAAGAGATAAAAGTCAAACCTTGCCAAAGGGGTACAGCTAAAAATCATTCAGGAATTGAGGAAATGTTATATATAAAAAAAGAAGCTACATCTCTCCTAAACTCTAAGAAGAGAAATTAGTATCATTTACAGCTCTATAAAGGTGATATTTTACAGGTTTTTCTGTAATAGAATAAAAACATGAAACACTGCTTTCCATTTTTCAGTACCATTTCTGTAAAAATAAGAGAAGTAGTAGATGAATCAGATATCAAACTTTTATGAGACCAGTGAACACAATGGTTTAGTTCAAAGCTCTGTAAAAATAAAATTGGTTCATAGGAATCCTGTGAGGTGAAAATTGTACATGCCAACATAAAAATACAATCTAGTTAGTGTGTACTGGGACAATCTTATTTTTTCCCAGAAACTTCATTAGCTCATAGCTTAAACTTTAACATAAGTATAATGTTTTGTCATCCAGACTAGATTGTCTGTCTTTTGCAGACCTGCTAGGTTGTTAATGTGATTGCATGATATGAAGCCTGGGTATACATGGTAACTGTGTATCAGTGGTGGCCACCTCTGTAGAATCTATTACATAATTGGAAGCACAGAGTAGTGCCTTTGGAGTTGAGAAAAAGAAATTGAAAAGCTGGCTTATCACACTGTTTAACAAAGCAGTAGTCAGGGCTGTAGGCAGTAACACACTGACATCGCAGGTCATCAGGCTGTGTGGATCTCTATACCTGAGAGGGCCAATGGAGCCCAGATACACAGGGCTGTTTGAGTGCTATTTAATCACCTTAGGAGATGTCTGTGCTGTGTTTATCTTGCTCTCTTTTATGGACAAATAGGGGCTCTCAGCACAATAAGTGTACCAAATCTCTGGCTATACAGGGAGAAAAGAATGGTTTGTGATAACCAAAAAAGACATTTTAATACCTAGTACCTAATGTAGAACCCAGCACATAGTAGTGACTTGAGCAATGTTTGCTTATTAAATAAAGACATGAATGAATTAATGCATTTTTCATCATACTTTTATGGACTGGATACTATTTGCAATACTCTCTGCTGGATTTCATTCAGAACACACGCTTCATGGTGCTAGGTCTCAAGAAGCCTACAATTTACCAGGGAAGATGGAATTATTACAAATATTCATATCATGAGGCAGAAAATGATAAGAGTTATGAGAAAGAGTTTGAGAGCTACTGGAGCATAGAATAAACTAGGGTCATTTTGGAAGACTAGATTCAGGATGCTAAGATATCAACAGGAGGAGATGGGTTTGGAAATTTTAGGATATTACAGGTAAATTTAGGTGAAAGAATGGGGATAGAGTGGATATAACAAGATATAATTTTATAAAAATCAGCTTTATATAGAGGTTCCGGGAAGATGGCGTGAGCAGAGCGGTGGAAATCTCCTCCCAAAACCATATATATTTTTGAAAATACAACAAATACAACTATTCCTAAAAGAGAGACCAGAAGATACAGGACAGCACTCAGCCTGCATCTACACCTGAGAGGACTCGGCACCCCGCAAGGGGGGTAAGATATGGAGCCACATCCCGGCGGGCCCGAGCACTCCCCCACCCCAGTGCACCAGCGGGAGGAGAGGATTCAGAGCCGGGAGGGAGTGGAAGTAAAGGCCCGCGAAATAACCAGCCCTGGTGATCTGCGCCCGGAGCACTGACACACATCGCGCGGTGCATTGGAGATTGGAGAGACAGGGTGCAGTATCTGAGCGAGGGAATGCACCAGGTCCTTGCAGCCGGCTCCCCAGTAGAAAAGCAAAGTGCGTGCTTTTTTTAGCGGTCTTAAAGCGATAGGGGACCAACGGAGGAACAGGATCGTCCCAGCACACTCAGCCCAGCAGGCTGGGAGTCCTGGGGAATTTCGGACACCTTGGCTGACGACTGGGAAAAGGTAGCCCTACTGAGACTTCCCACAGAAATGAACAGCCTCCCGTTTGTTCCCACGCCGGCCAGAGCAACAAAGGGCCCTGCAGAGCGGCACGGCCACAGCTGCGGAATAGTGGAGCAACAGAGCCACCTACAGCATCCTCACAGAATCTACTCCCGGCAGATATCTTTTTGTTTGTTTCGTTGGGGTTTTTTTTTGGTGTTTTTTCTCTTTCTTTCTTTCTTTCTTTCTTTTTTTCTTTTTTTTTTTAACTCTTAAAGAGCCAGCTGACATACGTGGCACCTACCAGCAACCACTTCTGTCGCCATGAAGAGACAGAGGAATATGGTACAAACAAAGCTTATCCAGACCCAGACACCAGAGAGGGAGTCTGAAGGGATGGAAATGCACAGTCTTCCTGAAAAAGAATTCAGAATAAAAGTCATAACCATACTGATGGATCTACAGAGAAATATGCAAGAGGTGAGGGAGTAAGTGAGGGAAGAGAGGAAAGACAATGCAGAAATGAGACAAGCGATGGACGGGCTTAGCAGCATACTGGACGAGGTGCAAGAGACTGTTAATGGAATAGAAATCAGAGAACAGGAATACAGAGAAGCTGAGGCAGAGAGAGATAAAAGGATCTCTAGGAATGAAAGAATATTAAGAGAACTGTGTGACCAATCCAAACGAAACAATATTCGCATTATAGGAGTACCAGAGGAAGAAGAGAGAGAAAAGGGGATAGAAAGTGTCTTTGAAGAAATAATTGCTGAAAACTTCCCCATGCTGGGGAAGGAAATAGTCTCACAGTCAATGGAAGCCCACAGATCTCCCAACACAAGGCACCCAAGGAAGAAAACACCAAGACACATAATAATTAAGATGGCAAAGATCAAAGATAAGGACAGAGTATTAAAGGCAGCCAGAGAGACAAAAAAGATAACCTACAAAGGAAAACCCATCAGACTATCATCAGACTTCTCAACAAAACATTACAGGCCATAAGAGAATGGCATGATATATTTAATGTAATGAAACAGAAGGGCCTCGAACCAAGAATATTGTATCCAGCACGATTATCATTTAAATATGATGGAGGAATTAAACAATTTCCAGACAAGTGAAAGCTGAAAGAGTTTGCCTCTCATAAACCACCTCTTCAGCATATCTTAAACAGACTGCTCTAGAGGGAAGCACTCCTAAGGCTAAAAAGCTGTCACCAGAGAAAATAAAATCATAGCAAAGAAAGCAGACCATCCAAATACTAACTAAAGGCAAAGAATAAAACACCTAGTATACAAAGAATGGAGGAGGAAGAATAAGAAGGGAGAGAAATAAGAAACATGAGACTGTGTTTACAATAACTTAACAAGAAAGTTAAGTTAGAATGTCAGATAGTGAAGAAGCAACCCTTGAAACTTTGGTAACCACGATTCTAAAGCCAGCAATGGGAATAAGTACATATCTATCGATAATTACCCTAATGTAAATGGACTGAATACACCAATCAAAAGACACAGAGTGATAGAATGGATAAGAAAGCAAGAACCATCTATATGCTGCTTACAAGAGACTCAAACCCAAAGATACCCACAGACTAAAAGTGAAGGGATGGAAAAAGATATTTCATGCAAACAACAAGGAGAAAAAAAGCAGGTGTTGCAGTACTTCTATCAGACAAAATAGACTTCAAAATGAAGAAAGTAGCAAGACATTAAGAAGGACATTACATAATGATAAAGGGGTCAGTCCAACAAGAGGATATAACCATTATAAATATATATGCACGCAACACAGAAGTGTCGGCATATGTGAAACAAATACTAACAGAATTAAAGGAGGAAATAGAAAGCAATGCATTCATTTTAGGAGACTTCAACACACCACTCACTCGAAAGGACAGATCAACCAGACAGCAAATAAGTAAAGACACAGAGGCCCTGAACAACACACTAGAACACATGGACCTAACAGACATTTACAGAACTCTACACCCAAAAGCAACAGGATACACATTCTTCTCAAGTGCACATGGAACATTTTCCAGAATAGACCACATACTAGGCCACAAAAAGAACCTCAGTAAATTCAAAAATATTGAAATTCTACGAACCAACTTCCCAGATCACAAAGGTATAAAATGAGAGATAAATTTTAGAAAGAAAACAAAAAGGCTCACAAATACATGGAGCCTTAACAACATTCTCCTAATTAATCAATGGGTTAAAGAGCAAAGCAAAACAGAAATCAAAGAATATATGGAGACTAATGACAACAACAACACAAAGCCACAACCTCTGTGGGACGCAGCAAAGGCAGTACTAAGAGGAAAGTATATTGCAGTCCAGGCCTATTTAAAGAAGGAAGAACATTCCCAAATCAATAGTCTAAAGACACAATTACTGAAATTGGAAAAAGAAGAACAAATGAGGCCCAAAGTTACCAGAAGGAGCTACATAATAAAGATCAGAGAAGAAATAAATAAAATTGAGACGAATAAAACAATAGAAAAAATCAAGGAAACCAAGAGCTGGTTCTTTGAAAAAATAAACAAAATAGATAAACCCCTAGCCTGACTCATTAAGAGAAAAAGAGAATCTACAAACTTAAACAGAATCAGAAATGAGAAAGGAAAAATAATGACAGACCCCACAGAAATACAAAGAATTGTAAGAGATTATTATGAGAATCTATATGCTAACAAGCTGGAAAACCTAGAAAGAATGGAACTTCTTAGAAAAATACAACCTTCCAAAACTGACCAAACAAGAAAGAGAAAAACTAAACAGACCAATCACCAGCAACAAAATTGAAGCGGTAATCAAAAAACTACTCAAAAACAAAACCCCTGGACCAGGTGGATTCACCTCTGAATTCTACCAAACATATAGAGAAGAAATAACAACCATTCTCTTTAAAGTTTTTGAAAATAAAGAAGAGGAGGGAATACTTCCAAACTCATTCTATGAAGCCAGCATCACTGTAATACCAAAAGCTGGCAAAGGCCTCACCAAAAAGAAAACTACAGACCAATATCTCTGATGAACATGAATGCAAAAATACTCAACAAAATATTAGCAAACCAAATTCAAAAATACATCAAGAGGATCATACACCACATCCACAAAAAGAAGAACAAAAACCACATGATCATCTCCATAGATGCCAAAAAAGCATTTGAAAAATTGAGCATCCATTCATGATTAAAACTCTCAACAAAGTGGGTATTGTGAGCAAGTAACTCAACATCATATAGGCCATATATGAGAAACCCACCGCTAATAACATCATAGTTAACAGCGAGAAGCTAAAGGCTTTTCATCTAAGATCGGGAACAAGACAGGGATGCCCACTCTCTCCACTGTTATTCAACATAGTACTGGAGGTCCTAGGCACGGCAATCAGACAAAACAAAGAACTACAAGGCATCCAGATTGGTAAAAAAGAAGTCAAATTGTCACTGTTTGCAGATGACATGATATTGTACAGTAAAAACGGTAAAGACTCCACTCCAAAACTACTAGAACTAATATCTGAATTCACCAAAGTTGCAGGATACAAAATTAACACTGAAATCTGTTGCTTTCCTATTCACTAACGATGAACTAACAGAAAGAGAAATCAGAAAAACAATTCCATTCACAATTGCATCAAAAAGAATAAAATACCTAGGAATAAACCTAACGAAGGGAGTAAAACACCTATACTCTGAAAACTACAAGACACTCCTAAGAAAAATTAAAGAGGACACTAACAAATGGAAATGCATCCCATGCTCTTGGCTAGGAAGAATAAATATTGTCAAAATGGCTATACTACCTAAAAGCAATCTACAGATTCAACACAATCCCTATCAAAATACCAACAGCTTTATCCAATGAAATGGAACAAATAATTCTAAAATTCATATGGAACCACAAAAGACCCCGAATAGCCAAAGCAATCCTGAGAAGGAGGAATAAAACAAGTGGAATTACGCTCCCTGACTTCAAGCTCTACTACAAAGCCACAGTAATCAAGACAATTTGGTATTGGCACAAAAACAGACCCACAGACCAGTGGAACAGAATAGAAAATCCAAACATTAACCCAAACATATACAGTCAATTAATATTTGATACAGGAGCCTTGGATATACAATGGGGAGATGACAGCATCTTCAGCAGATGGTGTTGGAGAAACTGGATAGCTACATGTAAGAGAATGAAACTGGACTACTGTCTAACCCCGTACACAAAAGTAAACCCAAAATACACCAGAGACCTGAATGTAAGTCATGAAACCATAAAACTCTTAGAAAAAAACATAGGCAAAAATCTCTTGAACATAAACATGAACGACTTCTTCATGAACATATCCCCCTGGGCAAGGGAAACAAAAGCAACAGTGAACAAGTGGGACTATATCAAGCTGAAACGCTCCTGTACTGCAAAGGACACCATCAGTAGAACAAAAAGACATCCTACAGTATGGGAGAATATATTCATAAATGACGTATCCGATAAAGGGGTTGACATCTAAAATATATAAAGAACTCACGCACCTCAACAAACAAAAAGCAAATAATCCAATTAAGAAATGGGCAGAGGACATGAATAGACACTTCTCCAAAGAAGAAATTCAGATGGCCAACAGGCACATGAAAAGATGCTCCACATCGGTAATCATTAGAGAAATGCAGGTTAAAACCACAGTGAGATATCACCTCACACCAGTGAGGTTGGCCAACATCCAAAACACAAACAACAGCAAATGTTGGCGAGGATGTGGAGAAAAGGGCACCCTCTGACACTGCTGGTGGGAATGCAAATTAGTTCAACCATTGTGGAAAGCAGTATGGAGGTTCCTCAAAAAACTCAAAATAGAAATACCATTTGACCCAGGAATCCCACTCCTAGGAATTTACCCTAAGAATGCAGCAGCCCAGTTTTAAGAAGACATATGCACCCCTGAGTTTATCGCAGCACTATTTACAATAGCCAAGAAATGGAAGCAACCTAAGTGTCCATCAGTAGATGAATGGATAAAGAAGAAGTGGTACATATACACAATGGAATATTATTCAGCCATAAGAAGAAAACAAATCCTACCATTTGCAGCAACATGGATGGAGCTAGAGGGTATTATGCTCAGTGAAATAAGCCAGGCAGAGAAAGACAAGTATCAAATGATTTCACTCATGTGTGGAGTATAACAACAAAGAAAAAAACTGAAGGAACAAAACAGCCGCAGACTCACTGAACCCAAGAATGGACTAATAGTTACCAAAGGGAAAGGGACTGGGGAAGATGGGTGGGAAGGGAGGGATAAGGGGGAAATAGTGGCATTATGATTAGCAGATGTAATGTTGGGGGGGCACGGGGAGGGCTGTACAACTCAGAAAAGACAAGTAGTGATTCTATAGCCTCTCACACTGATGGACAGTGAACTGTAATGGGGTTGGTGGGGGGGACCTGATGAAGGGGGTAGTTTAATAACCATAATATTGCACATGTAATTGTAGATTAATGATACAAAAATAAATTTTAAAAAATCAGCTTTATATAATGTATATATAACTCACAAAAATCTGTTGTTTAGTGAGGTTTGATACATTTATATAGTCTATCACTGTAACCACAATTACATGCCATTTCCATCACTTGTAAAAGTTCCCGCTGTTCTGAAATTCAGTTACCACTGAAACAACTACCAAAAAATTAGTGGCTTATATCAATACAAATGTATTATTTTATTCTACTCTACATCAGAAGTTCAAAATGAGTCATAAGGGAATAAAATCAAAGTCTTGTCAGAGCTGGCTTCTCCTGAAGACGCCAGGGGAAATTCCATTGCTTGCCTCTTGTCGTTTCTAGAGGCTGTCAGTATTTCTTGGTTTGTGGCCGCATCACTCCAACCTTCCATTGTCACACTCGTTCTCCTCTTTCTGTCTCTACTTTTGTGGCCCATCTTCTGACTCCTGCACCTGGTCATTGTGATTACAAAAGACCCACCTGGACTATCCAGGATAATAGCCCCATCTCAGGGTCCTTAACAATCACATCTGAAAAATCCCTTTTACAAATAAGGTAACATTTACAGGCAGAGAAGATTATGATGTGGATATACTTTGGTGTGTGTGGGGGTACATTACTGAGCTTACATGTGTGCTTTTTATGTCATTTCTCTCCCTCAGAACCTTGGCCCTAGAAATCTCTAATTTTTATCACTATGTTTTGCCTTTTCCAGAAAGTATGTATATGGCATTGTACAACATACAGCAGCCTTTTGTGTCTGGCTTCTTTTACTTGGCATAATGCTTTTGAGATGCATGCATACTGTTGAGGGTAACTGTAGTTTTTTTCTTTTTATTGCAGAATACTTATTGTATGGTGACAATTTGTTTATTCATTCACCAGGTGATGGTCTTTTGAGTTTTTTCAAGGTTTTCAATATTATAAATAAAGCTGCTATGAATATTTGGGTATAAGTATTGTTTTGAAATGCATTGTCATTTCTCTTGGTTAAAAACATAGGTGTTTGTGGAATGTCTATTTTATATGGTAAGAGTTTAACTTAAAAGAAGCTGTTCATTTATTCTTCAGTATGGTTGAGCCATTTTGCATTTTTCGCAAAGTGTGAGATTCAGTTTAATGTTGTCTTTACCAACACCAGTTATTATTTGTTTTACCCATTTTAAATGGTATGCAGTGGTATCTCATGTGCATCCTTTATTTCGGTAATGTTTGACTGATTATCTTCTTGTGTGCCTATTTGCAATTGATATATCATTTGTTCAATTTTTGCCCACCTTTAATTGGAGCGTTTAGCTTGTTTTATTGAATTGAAAAAATCCTTTATATATTCTGGGTACAGGTCCTTTATTAAAATGTTTTTCCAAATATTAGTCTCAGTGTGTGTCTTACATTTTCATTTTATTAACAGTGTCTTTTGAAAAGCCAGACACTTATAATTTCAGTGAAGCCCAATTTATAATTTTTTCTGTTATGTTTATGTCTATTGTTGTCCTTTCTAAGAAATATTTGCCTAACCCAAGGTAACACTGATTTTCTCCTATGCTTTCTTCTAGAAGTTTAATTTATTTTGGGTATTACATTTGGGACTCTGATTGACTTAGAACTAATTATTGAATGTGATATGAGGTGAGAACAAAGATTCATTCTTATTTGTGTGGCCAGTTGCAAAGGAAGGGTAGGGAATGGATCTGAAAGCATCTAGGCAAGTGATAGAAAAATATTTTCTTAAATAAACCTTGTTTTTCAGAATAATTTTAAATTTACAGAACAGTTACAAAGAAAACAACATTTTCCTGTATTCCTGTCCAGTATAGAAGTGCCTAGGCTTTTTCATCTGCGTGTCTTTAAATGTAAATGCTGCTGTCTTTCTGTCCATTAGTATTCTCTTCTCTAATTACCCCTTTCCGTTTTTTCTTTCTGGACTTTCTGCTTTTCAGATGATGGAGCTCCTAACTTCATTCTTTTTATTTTCTTTGTCCAATTGTCTGACTTTCTGAGGAATTTCATTGACTTCATCTTCCCTCTCTTTACAACGATTTTCCATTAATTTCTTCCATCATAATTTTAATTTTTGAAGGTCTTGACATGAATGCTGGTGATTGTGTTTCATACATATATTTATGTTTTAGAGATTTAGTGACTTAGGTTTTACTACTCCTCTTTTTCCTTCCTGTATCATGTTGTTCTTCTGATTATAGACATATAGACAAATATGGTAGCAGTTGCTTAAACAGTTTATGACCCTTGATCATCTATCTATATTTCAGAAAGGGACATAAAGTTTGGTTGACTACTTGGCATAGTGGGGAGGACTGAGTCAACTTGGGGGTTTTGCTTTATTTAGGGAGATTGTGCAAAGGGCTGAGTGGAGCTTTTGCCAGATGTGAAGATTCTGGCATTACCATTAAGCTATTCCATGGTAGAACCTTCTGATACCTTGCCTGATTGAAAGATGTCATAATGCCTGCAATACAGAAAATCATCTTTATAAGATTTTTAAATAAAATCCCTTGTTCCCAACCTCCAGTCATGATTCTTCTGCAGTCTGCCATTCCACGCATTGCTGAGTCCTAACTCTGTTGAAATTCCACAGAACAAAAGGATTCCTTCCTCTCCATACCCACCTCTGAAGCACATTAGGCTGCAGCTTATTCTGTCCATTCGATTAATTTCTACTCCTGCAAAGGCAGACTTTTATTGACATGTCACCATTTATGGTAATTTTCTAATAACTCCTTTCTTATTCTTATCATTATTATGGTTGAATTTTTTTAATCATTTTTTTTACATCTCAGTGTAGAGAGGAAATTAATGGATGTGCTGTTGTTTTTAAATACAATCAATGAAAACAAAAGTATTGAAGAGTAAGACAATCTGAAATTACAGGTTATAACTGACAAGTTCATATATATCAGTATGGATATCTAGTTTGTATCTTTATTTTATAGTTTCTAGAAATGACAACTCACATGTAAGCTTTTGGAAGTAGTAAGTTTTTTAATGTGCTTATCCTTTTAATTACTTATTTTTTTTACTTCCATCACAAAGTTAAACCTGTTCAGAAAGTTGAATGAAAGTAGTGAGGACTTTTACAAAGTGACTCACAAATGATACATAACAATTTCTTAAATTCTTTTCCAAAAATTCAGAAATCCAATAATGCAAAATTTACATAAAAACTGTATGTAAGATGATAGCACATGCTACCTGTTACATATTCACTTATTCATGCATAGTTGATTTTTGACTATCATACCATGATGGTTATGTAATGATTGAGCCCTGTTTGTACTTACACATTTAATCGCATGAGGGGCATGTGCTCTGTGACATGTGCATACTGTAAAATTTTATGAGCAGATATGCAGATACATTAGTGCAAGGAAACAAATGACACATTTACAGGATGTCAAATTTAATCTCAGAAATAGTAAGAAAACGTTTTATCCTGATGAAGACTCTTCAAAAAATAAACTAGGCAAGATGAGATAATTCATTATTGGTATACAATCTGCTAAAATGTGGTATTATAAACATTTGAATTTTTAAAGTTTTTAAACAAAATTATACTAAAAGTATAGAATATTTGAAACAACTCTATAATCTTAGATGCCTCAGATTTTAGTTTGTAAATTACTTATCTAAATGAAGTTTAAAGCCTCTTTAAATAGAGAGAATATGGTCCTCCAAAAAAAAAAAATACTTGAAGGTAATAAATTTGCCACACTTGAGCATTTGAACTCAAATTACCATATTACCTGAAGTAATGGGGCAGATTCAAAAAATTGTATTGCAAGCTTTATTCAACATTTCCTAATATTTTAAAGAGGATTACTAGGTGAATCAAATTAGAATTCTAAATTTGAGAAGAAACGGGTTACAAATATATAACAAATTAAGAAATGCTAAATATATTTTGGTGGGATAGCATACCAGAGATTATGTAGTTTCATGTACTAGAAATCAGCTTCAAAGTGGTTTAAACAAAACTGTAGTACTCATTTAGAAATATGGTCTCCACATACCCCCTCCCTCTCCACTCCCAACAGGGCAGTGAGAGTCTGGCTTTATGAGGGTCTAGGAGAACCAGGAACTAGATGGAATGAGGGAATGGTGTAGCTTCCTTCTCAAGAGGTTTCTCTCTCCTGATTCATTGTCTCTATTTCAATTTTTAGCCTACCTTCCCTGCTTCTTGATGAATTTGAGAGAAGCTGCCTCCACCTCTCCCACATGCCCCAGACTCCCCTCCCAGCCTCCCCCACTCCATACTCCTCATTCCTTTGTTTTCACATCCAGAACTCAGTCTATCCATGAGCAGCCCCTCTGCTATTAGGTGTCCTTTTCTGGTCCCTTAAGCTCTGTGGAGTCAAAGAATATAAAGCTGCTGAGATTCCGTACTGTGGAGTGTCCAGTCATGGCTAATAAGTGAGCAGTGGGTAGTTGTAGCACTCAGGGAAAGGGAAACACACTGCTTATCAGGGACTGTGTTTCTGTAACAGAAATAAGTGGAACTGGGAAGATGGATTCTCTGTTTCATTATTGATAAGAGAATTAATAACTTCTTACTTTCTTACAGGAATTTGGTTAATGTTGCTTAGTTGTCACTTCCTTCAACATCCTCTCCAAAATACAAACCCATTGCTTTAGCCTTAAGTGCTACAGAGAAATTTCTCTAATATTGCATTGCTCGGTTATTTTGAGACCATCAGGATTTGACTCTGGTTATTTTGAGTCTAAGTTTTCATATTAACTGAGGTTTCATTTAGGTTAAAACAATAATGAATCATGAGTGAACCACATGCTTTCCTGCCAACTGATGGACCTAATTATCAAAGTTGTCTTAGGGGGAGCTTTTGGTAATGTTAGTAACCATCTTGTAATATAGTTAATGCCCTAACTAGAGAAAGAAGAGCACAGAAATAAAATTAACATAATAAATTCTTAGCAGCATGAAGCTTGAGTGTTTCAGGTGAGACACAAAATCAGCCTGTAGGTAGTTATGAGATTGGAGAATATAATACCGCATGTTGGTGAGACGTTCCGGAAGCAAAGAGCCTTCTAACAATAGTAATGATAGACTTTAAGAATACCATGTGAATAAATAAATAGTGTAAATCTGTATTTTTTTTTGGCTTGGATATTTGACTAAGCCTGTAGTTTAAATAACATCGAAAGTTTCAGTAAACTGTCCATATACATAGAGAATATTAAAAAAATCATCTCACTATAATTTCTAAAAATAATTTTTCAAATAAGCTGATCATAAATGGATCAACTTTCAGTTGAGGCTTCCTATCTAGAGACACAGTCATACACTGTAGATATAAAGTTGTCATTGTGGCATTTCAAAACTTGATCAATACATACTACTTCAATAATCTTTTGTACTTAACGGGATAAGGAGTTGTGAATTTCCATGTTAATGTTTCTGTTTTAGAGTTTAGGTAGCGTTTTCACTAAGAGACTATTAGGATACCTCATTTTTTAAAAGTAGATATGCCTGAAAGTGTCATCATCAAAGGTATGATTAATATCAGGGGGTATTTCTCTTGTGCTATTCTCAGTGAGGTCTTTAATTCTTTTGGGGGGAACATTTTCCCCTCATTTGAGCCACTAACACTTTTATTTACTTTTTAAAAACATTCTTCAACAGGACACTCTTCCTACTATACTTCCAATACTATATTGGTAATTTGATAATATGTTTTCTCCCCCAAGTGCTAACTTATGTGGCTTTTACACCATATGGTGCCAGGAATAAAGAGAATCAGGCTATGGACACTAAGGCATTCATGGTTGGATAAGTAAATTAATGAATGAGTATGCATTCCACCACCAGAAAGAGCAGTTTCACTAGGAATATTTCATTGCGTGTGAAAACTAACAATTAGATGTAATAGAAAATGAGGAACATGCATTGTGAAATGGGTTTTGATGCTTTTCCTTTTCTACGTGACTGCACTGAATAAAATTCAACACCATAGAACTCCTGTGAGTTTCCCCCGTAGGCGCTCCTCCCTCCTGGTAGCAGAACTCAACTGCAGAGCTACAGATAGTATTATCTGTGGCTCCTATAGCAGCAGGCTCAGGAGCATCCAGTAGCTTTCTCCTTTCTCTAAGTTTTCTTTTTTTTCTTTCCAAGCTTTATAATATTTGAGACTCAGAGTGATAAAAAAAGATAAATATAATAGAGGCAATTTAGATGTAAGTCACTGCTCAGCTTGACTCCTTTCAGTTCACATACCAATTTAACAAAAGCACCAGATAGTAATCTGGTTTTAGCATAGTTAGGTAAAGGATACTAGATTATACAGCTAGTCAGATAGTGCAGCTGGGATTAGGACTCAGCTCTGACTTTTAGAGTCTGTGATCTCAGGTGTTCTGCCAGGCAGTACCAGATTAGCACCTACCCTAGTGAAAGTGACAGTAAGGGGAGAGAGACCACCCTCCCTCCACTAAACCCAGTACAGTCTCTTTCACCTAATCAGCAAGAGTTTGTTGTCTGGGGCTATGGATTGGAACAATTCAGATGAGCAGCTCTTAAATGGGAGTATGATTCTTGGATTTTGGAAGCTGGTAACAGTAGCTGATTGTAGAGCAAGTGGTCAAAGACTGGCTGCTTCAAATGGAAGCAGGTAATAATTTCCCAGGTAATTAGCAAAGGAACATTTAGTGGCATTTTAGGGACTACAGTTAAACCGATGACTAGAATTCTGAAATTATTATTTTTTCAGATTTTACATATGGGTCAGGTGAGTAGGAGGAACCAGAAATTATCAGTCCACATCTTAATGTTATTTTTTTTGTTTTAATTAACCTTCTCAATGAAACAGAGAACATAGCCCATTTCTCTCAGAGCGTTCAAGGGTTTCTTGGAGAGAGGAATATAACATGGGTAAAACATCACACAAACTAATTAGTGGGGAATCCATGAAGGTTTGCAGGAAATACTGTGCTACATAGTCAAAACACCTACTTTGTATTCAATGTGAACTCAGTGAAAGATCCAGTGCTGGAGGCTAGAAAAAGATGACACAAAATCTCAGTGACCTCAAGAGGGATGTAAATTTATGAGGGAGCCTAAGATATGTGTAAAAATAACTGTGATGCAAAGCATTTAAATTGGAAAATTAGATTACCACTATAGCCAGAATAAATATTTTTAGTAATGAGGGAAAAAAAGTTAATGAAATGAAAATTCAGTTGTTCAAGGTTAGAGAAGCAAAACTGATTATTAAGGCATTTCAGCAACATTATGATTAGTAGGATGATACAGTTTCCCACAAAGACCAATTTGACCTGACAGAAATTAACATCTCAGTCTCCTAACAAGACAGAAAATACCAGATGAGAAATGAGCAATTTTCAGTCAGTGCCAGACTCTGACAACTCTAATATTTACATTAAAGGTGCATCCTCTAACACAGTGCATTAGAAACTTGGAGGCATTAAGAAACAACTGTACTTTAAAAAGTTGTGCCTTATTAGACAGGCATCAAACTGAAAATTACAGATACAAATTTCCATTGTTTGAAAACTTGCTCATTAGCGTAGGGTGCAAATAAGGGCTATTTTTGACATACTGTCCTTTTTGTATAATCACTCTCTCTCTCTTTAATATCTGTTCCCTTTACTACATTTTATATCACATAATTATGCCCTTGAGTGTATATATGTATGTGTACTGTTAAAAAAATGATTAAATGAGAGAACTTGAGTGATATAAACTTTAGTTAACATTTCATGATGTGGACAACCTCCATTCAGAGAACTGCAAAATGGGGAAGAAGACAGGAGGGTTTTATAAGATAAGGAATAAAGAACAAGGAAGAGAAAGAAAATATCTGATTGGCTAGAGCCACATACTCAATGGTTTGGGGTGAGAAGGAAGAAAGAAGCATAGAGCCCAGAGTTGGTTTGGTATTTTGGGATTGGCTAACTGGACACACTGAGTATCTGGTCAGGTGGATCATTTACTGGGACACAAATGTTACCTAAGTTTTGGTTGGCTGATGTGGCACCTAGAGCAGAGAGGTTCTTTCTTGGGCCTACAGAGTATTTCAACTGTATTCATGTGTAGTAGCTTAGCACATGGCGTCTCAAGAAAATTTGTCATAAAAAAAATGAGTTCTATGAGCATCAAAAGCCATTTTATCTTTTTTCACCACTTAGAATAGATAGTTTAAACATAGACATAATCTGCAGAATGGCTGAATATACAATTTTGACCTGACATTGTATCAATGTCTTATTGCTGCAAAACAGATTATGACAAAATCAATGGCTTAAAACAACATAAATTCATTATCTCATGTTTTGTAGATGAGACTGGATTTCCCAGGGCAGAAATCAAAAGTTTTGGCAGTGCAATATTTCTAGAGGCTGCAGGGATCCATCTTCTTCCAAGCTCGCTCATGCAGTTTGCGGACTGAGGTCCCCATTTCCACTGGCTGTCAGCCAGTGGGCATTCTCATCTTCTAGAGGCTACCCACATTTCTTGGTTCATGGCTCCCCGTCTCCATCTTCAAGCCAGTAATAACTTCTCCTCTTCTGACACCCCCCCCCCTTTATCTCTCTTCTGCCACATCTCTCTACTTCCAGCTAAGAAATTTCACTGCTTTTAAGAGTCGAGTGATTATATTGGGCTCACCTGGATAATCTAGGCTGTTCTCCTTAAAGTTAGTTGATTGATGACCTCTTTCCATTAGCAAAGTCCCTTCCCAGCAGTACCTAGATTAGTTTTCAATTGAATAGCCAGTGGATGGGAATCTTGCAGGAATGTCTTTAAATTTTGCTTGCCACAGTCATTATCATTTACCTGGTGATTTTACAAATGAAGTTTAAGATATAATTTAAATATCACCACTTAATTCATTGTGCTAATACACTTAAAAAACAAATTACTTCAACACAAACTGATCATGAATATCTTTTTTCTCATGAAGAAGTAATCATTCTTGAAACTTGTTAATACTTGAAAATCATGGCCTTTACAAATAGGGAAATCCTATTTGGGCACATGTACATCTAAGAAAAAATACATTTTCCTGATTCTACCTCATGAAAATAGCATTTAAGTAAGCAGGTGTAAATTCTCTCTTTTCTGTCATTGCACTGTCTTCACTAACAAATACATCAACTTTAAACCTTCCCTGTTTGAGGAAGTCACAGAACTTTAATATGTAACTTTCACTGTACTTACTGATTATTCCACCTAAATTCCTCATGCTAAACTTCAAAATGTTTAATGATTTGCCCAAGGTCAAGTGACCGGTACGTAGAAGCCAGTACTTTTATTTGCTTACACATCAAAATATTTCTTGGTGTAGATCATTTGGTATATACTCAGAAAATACAATTTTTCTTTAATACTCACCTGTTCACAGCATTTTTGGGTTAATCTTATTATCATCCTTTAAATGTGTTTTTTTTAATTTCTAATATTATTCTATTTGCTTAGAGGCATCTCTTTTCCTGGGTTGGATAATATTCACACTTATTGAATATGTATATTTTTTCAGACATTAAGGTTGCTAGAATGAATGTTCAGCACTGACCCAGACTAAATCTGACAATGATCACTGACTCTATGAGTGACCATGTGACCTTCTCAAGTGACAGATTTAATGTTTTACTTCAGCTATTCATGAGTTTAACCAGAAGACCAAAAAGTCTTGATGCAGTTTTAATGTTTTTCCTTGACATTCCAAATTTGTTTTTAAAAAATTTTACTAGAAATTTGCATGAAATTTTCTATTATCTATGTGTTACTTTTATCTGCATCTTTTAAAAAAGAATTATGTGATCATGATCTTTCCAATATTCTTTAGACATTTTTAGCTCTTATGTAACTATCTTATTTTAGAGATTACAACCTTGTGTTGTAATAACCAATTATTTATAATTTTCATTCTTTCCTAAATAAAAAAGTCACATTACTTCACATCCTTTTTTAGTTCATTTATCCATTTATCTGGCATTTATGGGCCAATTGTGTTGTACTGTAAGTGTTGGGGCCACACAAATGAAAAAGACGAAGTTCCTGCCTTCATGGTGTTCACATTCTAATGGGAGATAAATGAGAAGCAGATAAAAAATACTTCTGGTTTCAGAGAGTTAAAGTGCTATGAACAAAATAAAGCAGGCTATACAGCAAGAGAACAAATGGGGCAGCTGTTCCATAGGAGGGTTGGGGAGGAGGTGGCAGGAGACCTGAATGGTGTGGACATGAGCCAGGAGACTGGGGAGGGGCCTTGTGGGCAGAGGTGAGCAGGTGAGAGTACTGAAGCAGAATGAGCATGCAGGCAGGAAGGAACGAGCAGGTGGAGTTGCTGGGGCAGCAATGTGATAAAATGCTAGGAAATGAGGGGTCCCACTCCTAACATTTTAGGATGAGGGCTAAAAATTAGAAATCACGTACCTAAAAATTTTGAAGTTATAAATAGTGCTATATTCTTGGCCTGGCCAGCATTCCTAGTTCACTGTGTGGAGGCTAAAAGGAGCCTGTTCTTGGCTCTTTGGCCAGGCCTGGTGCCTACAAGCCTGACTGAGAGCACTCACTTGTTGAGCCTGGGCAGGGAAGAAGCTGGCCTCCACGTGCCCAGGACTCCACGATGGTGACTGAACCCACATGAGAACATGACCTGGCCCACCTCCCCAGCGAGCTGGAATGGGCAGGTTTTTCTCCCCATGCCTGGTTTTCCTGACTTGCTTTTCTAGGCTGCTTGAAAAGCCTTCTGAAATCACTCCACCCCAGAGAAGGCCGCGCAGTCATCTGGAGTACCTGGCCTATTGGATGACTTGACAGACCCTGACTTTAAACAAAGGTAGACATTCTTTCTCATGGTCCTGCATTCTCACCTGGTATGTCTTCTCCTCTAATTCTAATTTCAAAAAGCAATATAATGACAAAAAGGGGGAAAAATTCTTATATTTTGATGTTTTTGAAATATATTTCAAGGCAGTAATGAAGATGAGGGTTGCCATGAGGTCTGGGCCATGCTCGCAGGGTTTTAGTGGTTTTAAGGCTACATGAGAATCTGATATTTCTCCACATGAGGGTGAGTGTTTGGAGGGTGGAATCTAGACTTAGATTGAAAGTATATCATAGGGTTCTTCCAATCAAAATGTTTCCTCATTATGAGCTGGCTAATTGCACATTTCCTCTTGAGCCGTCTTGACTTTTTTCACAATGAGCTCTTGCATTATATTTTTGATTATTGCCTGTGAACTCTTCATTTTTTTTATTAAGGTTTCATTGATATACACTCTTATGAAGGTTTCACAGAAAAACAATGTGGTTATTACATTCACCCTTATTATTCCAGTCCCCCTCCACACCCCATTGCAGTCACTGTCCATCAGTGTAGTAAGATGCCACAGAGTCTCTTTTTGTCTTCTCTGAGCTACACTGTCTTCCCCATGACCCCACACACACCATGTGCACCAATCATGATACCCGACAATCCCCTTCTTCCTGCCTCTCCACCCTCCCTAGCCCACCCCTCCCCTTTGGTAACCACTAGTCCCTTCTTGGAGTCTGTGAGTCTGCTGCTATTTTACTCCTTCAGTCTTGCTTCATTGTTTTACTCCACAAATGAGGGAAATCATTTGGTAGGTATTTGTCTTTCTCTGTCTGGCTTATTTCACTGAGCATAATACCTCTAGCTCCATCCATGTTGTTTCAAATGGTAGGGTTTGTTTTCTTCTTATGGTTGAATAATATTCCATTGTGTATATGTATATGTACCACATCTTCTTTATCCAAACATGTACTGATGGACTCTTAGGTTGCTTCCATTTCTTGGCTATTGTAAATAGTGCGGCGACAAACAAAGGGGTGCATATGTCTTTTTGAATCTGATAAGTTGTTTTCCTTGGGTAAACTCCTAGGAGTGGAGTACCAGGGTCAAATGCTATTTCTATTTTTAGTTTTTGGAGGAGCCTCCATATTTCTTTCCATAGTGGTTGAACTAGTTTACATTCCCACCAACAGTGTAGGAGGGTTCCCCTTTCTCCACATCCTCGCCAGCATTTGTTGTTCTTAGTCTTTTGGATGGTGGCCATCCTTACTGGTGTGAGGTGATATCTCATTGTGGTTTTAATTTGCATTTCCCTGAATTAGTGATGTGGAGCATCTTTTCATGTGTCTGTTGGCCATCTGAATTTCTTCTTTGGAGAATTGTCTCTTCATATCCTCTGCCCATTTTTTAATTGGATTATTTGCTTTTTGGGTGTAGAGTCATGTGAGTTCTTTATATATTTTGGATGTTAACCCCTTGTCGGATGTGTCATTTATAAATATATTCTCCCATACTGTAGGATGCCTTTTGTTCTGCTGATGGTGTCCTTTGCTGTACTGAAGCTTTTTAGCTTGATGTGGTCCCATTTGTTCATTTTTTTATTTTGTTTCCTTTGTCCGAGAAGATGTGTTCAGGAAAAAGTTGCTCATGTTTATATTCAAGAGAGTTTTGCCTATGTTTTCTTTAAGAGTTTTATGGTTTCATGGTTGCATTTAGGTCTTTGATCCATTTTGAGTTTACTTTTGTGTATGGGGTTAGACAATAATCCAGTTTCATTCTCTTACATGTAGCTGTCCAGTTTTGCCAACACCAGTTGTTGAAGAGGCTGTCATTTCCCCATTGTATATCCATGGTTCCTTTATTGTATATTAATTGACCATATATGCTTGGGTTTATAGCTAGGCTCTCTAGTCTGTTCCATTGGTCTACAGGTCTGTTCTTGGGCCAGTACCAAGTTGCTTGATTACTGTGGCTTTGTAGTAGAGCTTGAAGTCAGGGAGCGTAATCCCCCCCTGCTTTATTTTTCCTTCTCAGGATTGCTTTGGCTATTCAGGATCCCTGTGAACTCTTCTTAAGCAAGACTTCCTCTATGGGAATACTGTGGCACCTCTTATGATATTTTATACATTTGTTGGTTTTTTAATTTTTGAAATAATATCAAATTTACAAAAAAGTTAGAAATATAGTACAAATAAAACTCTTAATTTTTCCCAATCATGCAAGATAGGGTTGTTAAAATCAAACTGCATGAATTTCAAATATTTTGTTTACTTCAAAGAAGAATATTATTCCATATAATCACAAAATAACCATCACATCCAGGAAATTAATATTTATACAGTACCAATATTAGTACCAGAGAGAAGAATGCATGATATTGAGATTATGGTGAGGTTACAGTTATTTGTAAGAATAAAGGCCATGGATTCCCATTGGAGTTAGTGGCTGCAGTACAGGAGAGGACAAGACTATTGAAGGAGAGTAATTAGTGGAACTGATAGGCCAGAGTGTGAAAGGGAATTGTCTACACCAGCAGTGAAATTGCTTATGACATAAAATTATAAGAGAGCTAAAATCATGGAGAAATCAGAAGAAATGATCTGGGATTGGGTAGGTTAAAGGGAAGTTGTAGAATAGTTGGTAACATAATATGATAACATGGCATTCAAACTTGAATTTGTTTTTAGAGACAAATATTGAGTGCTCTAAAAGTCTAGAAAGGGGTGTCATGGACAGCTATGTCACCTCTTCTGCCAGAGAACCTGAGCTGTGGGGAGAAGATGCAGCCATTGCTCGACAGAGACACAGGGAAAGTAAGGCCTTCAGGAGTAAGTCAAAGTTATTTTGAACAAAAAGGCAAATGGAATGATCATATTCTTTTCTTACTTCCTTGAGTTACCTTAAATTACTGAAATTCCAATTATGCTTTTAATATATCTTCATTATATTTAGAAGTCTTTGTATTTTGTATAGAGAGGTTTTTAGAGTATCTAGATTGCCTTACTTTTGAAGATTTATGAACTTTCTATAGATAGAGGAGAGATGGAGGGAAGGAGAGGGAAGTATCTTTATGGAGATCTATTCTTTGGTACTAACTGTGTGTTATGCAAAGCTCTTAAAATTGCTCTTTGTTTGGGACATGAGGTCACCCTTGGTGTTATTTTTTTCTCTCTTTCCTGTAACTCTGGACTGTCAATCAAGTCCTGGATTTTCTTTTTTGGGATGGGGGTGGGGATTATATATATATATATATGTGTATATATATATACACATATATATATATATATATGTTTTTAAATTTTTTATTAAGGTATTATTGATATACACTCTTATGAAGGTTTCACATGAAAAAAACAATGTGGTTACTACATTTACCCATATTATCAAGTACCCACCCATACCCCATTGCAGTCACTGATCAGTGTGGTAAGATGCCACAGATTCACCGTTTGTCTTCTCTGTGCTACACTGTTTTCCCCATGACCTCCCACACCATGTATACTAAACATAACACCCCTCAATCCCCATCTCCCTCCCTCCTGACCCGCCCTCCCACACCCCTCCCCTTTGGTAACCACTAGTCCCTTCTTGGAGTCTCTGAGTCTGCTGCTATTTTGTTCCTTCAGTTTTGCTTTGTTGTTATGCTCCACAAATGAGGGAAATCATTTGGCACTTGTCTTTCTCTGCCTGGCTTATTTCACTGAGCATAATATCCTCTAGCTCCATCCACGTTGTTGCAAATGGTAGGATTAGTTCCTTTCTTATGGCTGAATAGTATTCCATTGTGTATATGTACAACCTCTTCTTTATCCATTCATCTACTGATGGACACTTAGGTTGCTTCCATATCTTGGCTATTGTAAATAGTGCTGTAATAAACATAGGGGTGCATATGTCTTTTTGAGTCTTATAAGTTGTATTCTTTGGGTAAATTCCAAGGAGTGGGATTCCTGGGTCAAATGGTATTTCTATTTTGAGTTTTTTGAGGAACCTCCATATTGCTTTCCACAATTGGTTGAAGTAGCTTACATTCCCACCAGCAGTATAGTAGGTTTCCCCTTTCTCTGCATTCTCACCAGCATTTGTTGTTCTTAGTCTTTTGGATGCTGGCCATCCTTACTGGTGTGAGGTGATATCCCATTGTGGTTTTAATTTGCATTTCCCTGATGATTAGTGATGTGGAGCATCTTTTCATGTGTCTGTTGGCCATCTGAATTTCTTCTTTGGAGAATTGTCTGTTCATATCCTCTGCCCATTTTTTAATCAGGTTATTTGCTTTTTGGGTGTTGAGGGGGGTGTGTTCTTTATATATTTTGGATGTTAAGCCCAAGCCTGTGTTTTCTATCTCAAAAATGTATTTAGTCGGCTTCTCTCCACCTCTCACCTGCCACACCTCTAGTTGAACCAGCATCATCACTGGCAACATTAGTGCTCTTCCTGACTCCAATTTTAACAACTGCAATTTATTCTCCAAATACCAGCTTAATAAAATACATCATATTATGTCACTTCTTAGAGTTAAACCCTTCAACTGCTTTTCCCTCTCCTCAGGATAAATTTAAAACTCTACCATGGAGAGTAAATTATGACATAAAATGTCTGCCTACTTCCCCAGGGTCATTTCTTGCTATTTCCAAAGCCTCCACCAATTCAGCCACACAGGCTTCCTGTCAGCTTTTAGCATATTCCAAACTCAGTGCAGTGGAAGCAAAAAGAAAAAAAAACTATGAAGGACTATTTGATAAGACTTGTTTTTTACTACAAATGGAGAAGGAATAGAAATATGTGTTCATTACCTATTTACTCTATTTGTAACAATCTTTTATTAAACCTACCCTGACAATATGTAAAGCATGTTAATGAGTACACTTTGAGCCTCTGTCTGTTAATGTCTCACGAAAATTGTTAGGTTCTGAGCCAAGATATTTTAAGACCTATTAAAAATACTCATCATAAAGAAGTTCAGATGTCTATCTCTGGTTTTACAGCTTTTGACATTTGAAGTCTCAAGTCCAGAGATGGATACATTCACTGATATGAATCTACAAAAAGAGCAATAAGGATAAAATCTTATGGATGGCTAATACTCATTAGCTGGGGGAATCAATCAAGCAAAATGAATTTTGACGTACATAAATATCTGCATGTATAAAAACAGCAAAGGTGGGCCTGGGTTAACTTGAGGAGAAAAATTATTGCAGGATTATTGGAGAACTAGCCTAAATGATTATAAATCTGGAGAAGCTGGCTTAGAAAATCGAGAACTGAATGAGCCTGAGAACTTCAGAGCAAGCTGGAGTCATGGAACAGGCTATCCATCTGTCACCATTGGTGAGCCACTGCTGAATACTCACTCCATGCTGCAGCATCCCTCTGAGGCCAGCCTCCCCTCCATCCCCTGGTACCCTGCAGCATCCCTCTGAGGCCAGCCTCCCCTCCGTCCCCTGGTACCCTGCAGCATCCCTCTGAGGCCAGCCTCCCCTCCGTCCCCTGGTACCCTGCAGCATCCCTCTGAGGCCAGCCTCCCCTCCGTCCCCTGGTACCCTGAAGCATCCCTCTGAGGCCAGCCTCCCCTCCGTTCCCTGGTACCCTGCAGCATCCCTCTGAGGCCAGCCTCCCCTCCGTCCCCTGGTACCCTACAGCATCCCTCTGAGGCCAGCCTACCCTCTGAGGCCATCCCCTGGTACCCTGCAGCATCCCTCTGAGGCCAGCCCCCCCACTGTCCCCTGGTACCCTGCAGCATCCCTCTGAGGCCAGCCTCCCCTCTGTCCCCGGTACCCTACAGCATCACTGTGAGGCCAGCCTCCCCTCCGTTCCCTGGTACCCTACAGCATCACTCTGAGGCCAGCCTCCCCTCCGTCCCCTGGTAACCTGCAGCATTCCTCTGAGGCCAGCCCCCCCACTGTCCCCTGGTACCCTGCAGCATCCCTCTGAGGCCAGCCTACCCTCCGTCCCCTGGTACCCTGCTGCATCCCTCTGAGGACAGCCTCCCCTCTCTCCCCTGCACACATGTCTGCTTGGTTTTGTTCATGTTTGCAACATGTAGTTTCTCAAGCTAGTTCTTTCTCACAGGCCTACTTGCTTCTCTTCTATCTATTTAGGTAAAGAAGGGGGTTCTTGACTCACTGAGGTGACAATAAAATGAGTGTGTTCACACTGGCAATCTGCAAATGACAACTGTTCACTACACACATTACAATATTATTTCTGCAGTTTTGATCAGTAAAATTTTAATGACTGAGTAATGTATTTGCATTGGCACTGATTAGTTTCATATGAGTGTGGAAATGTCTTGCCAGTACTCACTGGGTGTGGACCCTCGCCATGAAGTTTCCAAGGCTGCCACTGCCACAATACCAGATCCTCAGGCTTGTATTGACTTCCCCTCCCCAGGGGCACCCAGAGTGAAATATCTGCTAATCTTGCATGTTACTTTCCTCAATAAATATTCAGAATAGCAACCACATGCCTAATTCTAAAAATTCCCTAATTGTTTAAGGTCACTAGTCAATGATTCAGTCTTCTAAAGTACTAATTGTTCATAGCATAAAGGAGCAAAGGCCCTGGAGAAATAATAGCCTAAGTTGGACACATGGGTCTAGCTTTTATGACAGCCAAATGGATAGGAAAGATTATAATGGCACCTAAGCATCTGTTAAAACTAACTGTATCAATGATCTGTGAACCAAGCCATGCTTTTGTGATGGACTATTAACTACTTCAGAGAAATAATTATAGACTATAAGGTCAAACATTTACTTTTTTAAAAGAGCACCTAAGTATAAAATTATATACTGCCTTATAGCATTTTAGGATGTTAGCAAGTAGAACCATATCCCCTTCAAATATAAAAATAAATGGAACAGATATGACTCAAAAGGCATTGGCTATGTGGTAATTTTCTATAGCATAAAGGAAGTTACAATTTTCATAGGATTTGAAGTTTGCAAATATTGCTTTTTAATAAAGCATAACAATTATTTCTTTCAGGTCTGAATGAACTACATAATAGGCAAAAATCAGATAAATGCTCTTTTATCCTGGAGCGCTCTTCAGAGGTTATCTATTGATGGAGATGTGTGACAATGGAGATACTCCAGTAGCTCATGAATCTTATCTGCTAAATATAGTAGGCAACAAAGATCAATAAAAAGATTAATGATTTTAATTACCCCTATGTAACCAGTTGTGGGTAAAATTTTACTTACTACTCTTATTGAGGGTAACACACCACAGTCAACTTTCCAGTAAAGCTAATTTGACTTTCTGCTTGGTAAATTGCTCATTGACAATCATGTAATGAGTCTGCTGTGTGTGTGCCTGAATACTGAGCATGCTTCTGCTTTCTAAAATCAGGGAAAGAAGGCCATAAAACTGATGAATGACACATAAACAGTTTCCTTGTGAAAAATGCTAGGAAATAAGACGATTTCCAGGCAAAAGTTTCCCTGCATGAGCCGTATAGACAGAGCAAAAGAATACCAGATGAATGTCGTATTTATGGAGCTGCGCGAACAATGCTAATAAATACTGACAAATACCTTCTGAAGATATATGGAGTAACTGACAAATTATTTTCTTTTTGACAAGAGAACAAAGGCAACTTCAGTGTGTATGATTTGCTTACAATCACTGATGTTTGGAGAGAGAACTACTTCATAAACCATGTATGTATTTGAACATCCACAGTCAAGAATAAGTGGGGCTCTGAAAGGTTTCTAGTCTTTCTCTTTAAATTATGCCCTGGTGTGCCATCCTCTTTATCATACTAATTCCTATGTTAACACTGATATATACAGAATCAAGATACTTCATCCTAGTACCAGAAGTCCATCAAGGGAGAATGAATAGAACCATATGTACAACATTTCGTTTTTATTTTAATTTTAGTTTTGGTGGTGGGAAGGGTGGATGTTGCTATGGTGTATTTTTTTTTAATCATTTAAAAATTATTTACCTTACCAAATTTGTCTGACTGTAGAATTTGTATTAGCTATTTGCTTCTCAGTCAACATTAGTCAAACTTTTTCAGTATAACACTAAATTAGGTAGTGGCAAATGTTAAATACATTTGCTCAGGAATATCTGTGCTGGAGTGTGAGTTCAAAGGGCCATTCAACTGACAAGGAATGAAAGGACAGGGAATTCTATTAGGTAAATGCATAAGCATGATGTTTTTTATACAGCCTTAAGGGAAACAAAGACATTCCCAGAGCAACTCAACCATTTACAAACTGGACTACCTTGGTTTATTTGCTCCATAAACCTGCCCTCTGCAAGTGACACAAGTGAAAACTGGCTACTCTGAAATGTTCTTTATTTCTGAGGACAAAAAAAAAACAAGTATCTGAAGTGTCACTGTCTCTGAAAGCAGAAGTTTGCATGGAGTTTGAGGTGTAAGATGTTTATTAGGGTTCAATTCTCATGAGAGGAAAGAAGGAGGAGGATTAGTTAGAAGAAGAAGTCGCTGTAATACAGGTTCAATAAAACTCAATCAAACTGAGGGAGAGATTGGGAACAAATACTTTCTGTCAGTTACCTGGCATTTATACCCTGGTTTTGCTCAGTCACCAAATGTTTGCTGGCTGGGGAAGCCCATGACTTTGCGCTAGGCCTGCAGCTGAGGCACACCTTGAAGGACCTGACAGCTGACAGTGGTCTCCTGGCCATTCTTCTTAGAGTGGAACAGCATTTCCTCACTTGAAGGGGAACCTGGGTTGCACATCTCTGTCTGTGACAGCCCCTTCATGTGCTGCCCAGGTGCATTTCTCTCTGTGGGTTCAGGGAACAGATCCATCAGGATTCCAGAGAGCCATTCATTATAAAAAGAAACTTACCTTGCATTCTAGATTACCCCTTACCCTCAGCTACCACCTCTGTCTGCTTCAGTGGCTTACTTGGTGATACAACTGAGATCCTTATCCCTGAGCGATCTGAGCCCCTAGACCCATGACTTTCTCAGGCTGGGTTTTTCTACCTGTCTATCAGAGTCACAATAGACAAGAGTACTCAAAGTGCTCATACATATTCCTCCCTGCTCCCATCATGTAGGGGCAGCCAGTGGCAGGTCAATTACTTTGCAGAGATGATGACCCTCTTTTTTGCCTGCTGATCTCTGGAAACAGAAAACATAAAGTGCCTACACAGCAACAGTAGATTTATTTCACTGGGTCACCTACTGTGTCCCCAGGCAAAATTGTGCCTCTTTGGAGAGCCAGAACCTCTTAACTCCTGAGCCCAAAGTTGTGGGAACATGAAGTCCCATAGGGAGACACTGGAGTGGTGAGTGAGGTAACTCATGCCTCACTGTTTGGATTCCAGACTATGTAGTCCTCCCATTAGGAACGCAGTGTCACCTTTGAATCAATGAGTACCAGCACTCTGCAGAAGAGTACCCCATCCTCATAGAGCACTGCCTCCTTGCTGGCTCTTCAGCTGTGTTGTCAGCTGGCCATTTTCCTGCTCTATCAGACCAACAGCTTCTGGCTGGTGCAGTGTGTGATGTAACCAGTGGAGCCTGCGTTCATGAGCCTTCTCAAGCACCTTTTTTGCTGTAAAGTGGTCCCTGGTCTCTGATGTTAGATGGGATCCCATACCATGGAACAAACACACTATAAACCTTTGGAAAATAGTGTTGACTAGGGCCTTCCAGGCAGTAAAGGCAACCCCCTACCTGGGTTAATGTCTATTCCTGCCACAATAATATCAGGGCCTTTCAGGATGGAAGAGTCCTGAGGTAGTCAACCTACCACAATTTGGCCATTGGGTCTTCTCAAGAAATGCTGTATAAACAATAGTGATAATTTCTTGTATTAAAAAATAAGATAACCAAAAAGGTCAAAAGTAACATGTGTTTTAGTCCTTCTAGTTCCTCCTTTTCTTGATCCTATATTAGATTTTGTTATGAATGCATGTTAATATTTATTTGGACCACTAAAATAAGGAAAACAAATAGGTCTCCAAACTGACTTAAACAAACAGAATGAGCAAATAGTATTTAAAATAACAAAAGGAGAAAAAGGGCAGCAAGAACATGGGTAAAATAGAAAGCACAAGATAAGATTGTAGAAATAAACATAAATATAATAACATCATAGTAAATGGAATAATACCTTCAGTTAAAAGATAGAAATGGCTAGATTAGAACATATGTGGGCATACAATGAAACTGTATGCTGTTTACAGAAAGCTTACCTAAAACAGGGGACACAAAAATACTGAAAGGGAAAGAAATAGCAAACAATATTTCATGAAAGGAAAATATTAAAAGAATGCTTATATAACTATTGAGCAAAGAGGATGCCCATGTGTACTGCTCATATGTTATCATATGTCGGTTTTTTAAATACGATTCCTTGTGTTGTACCTTACCTTAAAAGTTCATGGCTATGAATATTCATATATAAATTTCATATACATATGTACTGTGATGTGATCAAAAGGAAGTGTATACCTGGCACAGGAGGGTTTCTAAAACCATTTGAATTTTCTAAGTGATAAAAATGAAAAAGCTGTCTTTTGTTATGTTAGTGAGCCAGCTTGTGGAAAATGTCTATTTAACTTAAGGATGGGGCTGGTTGCCAGGGAAACCAGCCATGTACTAAGAGAGTTAGAAGTTTCAGTTCCCCCACCCCACCCCAGCCATCACCTCCAGGGTGTGGAGAGCAAGGAGAGGTTGAATCAATTGCCAATTGCCAGTGATTTAATCAATCATGCCTACATAATGAAGGTCCCATAAAAACCAAAAGGATGGGTTTTGGAGAGCTTCTGGGTTGGTGAACACGTGGAAACTTGGGGAGAGTGGTGCATGAAAGCTCTGTGCCCTTTACCCATACCTTGCCCTATGCATCCCTTCCATCTGGCTGTTTCTGAGTTATATCCTTTTATAACAGACTGATGATCTAGTAGGTAAAATGTTTCTCTGAGCCCTGTGAGCTACTTGAGCAAGTTAATTGAAACCAAGGAGGGGGTCATTGGAACCTCCAATCTATAGCTGGTTGGTCAGAAATAGATGATGACAACCTGGGCTTGTGATTGGCATCTGAAGTTGGAAGGGGGTGCTCTTAAAGGACTGAGCCCTTCACTTGTGGGATCTGATGCTATGTACCTGGAGCAACACCCAGGTAAGGCAGGTGTTGTAGGACATCCATTTAGTGTCCAAGTATGAGGAAAATACCCCACACATTAGAATTAGTGACCAGAATTGTTCATGTATACATACATACACAATTTAAAATAAAAGTGTCATGGTCTGTATCATCTTTTCATCATACATAGGAAAGTTTGGATCTTAGGTAAAGAAAATCATGGTTATTTCAGATTTTATAGCTTGACAGGATTTGTCACTATGATGGTAAATTCTGTACTTGTAGCACATACTTATTTTTTATACCTTATTCAAGAAGAATTTATATCATGTGCAGAGGGCCTTATTTTCAAGTCACATAATGCAGCTTCCATAGTTAGAAATAACTGATTTCAACAAAGACAAACACATGCATGTGTGCACACTGTAGTATACTCTCATTTTTTTTTATTAAGGTATTATTCATATACACTCACATGAAAAAACAATGTGGTTACTACATTTACCCATATTATCAAGTCCCCCCTCATTCCCCAATTCAGTCACTGTCCATCAGTATAGTAAGATAACACAGATTCACTGTTTCCCTTCTCTGTGATACATTGTTTTCCCCATGACTCCCCACACCATGTGTACTAAACAATACTCCACAATCCCCTTCTCCCACCCTCCCCACCCACCCTCCTACACCCCTCCCCTTTGGTAACCACTAGTTCCTTCTTGGAGTCTCTGAGGCTGCTCCTATTTTGTTACTTCAGTTTTGCTTCGTGTTATACTCCACAAATGAGGGAAATCGTTTGGCCCTTGTCATTCTCCACCTGGCTTATTTCACTGAGTATAATATCCTCCAGCTCCATCCATGTTGTTGCAAATGGTAGGATTAGTTCCTTTCTTATGGCTGAATAGTATTCCATTGTATATATGTACCACATCTTCTTTATCCATTCATCTACTGATGGACACACAGATTGATTCCATATCTTGGCTATTGTAAAAAGTGCTGCAATAAACATAGGGGTGCATATGTCTTTTTGAATCCAAAAAGTTCTATTCTTTGGGTAAATTCCAAGGAGTTGGATTCCTGGGTCAAATGGTATTTCTATTTTGAGTTTTTTGAGGAACCTCCATATGGCTTTCCACAGTGGTTGAACTAGCTTACATTCCCACCAGCAGTGTAGGAGGGTTCCCCTTTCTCCACATCCTAGCCAGCATTTGTTGTTCTTAGTCTTTTGGATGGTGGCCATCCTTACTGGTATGAGGTGATATCTCATTTTGCTTTTAATTTGCATTTCCCTGATGATTAGTGATGTGGAGCATCTTTTCATGTGTCTGTTGGCCATCTCAATTTCTTCTTTGGAGAATTTTCTCTTCATATCCTCTGCCCATTTTTTAATCGGGTTATTTGCTTTTTGGGTGTAGAGGTGTGTAAGTTCTTTATATATTTTGGATGTTAACCCCTTGTCAGATATGTCATTTGCAAATATATTCTCCCATACTGTAGGATGCCTTTTTGTTCTGTTGATGGTGTCCTTTGCTGTACAGAAACTTTTTAGTTTGACGTAATCTCATGAGTTCATTTTCTTTCCCTTGCGCAAGGAGATGCGTTCAGGAAGAAGTTGCTCATGCCTATATTCAGGAGATTTTTGCCTATGTTGTCTTCTAAGAGTTTTATGGTTTCATATGACTTACATTTAGGTCCTTGATCCATTTCGAGTTTACTTTTGCGTATGGGGTTAAACAACAATCCAGTTTCATTCTCTTGCATGTAACTGTCCAGTTTTTCCAACACCAGCTGTTGAAGAGGCTATCATTTCCCCATTGTATGTCAATGGCTGCATTATCATATATTAATTGACCATATATTGTTGGGTTTATATCAGGGCTCTCTAGTCTGTTCCATTGGTCTGTGGGTCTGTTCTTGTGCCAGTACCAAATTGTCTTGAGTGCTGTGGCTTTGTAGTAAAGCTTGGGGAGCCTAATCCCCCCAGCTTTATTCTTCCTTCTCAGGATTGCTTTGGCTATTCAGGGTCTTTTGTGGTTCCATATTAATTTTAGAATGATTTTCTCTAGTTCGTTGAAAAATGCTGTCGGTATTTCGATAGGAATTGCATTGAATCTGTAGATTGTTTTAGGCAGGATGGCCATTTTGACAATATTAATTCTTCCTATCCATGAGCACGGGATGTGTTTCCATTTATTGGTGTCTTCTTTAATGTCTCTCATGAGTGTCTTGGAGTGTTCAGAGCACAGGTCTTTCACTTCCTTGGTTATGTTTATTCCTAGGTATTTTATTCTTTTTGATGCAACTTTGAATGGAATTGTTTTCCTGATTTCTCTCTCTGATAGGTCATTGTTAGTATATAGGAATGCCAGATTTCTGTGTATTAATTTTGTATCCTGCAACTTTGCTGAATTCAGATATTAGATCTAGTAGTTTTGGAGTAGATTCTTTAGGGGTTTTATCTACAATATCATGTCATCTGCAAACAGGGACAGTTTAACATCCCTGCCAATCTGGATGCCTTTTATTTCTTTGTGTTGTCGGACTGCTGTGGCTAGGACCTCCAGAACTATGTGGAATGAAAGTGGGGAGAGTGGGCGTCCTTGTCTTGTTCCAGATCTTAAAGGAAAAGCTTTCAGCTTCTTGCTGTTCAGTATAGTGTTGGCTGTGGGTTTGTCGTATGTGGCCTTTATTATGTTGAGGTACTTGCCCTCTATACCCATTTTGTTCAGAGTTTTTATCATGAATTGATGTTGAATTTTCTCAAATGTTTTTTCAACATCTATGGAGATGATCATGTGGTTTTTGTCCTTCTTTCTGTTGATGTGGTGGATGATGTTGATGGATTTTCAAATGTTGTACCATCCTTGGATGATGTTGATGGGTTTTCGAATGTTGTACCATCCTTGCATCCCTGGAATAAATCCTACTTGATCATGATGGATGATCCTTTTGATGTATTTTTCAATTCAGTTTGCTAATATTTTGTTGAGTATTTTTCATTTATGTTCATCAGGGATATTGGTCTGTAGTTTTATTTTTTTGTGGTGTCTTTGCCCGGTTTTGGTATTAGAGTGATGCTGGCCTCATAGAATGAGTTTGGAAGTATTCCCTCTTCTTCTGCTCCTTGGAAAACCTTAAGGAGGATGAGTATTAGGGCTTCACTAAATGTTTGATGAAATTCAGCGGTGAAACCGTCTGGTCCAGGCGTTTTGTTCTTAGGTAGGTTTTGGATTACCAGTTCAATGTCATTGCTGGTAATTGGTCTGTTGATTTTCTGTTTCTTTCTGGGTCAGCCTTGGAAGGTTGTATTTTTCTAGAAGGTGGTCCATTTCTTCTAGGTTATCCAGTTTGTTAGCATATAATGTTTCATAGTATTCTCTAATAGTTCTTAGTATTCCTGTGCTGTCCATAGTGATTTTTCCTTTCTCATTTCTGATTCTGTTTATGTGAATAGACTCTCTTTTTTTCTTGATAAGTCAGGCTAGGGGTTTATCTGTTTCGCTTATTTTCTTGGAAAACCAGCTCTTGCTTTCATTGATCTTTTCTATTGTTTTATTCTTCTCGATTTTATTTATTTATGCTCTAATCTTTATTATATCCCTCCTTGTATTGACTTTGGGTCTCACTTATTCTTCTTTTTCTAATTTCATTAATTGTGAGTTTAGACTGCTCATATGGGAATGTTCTTCTTTCCTGAGGTAGGACTGTATTGCAATATACTTTCCTCTTAGCACGGCCTTCGCCGTGTCTGCAGATTTTGTGGTGTTGAATTATTGTTGTGATTTGTCTCCATATATTGCTTGATATTTGTTTTTATTTGGTCATTGATCCATTGATTATTTAGGAGCATGTTATTAAGCCTCCATGTGTTTGTGTGATTTTTAATTTTCTTTGTGTAATTCATTGCTAATTGTACTCCTTTGTGGTCTGAGAAGCTGGTTGGTACAATTTCAGTCTTTTTGAATTTACCGAGGCTCTTTTTGTGGCCTAGTATATGATCTATTATTGAAAATGTTCCATGTGCACGTGAGCAGAAAGTGTATTCTGCTGCTTTCGGGTGTAGAGTTCTGTAGATGTCTGTTAGGTCCATCTGTTCTAATGTGTTCTTCAATGCCTCTGTCTCCTTACTTATTTTTTGTCTGGTTGATCTGTCCTTCAGAGTGAGTGGTGTGTTGAAGTCTCCTAGAATGAATGCATTGCATTCTATTTCCCCCTTTAATTCTGTTAGTATTTGTTTTACATATGTAGGAGCTCTTGTGTTGGGTGCATAGATATTTATAATGGTTATATCTTCTTGTTCGATTGACCCTTTTATCAGTATGTAATGTCCTTCTTTTTCTCTTGTGACTTTCTTTGTTTTGAAGTCTACTTTGTCTGAAATAAGCACTGCATGTCCTGCTTTGTTCTCCCTATTGGTTGCATGAAATGTCTTTTTCCATCCCTTCACTTTGGGTTTGAAGTGAGTCTCTTGAAGGCAGCATATAGATGGGTCTTGGTTTTTTATCCTTTCGGTAACTCTATGTCTTTTGATTGGTGCATTCAGTCCATTTATATTTAGGGTGATTATGGATAGGTATGTACTCATTGGCATTGCAGGCTTCAGATTCGTGGTTATCAAAGGTTCAAGGTTAACTTCCTTACTATCTAAGAGTCTAACTTCACTCACTTAATATACTATTAAAAACACAATCTAAAGCTTCTTTTTTTGTTTTGTTTTCTTTTTTCCTCTTCTTTTTTATTCCTCCTCCATTCTTTATATATTAGGTATCATATTCTGCACTGTTTCTCTATCCCTTGATTGACTTTGGGGATAGTTAATTTAATTTTGCATTTTCTTAGTAATTAGCTGTTTTACCTTCTTTACTGTGGTTTTATTACCTCTGGTGACAGCTATTAAACCGTAGGAACACTTCCATCTATAGCAGTCCCTCCAAAGTATACTGTAGAGATAGTTTGTGGGAGGTATATTCGCTCAGCTTTTGCTTATCTGGGAATTTTTTAATCCCTCCTTCAAATTTAAATGATAATCTTGCCAGATAAAATAATCTTGGTTCAAGGCCCTTCTGCTTCATTGCATTGAATACATCATGCCACTCCCTTCTGGCCTGTAAGGTTTCTATGAGAAGTATGATGATAGCCTGATGGGCTTTCCTTTGTATGTGATATTATTTCTCTCTCTGGCTGCTTTTAATAGTCTGTCCTTGTCCTTGATCTTCGCCATTTTAATTACTACATGTCTTGATGTTGTCTTTCTTTGGTCCCTTGTGTTGCGAGATCTGTGCACCTCCATGGCCTGAGAGACTGTCTCCTTCCCCAGATTGGGGAAGTTTTCAGCAATTGCCTCCTCAAAGACACTTTCTATCCCTTTTTCTGTCTCTTCTTCTCATACCCCTATAATGCGAATATTGTTCCGTTTGGATTGGTCACACAGTTCTCCCAATATTCTTTCATTCTTAGAGATCCTTTTTTCTCTCTGTGCCTCAGCTTCTTTGTATTCCTCTTCTCTAGTTTCTATTTCATTTATTGTCCCCTCCACCATATCCAATCTGCTTTTAATATCGTCCACTGTGCTCTTCAATGATTGGATCTCTGACCGTAATGCATTCCTGAGTTCTTGAATATCTTTCCATACCTCCATGAGCATGTTAATGATTTTTTTTTGAAGTCCCTTTCCAGAAGAGTCATGAGGTCAGTATCATTTAAATCTTTCTCAGAAGTTGTATTAAAAATTTTACTCTGGACCAGGTTCCTTTGGCATTTCATATTTGTGTATGGCGCCCTCTAGTCCCCAGAAGCTCTACTCTCTGGAGCTGCTCAGCCTGTGAAGCAATGTCTGGGATTGCAGGGGAGTCGTTTTGGTGCCTGGGGGGAGGAAAGAGCTATTTCCTGCTTCCTGGCTGCTATTCCTGTCTCCACTGCCTGAACCAGTGGGCCAAGCACACAAGTATAAGCCTCTCTGCTTTTCGTTCTTAGTTGCTGTAGACAGATCTTCCCTCTGGCTGACCTAATGACAGAGTAAGGTTTCCCAGTTTGCAAGCCAGGTGGGGCTGGCCAGGAGAAAGATGCAGTAGTCTGCCTGTCACAGAAGGGGTTCTTGAAGCTGTGTAGGCAGCCAGGGAACTGGAGCACCTGAAGATCGTGAAAGCACCCAATCTGCTGGGCAGAGTGCACCCGGACTATTTTGTCTACCTGTCCTTTGTCCTGAGCAGTAAGGTCTGTGCAATCCTTGCCCCTTTAGCAGCCCTCTTCCTGAGGGCTCCTTTGTTAGGAAGTCTCTCAGACTTCCCACCTTTCTTTTGTCCCAGAGCAGCTGGGTATGGATCCCTGCTTTCCACAAGCAGCTGGAATCTCAGTCTCTCCAGGAATTCTGCCTGTCTTAGCTTTCCAACCCCCTAATTATGAGAGTATCATGCAAGCACCATGAAATGTAGGTTTGTGCTCCCAGAGCAGATCTCCAGAGTTAGGTATTCAGCAGTCCCAGATCTCCACTCCCTCCCTGCTCCGTTCCTCTTCCTCCTGCCATTGAGCTGGGGTGAGGGAAGGGCTTTATCCCACATGACCACAGCTTTAGTACATTACCCTTTTTCCGTGAGGTCTGCTCTTGTCTCCAGGTGTATGCAGTTTGTTGCAGTCCTCTTTCCTGTTGCTCTTTCAAGAGTAGTTGTATTAGGTATATTTTCATATTATGTGCAGTTTTTGGAGGATGCCTCTGTCTCATCTCTCATGCCACCATCTTTAATCCTCTTGTATCTATACTCTCCTTTTTAAAATGATTTTTTGTTCATGAAATATTGAAGATGATATCTTCACAAGGGCATCACCTTTCCTAATTAGATGGCTAGGACAAAGAAAATAGGCACGTTTTTAACTAAGAAATAGACTTAGTACTCCAAAATTCTTGTTTAAGTGGAGTATGAGTGTATAAAACCTAAATTACATGTTGGCAGGTTATGTGAAGTTGATATTAGACTGCTCAAAACATAAAGCATTGTTTCTTTTTCTTTTGAGGTAATTGATGTGAACCAAAGTGTGATTGAATTACAGAAGCCATGCTTATTTGTACTTATATTAAAAACTAGAGACTACATGCCATTTAGAATGAGACTAACTGGTAGAGCGATGCTGTGTTTCAACCACTGACTTGTAGGTAGATCTAAGCAAATCACTAAGCTTTCAGGGCTCTGATTCCCTCATTTCTAAAATCAGTTTTCTGATATGATCTATCTCTCAAAATGAGATATGGATTATGATTTTTCATTCATATGAAAAGACTGACTTTTCTACTTTGTGATAGGGTGTCATATCAGTCACTTCTAATGAGGAAAAGATTTTTCACTGTAAATAGCAAGATATTTTACTTCTAATTTTCTAGCATTTAAGACTCAAATGGTACTTAGGGAACTTTCAATAGTTTTAGATTAGTTACCACTTTTGGGGCTCTGTCATTGGTTTATTTTTTGCATATACTTTCTCTAAAAAGCAGTGAGAATTTTTCAAATTCCATGATTCTTTTCAAGTTTTTTAAAGGCAGTTATAAGTGAAACCATGATGTGTTTATGCTTGTATTTTTCATATCATATGCATAATTTCATGGTACACATTTTTGTTGGGTAGATGAATTATTGTATATCCATTCCTCTGCCCAGCCTATTTACTAAGCAACCAGTCAAGTTCTGTTTAATACTATGATATAGTGCTTAGATCTATGTATTCTATCCTATTAGAGAAGATTTTATTTTTCTGGGAAGGAAATGCATCCTTGGAAAAAAATGTAAGAAAAGTATCCTTTAAAAAAACAGTGGGAAAACAATGTTAATATTGAAATGCTATTCTCCATGGAGATTGCAACATATTTGGGGATAAAAACAAGATTATAAACAAAAATAATAAAACTCAACAAGGTTTATGAGCATATAACCTTCTGAAATATTTGAAATGAGAGGTAGTATCATATAGTGGGTAAAAACCTGGACACCATTGCCAAAATGCCATTATAGGGCTTACAGTAGTGTCTCATATATAGCAAACACCATGTATGTGTTTGTCAAATTGGTGTCCAAATGGAATCAATCATTGGCAGAATGAAGCATTGTCATAACTCTTGTGTCTAAAATAAACTTTGCTCTGATACATGAAGCAAAAATATTGAGAGGCAAAAAGTAAATTTTTACTAGACTGTATGAAACATTTATTTTATATAGCTTTTTTTAATATATACAATCAAAATACACTAAGAAACATCTGTAGGGTAAACAGAAATGTATCCATATAGAGAGATTGCTATGTAACTACCCTAGTTAAAGCAGCTGGCATAGTCTGGAGTAAGGCTCCTCTTACCTGATAATGACTGACTTGTACTCAAAGAGAAAATTTTTATGCTCTTTTTTCATTATTTTATATCACCTATAAAAATATACTTTAATAGACTTGTCCATCAAATAAAGCATTTTGATCACAGACCCAGTGACAAAGATTAGTGTCTGCTTGAGACACATTTCAAAAATAATCTCAGGGGTCAGTAACCAAGGCCAAATGGGGAAAGAGATAGTGTGTGACCTCTGTACTGTGTCACTTGCATGATATTAAACAATGTAAGCATCAAAGAACTCAGCTTTTTAATATTTATTGAAAATGTGCTAAATGCTGTGTAACATTCCAGCATTCTTGAGAGAATTGCCTGCCAGTTTGTGTTTAAAGGAAGGCTGTATAAGGGAGGAAAAGGCTGCATGGGGCTTTATGGGATATAATCTTCAACCCCATATAAATTGTTAATTTAGGCCACATGGTATCTGGATTACATAACCCTTAAATTTTATGGGGGTACTCTGTGTCTGATTGCAATTACTGATGATTATGTCCTATTAGTCCTATTAATAAAAGTAAAAAATAATAATCCCTTGAATGAATGATATATTACCTCAGTGAGTAGGATTTAAGGTGAAGGCAGTGAGTACTGAGTTCATATCCATGTTGAGCTTTAACTGGAGAATGTCATTCAGCCTGTGTTCTAAGAACTGTCCTGGAAAGTTAATAAGAATAATGCAAAATAAAAGAAATAGGACTTTAACCCACTGCTCATCTAAAGGCACACATGATGAAAAGACTAGAATTATGCAATGTAATAATAGTTTTGCTGGGAAGAGTGAGAATAGATTTATAAGATGCCTGTACCCTAAGAGTAATAACTGGGAAAATAACAGGGATTTCCATCAAGAATCAACACTCTGGACTAGTAAAATATCAGTTTGGATTAGGATTTTTTGAAAGTTCCCTAAAAATAGAATAAATTTTTCTTTACTTTTTGATCATTGAATTAGGGGTACATATATAAATATATATTTAATTTTCCTATATTTTCAAATTTTTCTGCCACAGCTGCATTACTTATAAATAAAGTGAACAAGGTTTAAAAGTTAATTATATATAAAATACCTGTTAATTCAACATAGAATTTCCCCTATGAAATGAACACACATGTAGGATATAGAGATTTTGTATCATAGACCCATGGGGACAAAAGAACACTTTTCATGAGTCTGTCAGCAAAATTACAAGCTTTGGCCTACTACTCCTTGTATCTCAGGTAGTTCTTTTGTTAAGTAACCTATGTAATTATAACTGAAAGTATGAATAAACATATTGTTCTGCAAGTGTACCTGGGATTTGGCGATGGAAATGTGGAAACCAGAAATAGAAAATAAGGGAGGCAAAGGACCGCCCCTGAGTTCCCTGGATGTAGAAGCTGAGACAAAGATGTGGGTGAAGGAGACTAATTGGTGGGGGTGATGGGGGCTCTCAGGAGAAGTGGAGTGATGGAAGCAGGAGAGGACAGAGAAGTGAAAGCATGGCAAAGATGTATTCTTACCTGAAAAGTAGCTTCTGCTTCATCCTATGGGAAACTTTGAAGCATGCATTACAGCACAGAGTTGGTCTCAACTTGAAATATTGATATTATTGCCTGTGTCAGTCAGTAGTAAGCTTCAGGCTGCCTCCCTTCTACAAGAGATTTCTTCAGAGAAAGGGACAACTGGAGCCTTTGGCAGCCAATACTCAGCAGCCAGAAGATTAATATACCTGCTCAATGAAGGAGATATTGATAGGGGACCAACATTATTCATTGTAAGTCATTTACTACTTGGAAAACCTACCTTTTTGTTTTGTTTAAAAACAGCAACAGAAGAACAAGTTGATTTCTTAGAGGTGTGAACATGGAGTTTTGAGCCATATCTGGGTGATTAATTCTAAAACTATGCCATCCTAGCCTTTGCAGTTCAATAAAAGTTGCTGAACTCAGTTTACTTAATTATAAGATGGTAATGTCAATGAAATATATTTTTTAAATCTCTTGGAAAGTGCCTGGAACATCCTAAGTGCTCACTAAATAAGTGGTAATTACTTGCCTGTGATGCTAACCACTTGTGTTAATGTGGCTTATTCCTTAAAATTAGCTTATATTTGAGGAGTCGCTTAACTGTTTGCTAAATTCTTCTATACACACTATTATATTTAAACTTTATGAAGATCCTCTGAGGTCAGCAGGTCATGTGTTACTTATCTTTTCTAGATCAGCAAATGCAGATTCAGAGGAATATGAGAGATAAACTATGTTATCTGTGGGACACAAACTGAATTAGTTACATAATTTGCTGGATAACAAGTTACTCCTGAGCATAGTAGCTTAAAACACTACATTTGTTATCTCACAGCTTCTGTGGGGCAGGAATCAGAGCATGGCTTTATTGAGTTCTCCGCTTCAAAGTTTCTCACAAAGTGAAATCAAGATGTTAGCCTACCTCTCACCAGGCTGCAGTCACCGTCTGGGTAAGGGCTGTTGTCATCTCAAGGTTCGTTTGGAGCAAGATTCACTTCCAAGTTCACTGAGTGGCTGTTGGCAGGATTTGTTCCTCATGGTATGGTGAACTGAGGACATCAGTTCCTCCTTGTATAGGTCTTTCCAACATTACATCTTGCTTCATCAGAGTAAGCAAGGTGAGAACACAAAGCAGAGAGAGAGTACCAGTTAGAAAGTACTGGCAAGAGAGAAATCATGGTCTTTTGTAACTTAATCAGTAAAGTGACACCTGTCATTTTTACTCTATTCTGTTTTTTAAAAGCAAGTCACTAGGTCCAGCCCACACTCAGTGGAACAGGGTCAAACAAGGCTATGAATACCAGGAGATTGGAATCACTGTGAGCCATGTCTACAACAGAAACCAAAGGTTTTTTTGGTGCCTACTATGTCAGAAATTGGGCTCACATAATACATAATGTAATCCTCAAAACTTTGATAAATATCATTTTTCTCCTTTTTTCCTTTGGTAAAAGGACAGTTTTGATTAACCAGTTTTACAGTCACATTTCTGGGAAGTAGCAAATCTGTAACCACATTGAAATGATACAAATAGAGTATAAATGGCCTGACTTCTATCAGATGTAAAGAATGGCATCTAATCCTTTCTGGTGCCTTGCAGAGTGGCTTGTTTGATAAAGTTAGCACTCAAAAAAAGTTGTTGAATCAATAGACTGAACAAAATGCTAACCAAAGGGGTATTTTCCTTTATTTTCTTCACTGATCTTGTTGAAATTCCAAAATAAACTTTTCCAGATGTGTTCAAAAATTGGATAAAATAAAGACGATTCTGTTAGATGATAAATAGTATCTTCAGTGTCCCTTCTAACTCTTCAGCATGTGGTGGGGAATTTTTCCCATACAAAAGCAGACTGAATTGAATTCTGCCCAATATGCCAATGCTTATGATTGCTTTATTATGCAGGCTTATGCCACTCATAGCTTATCAGATTTTAAATTACCATATAAATTTCCATATTCAAACAATATAGGAGACATCAGTTTAAAAAGCATCTAATCTTATTTTCAAAGTTAGATAAGAAACAATCAACACTTTAGAATGAAATCATACCCCTAAGCTGGAGAGTGAGAGCCTAACAATATTATCTAGACTAATCACCATTTGCTATCATAATCATAATACTTGAAAAATAGAAACACTGGTTTAATTAATTGTAACACCTGCAGGGTGAGAAGATCCAGAATCTGCTGCTTTATGAGGATGTGGGGGCTAGCAGAACACATCCCAGGTTTCATTGAACAAATCTAGAAATTAACCTAAAATGTGTGATAAAAGGAATGTAAATGCCATTCTAATTGTGGATTCTGTTCCTATATCTGTTCTTATGGTAACAATGAGGTGTTTCTTCTTTTTTTTCTGTTTTCACCTATGCCTTTTGATACCACTTTTACATTATATCAAATTCAGCCTTTTCATTGGCTTACTCATTTCACTTCAGGTGGCCAGGTAGGATTCATTAACATCTAAGAAAGCAACAGGACAAGATAAATGGGACTACAAAGAAAATTTTTTCTTCTATTTGGAATTTTGTTGTTGGCTAATTTCAGCTTCTGTTCCCACCCTTGATTATATTTGGTTGTACACATGGCCTTTTACCCTACTAGATGGTCAACTACTTGGAAGTAGGGAACTGAATCACATTTATTTGTTTTTATTACAGAATGTGACAAAAAATCTTGTATCAGGACTCAATAAATATTAAGTAAAACATAGTTTGTCATAAATAAAAAGTTGGCATGCTAAACTTTCAGCATCCCAATAATGATATAAGTGAATCCAGTTAATAACAAGGGCATAATAAAAGGGCTTTGAAGATTCATATATTGCTATAAAGCATAATCATAGGAAAATTGTATTATACAGAATAAAACTATGCTTACATGAAAAGGTTGATCTACATAAATGCTTTTGCATAAAGAGTATGTTCAGACTTCAGCTGCTATTTCCATAAGAGTTTCTCTGTAGCTTGCAGAATCATTAATTATTCAGTTATAATGGCTAATGAACATTTAAAAATATTCACCCTCACTAATAATTAAAGAAATGAAAATTAAGATAATAAAATTTGATTTTAGACTACAAAATTAACATTTTTAATTGCAACAATGTAGTGCTAAAGGATGCAGTGAAATCATTCACATGTGCACACACACGCAGCACACATACACTCTACATAAAATAACACAAATGTTCAAAAGTATAGGAATGAATAAGAAAAACATTATGGTAGCAATAAATGTAAAATAATCTTTAAAATAAATGCTTTATACAATAGTATATTAAATCAAACAGAACCAAATCTAATGAAAGATACAGCAATGAAGCTATGTTGAGATAGAAAGAGACAAAGGGATAGAGAAAACTTGGTAAAGATACTATTCTCAAATTGATAGATTCAGTAAAATCCCAGTGAAAATCCCCACAGATTTTTGTGGTTATGTATTTGTGTGGAAACTGACAAGATGATTCTAAAATTCATAGGGAAATGAAATTGCCAAGGTATTCTGGAAAAGCACAATGGGCAGGACTTACACCAGAAAGTATCAAGACATTATAAAGCTAGAGAGAGTGGTGTTAGTGCAAGAATAAACTAATAAACCAATAGAAAGAATAGAGTCTAAAAGCAGATCCGTGAATATATGTATTTAGAAATTGGAAAATATTATATATCCTCATGGTAAAATGAACTAATTCAAAGTCTTTTAATTACATGAGGAAATGCTTGTCATATGTTCATTGAAAACAAGATAGAAAGTTTATCAGTGTGACTTTAGCCATTTAAATTGCATGCATATAGGGAGAAAAAAGACACCAAAACATTATGTTATCATCTCTTGATAAAAATATGGGAGTTTTTTGTCTTCCTATACCTTTTATGAATTTATAAAATGACACATAAAGTTTTCATTGTTAGAGCATAGCTTTTGAAATTTTACAGAAAGTTCCTTTAAAAATATTTCTTTTGAGTTAACTTATTTAAAGTATTTATTTTTAGGAATTTTTATACTACTATATTAAACAAGTCATCTAAAAGGAAAATATTAAAGTGTTTTTTTACTAAGGTTTTTTAAATTAAATTTTTATTAGTGTTTTTTTATTAAATCGTTAGTTTTCTCTAATGTGTATAATTAAAGGAGTTGAAGGTATTATTCATTTAAATATATTATTTTTATTCATATAGCTAAATGCTCTAACCTTGAAAATAAGTAGTAAGCATTGGACTATTAGAAAGGAAATAAAAGGATATTGAAGAGAAGGAAAGGAAACATTTGTGCATTTATAAGTGTTTATGTGAGTACAGGGTTTCTATAAGGAAATACTCCTCTCCCATACTTGGTCAACATTTCTGACTGGGGCTGATTTGAAGCCCTAGTACCAGACATGGGCATGTAATCTAAGTTTGCAAAATCAGATTATTCTACCGCATTCCCCTGACCAAGTAATTGGTCCAGGGCTAAAGATGGAACAGTTAAACAGTAGAGTTACTGAGTTTTGTTTATTTTTTACAAATTAATATGGCCCAAGAGGGGAGGAGGGGTTTTCTTTTTATACCAAGTCTAGAGCTCCTGATGATGATATGGGCATTGTGTGAGGAGTCTCCTTAAGAGTGAACCCACACAGAGGAAAGGACAAGTGAGTGAGCAAGAGGGAGAATGAGTCCCGATGACATAGGTGAAAATGTTATCTAGATATTTCTGATCTTTGTTGCATGTACCACTATATCAACATTGAAGTGGTTTAAACTAGTTTTGTCACTTGAAACAAAAAGTCCCATATTCAGGATAATATATTATATGTAACAACAACAAAAGATACATTTTTTTCTCTTTCCACTAACCCCTCAGAATGGACTCATCTCTCCCTGACTTAGTAAAGGTCATGTAGGAAAAAAAAATAACATGTTCTACAATTGCTGTATTTCAAACTCAGCCAGGTGTCACCAGGTAGCACAAAGGAATAGATTCACCATTTTATATGCTCTACACTAGAGCTTCTTCCAAGTAATGACACCAACAGATAATATATATGGGAAAATTCTTATTCATGCAAAATATAAAAGTTAGTGGGCAAAACATATGGGGCATGAAGTTCATGAGCTGGCAATCTCATTACAATGCCTTCTGTTTACAATTCTGAACATTTGTCTGTTTTCTATTGCCAGGGTGCCTTTCAGACTTCCCTTAAGGTGGAGTTAACTAAAACATAGATTGCCCTACCTGTTATTACTATTTACTTCATTTGTATGTGGTTTTTTGTGTTATAATTGTGGTAATACTAGGTATACAACCAGGAATGGGGCTTGCATAGTATCCTTTCACGGCTGCTCTCACTTGTGTGAGAAATTCTTCTTCCTTACTCTGTTTCTGGTACCTGGTTATGAAATGCACCTGTACCTTATTATGCTGATCAGGAAAATTCAGTATAGCAGCAAAAGACTCACGTCAACATATTTCTTTTAGTCCTAGGTCCTTAATTACATGCAGCATAACAATTATGAGAATGGGGATTGAGGCCAAATTGGGGCCCAACAAATTACTAGTTGTGTGATCTTAGAAAATTACTGAATCAGTTTGTGCCTCAACTGCCTCATCTCTAAGAGGGGGAGAATAAGAGGACCTAACTAAACTGATTTTTGTCAATATTACTTAAATTATACTTCTATAATATTGTTACTATTGTTAGCCTCATCATTATTACTACATATTTGGTACCATACATATATTCTATGTCAGAAATTATGATTCATAATCTAATACAATAGAATATGTTCTTCATCTTGAAATTACATGAAGGGAAACAGAAAAAAATATTTTGAAACTTCAATTCATTTAGAGAAACTGGAAGAAACTGAGGCATAGAGAAGTTAATAAACTGGACCCAGTTCACTCTGGTGGTAAGTGGTGAAAGTGGACTCATTTGTGGTTATTTCAATACAGAATCCATATTCTTTACTACTAGGCTATGTTGTATGGCATCTATATGTTTATACAAAATGCACTCCTTATACTTTAAGTTTATTTATCTAAAATGAACTAATTATATATCTGTATGTATGTTCCATTCAATACTCTAAGGTGAGGGAATTTCCACACAGGCAAACAGAATTTTTATCACAATGAAAGGGTTACAACTGTCAAATTAAAACTGTAACTCTTTTTGTAGCACATTCACTGTGAAACTCTACTTTGAATACAATTATATTTGGTAATCCTAAGGAGTGATCTTCACATGTTTTTGCTGTTAAGTAGAATTTGCAGTATCTGATAAACTTTACAAAGTATTTGATTGTTGGGGAGGAAAAATTTTCCTCTACACTGAAAGATCTTGTTGGTTGCTCGAAGAATTGAATTGACATGAGAGATTAACAGGAGAAAATAAAATTTAATTATGTATGTCCTGGGAATCTACGTAAACATGAGGGATTCCAAAGACAGTCTGGCAAAATGAGACATATATATCATTTTGCACTAGGAAAAGGTGGTAACAGTCTAGGGCTTCAAAGGAAGGAAGGCAATTCACAGGAAGAATGGAAAGAGTAAGTGTTTGGTAACCAGATATTTGCTGGGCCATCCAGGAAAAATAGGACATAGGAAGTTTTAAGAGATTTTGCTAGGTTCCTGCTTGTCTGCCACCCTTCGTTCATATTACACTTAGTTATTTATGATGATAGCCCCTTGGCTGGAACAGGTCCTTTACCTAAATTCTTTTAGGCAGTTAGAGGGGAGGCAAAAAGAAAACCTTCTTGAATCTTCTGTTTTTTTTAATTTCAATTTAATTTTTTTTTTGATTTCATTGATTTTTAAAAAAATTTATTTTGGTATCATTAATCTACACTTACATGTGCAATACTGTGGTGATTAAACTACCCCCTGAATCAGGTCTCCCCCACCAACCCCATTACAGTCACTGTCCATCAGCGCAGTGACATGCTATAGAGTCACTACTTGTCTTCTCTGAGTTGTACAGCCCTCCCTATGCCCTCCCAACATTACATCTGCTAATTGTAATGCCACTTTTCCCCCCTTGTCCCTCCCTTCCCACCCATCCTCCCCAGTCCCTTTCCCTTTGGTAACTATTAGTCTGTTCTTGGATTCTGTGAGTCTGCTGCTGTTTTGTTTCTTCAGGTTTTTTTTCTTTGTTCTTATACTCCACATATGAGTGAAATCATTTGATACTTGTCTTTTTCGGCTTGGCTTATTTCACTGAGCATAATACTCTCTAGCGCCATCCATGTTGCTGCAAATGGTAGGATTTTTTTCTTCTTACAGCTGTATAATATTCCATTGTGTGTATGTACCATTTCTTCTTTATCCATTCATCTACTGATGGACACTTAGCTTGCTACCATTTCTTGACTATTGTAAGTAGTGCTGCAATAAACATAGAGGTGAATATATCTTTTTCAAACTGCGTTGTTGCATTCTTAGGGTAAATTCCTGGAGTGGGATTCCTGGGTCAAATGGTATTTCTATTTTGAGTTTTTTGAGGAACCTCCATACTGCTTTCCACAATGGTTGAACTAATTTGCATTCCCACCAGCAGTGTAGGAGGGTTCCCTTTCTCCACATCCTCGCCAACATTTGTTGTTTGTGTTTTGGATGTTGGCCATCCTCACTGGTGTGAGGTGATATCTCACAGTGGTTTTAATCTGCATTTCTCTGATGATTAGCGATCTGGAGCATCTTTTCATGTGCCGGTTGGCCATCTGAATTTCTTCTTTGGAGAAGTGTCTATTCATGTCCTCTGCCCATTTCTTAATTGGACTATTTACTTTATGTTTGTTGAGGTGCGTGAGTTCTTTATATATTTTGGATGTCAACCCCTTATCGGATACATCATTTATGAATATATTCTCCCATACTGTAGGATGTCTATTTGTTCTACTGATGGTGTCCTTAGCTGTACAGAAGCTTTGCAGCTTGATATAGTCCCACTTGTTCATTTTTGCTTTTGCTTCCCTTGCTTGGGGAGATATGTTCATAAAGAAGTCGCTAATGTTTATGTCCAAGAAATTTTTGCCTATGTTTTTTTCTAAGGGTTTTATGGTTTCATGACTTACATTCAGGTCTTTGATCCATTTTGAGTTGACTTTTGTATATTGGGTTAGACAGTAGTCCAGTCTCATTCTCTTACATGTAGCTGTCCAGTTTTTCCAACACCAGCTGCTGAAGAGGCTGTCATCTCCCCATTGTATATCCAAGGCACTTTTATCAAATATTAATTGACTGTATATGTTTGGGTTAATGTTCGGATTTCCCATTCTGTTCCACTGGTCTGTAGGTCTGTTTTTGTGCCAATACCAAATTGTCTTGATTACTGTGGCTTTGTAGTAGAGCTTGAAGTCAGGGAGCGTAATTCCCCCTGTTTTATCTCTCCTTCTCTGGATTGCTTTGGCTATTCGGGGTCTTTTGTGGTTCCATATGAATTTTAGAATTATTTGTTCCAGTTCATTGAAGAAAGCTGTTGGTATTTTGATAGGGATTGCATTGAATCTATAGATTGCTTTAGGTAGTATAGCCATTTTGACAATATTTATTCTTCCAAGCCAAGAGCATGGGGTGAATTTCCATTTGTTAGTGTCCTCTTTAATTTCTCTTAGGAGTGTCTTGTAGTTCTCAGAGCATATGTCTTTCACTTCCTTCATTAGGTTTATTCCTAGGTATTTTATTCTTTTTGATGCAATTGTGAATGGAATTGTTTTTCTGATTTTTCTTTCTGCTAGTTCATCGTTAGTGTATAGGAAAGCAACAGATTTCTGTGTGTTAATTTTGTATGCTGCACCTTTGCTGAATTCAGATATTAGTTCTAGTAGTTTTGGACTGGAGTCTTTACGGTTTTTTATGTACAGTATCATGTCATCCGCAAACAGTGACAATTTGACTTCTTTTTTACCAGTCTGGATGCCTTGTATTTCTTTGTTTTGTCTGATTGCCGTCGCTAGGACCTGCAGTACTATGTTGAATAACAGTGGAGAGAGTGGGCATCCCTGTCTTGTTCCTGATCTTAGATGAAAAGCTTTCAGCTTCTCACTGTTAAGTATAATGTTAGCTGTGGGTTTGTCATATATGGCCTTTATGATGTTGACGTTCTTGCCGTCTATACCTATTTTGTTGAGAGTTTTAATCATGAATGGATGCTGAATTTTGTCAAATGCTTTTTCAGCATCTATGGAGATGATCATGTGGTTTTTGTTCTTCTTTTTGTTGGTGTGGTGGATGATGTTGATGGATTTTCGAATGTTGTACCATCCTTGCATCCCTGGGATGAATCCCACTTGATCATGGTGTATGATCCTCTCGATGTATTTTTGAATTCAGTTTACTAATATTTTGTTGAGTATTTTTGCATCTATGTTCATCAGGGATATTGGTCTGTAATTTTCTATTTTGCTGAGATCTTTGCCCGGTTTTGGTATTAGAGTGATGCTGGCTTCATAGAATGAGTGTTATTTCTTCTCTATATGTCTGGTAGAATTCAGAGGTGAATCCATCTGGTCCGGGGGTTTTGTTCTTAGGTAGTTTTTTGATTACCAATTCAATTTCATTGCTGGTGATTGGTCTGTTTAGTTTTTTTGTTTCTTGCTTCATCATTCTTGGAAGGTTGTATTTTTCTGAGAAGTTGTCCATTTCTTCTAGTTTTCCAGCTTGTCAGCATATAGATACTCCTAATATTCTCTTATAATTCTTTGTATTTCTGTGGGGTCCATCGTTATTTTTCCTTTCTCATTTCTGATTCTGTTTAAGTTTGTAGATTCTCTTTTTCTCTTAATGAGTCTGGCTAGGGGTTTATCTATTTTGTTTATTTTTTCAAAGAACCAGCTCTTGGTTTCATTGATTTTTTTCCATTGTTTTATTCTTCTCAATTTCATTTATTTCTTCTCTGATCTTTATTATGTCCCTCCCTCTGGTGACTTTGGGTCTCATTTGTTCTTCTTTTTCCAATTTCAGTAATTGTGTCTTTAGACTATTCATTTGGGAATGTTCTTCCTTCTTTAAATAGGCCTGGATGGCAATATACTTTCCTCTTAGAACTACCTTTGCTGTGTCCCACAGAAGTTGTGGCTTTGTGTTGTTGTTGTCATTAGTCTCCATATATTCTTTGATTTCTATTTTGATTTGGTCATTGACCCATTGATTAATTAGGAGAATGTTGTTAGGTCTCCATGTATTTGTGAGCCTTTTTGTTTTCTTTCTAAAATTCATTTCTAGTTTTATACCTTCAAGATCTGAGAAGGTGGTTGGTATAATTTCAATATTTTTTACTTTACTGAGGTTCTTTTTTGCTGCCTAGTATGTGGTCTATTCTGGAAAATGTTCCATGTGCACTTGAGAAGAATGTGTATCCTGCTGCTTTTGGGTGTAGAGTTCTGTAAATGTCTGTTAGGTCCATGTGTTCTAGTGTGTTGTTCAGTGCCTCTGTGTCTTTACTTATTTTCTGTTTGATTGATCTGTCCTTTGGAGTGAGTGGTGTGTTGAAGTCACCTAAAATGAATGCACTGCTGTCTGTTTCCTCCTTTACTTCTGTTAGTACTTGTTTCACATATGCCGGCGCTCCTGTGTTGGGTGCATATATATTTTTAATCGTTATATCCTCTTGTTGGAGTGACCCCTTTATCATTATGTAGTGTTCTTCTTTATCTCTGGCTACTTTCTTCATTCTGAAGTCTATTTTGTCTGATACAAGTACTGCAACACCTGCTTTTTTCTCTTTTTTGTTTGCCTGAAATATCTTTTTCCATCCCTTCACTTTTAGTCTGTGTATATCTTTGAGTTTGAGGTGAGTTCCTTATAGGCAGCATATAGATGGGTCTTGATTTTTTATCCATTCTGTTACTCTGTGTCTGTTGATTGGTGCATTCAATCCATTTACATTTAGGGTGATTATCGATAGATATGTATTTATTGCCATTGCTGGCTTTAGATTCGTGGTTACCAAAGGTTCAAGGGTTGCTTCTTTACTATCTGACAATCTAACTTAACTTTCTTGTTAAGGTATTGTAAACACAGTCTTATGTTTCTTTATTTCTCTCCCTTCTTATTCTTCCTCTTCCATTCTTTATATACTAGGTGTTTTATTCTTTGCCTTTACTTAGTATTTGGATCGTCTGCTTTCTTTTGCTATGTTTTTATTTTCTCTGGTGACCTCTTTTTGTCCTTAGGAGTGCTTCCCTCTAGAGCAGTTCCTTTAAGATGTCCTGTAGAGGTGGTTTAGGGGAGACAAATTCTTTCAGCTTTCGCTTGTCTGGAAATTGTTTAATCCCTCCGTCATATTTAAATGATAATCATGCTGGGTCTAATATTCTTGGTTCAAGGCCCTTCTGTTTCATTACATTAAATATATCATGCCATTCTCTTCTGGCCTGTAGGGTTTCTGTTGAGAAGTCTGATGATAGTCTGATGGGTTTTCCTTTGTAGGTGATCTTTCTTCTCTCTCTAGCTTCCTTTAATACTCTGTCCTTATCTTTGATCTTTGCCATTTCAATTATGTGTCTTGGTGTTGTCTTCCTTGGGTCTCTCGTGTTTGGAGATCTGTGGGGTTCGGTGGATGGCAAGACTATTTCCTTCCCCAGCTTGGGGAAGTTTTCAGCAATTATTTCTTCAAAGACACTTTCTATCCCTTTTTCTCTCTCTTCTTCCTCTGGTACTCCTATAATGCGAATATTGTTCCGTTTGGATTGGTCACACAATTCTCTTAATATTCTTTCATTCCTAGAGATCCTTTTATCTCTCTCTGCCTCAGCTTCTCTGTATTCCTGTTCTCTGATTTCTATTGCATTAACAGTCTCTTTCATCTCATCTAGTCTGCTGCTAAGCCTGTCAATGGCTTATCTCATTTCTGCATTGTCTTTCCTGACTTCCCTCACTTCCTCCCTCAGCTCTTGTATATTTCTCTGTAGATCCATCAGCATTGTTATGACTTTTATTCTGAATTCTTTTTCAGGAAGATTGTGCATTTTCATCCCTTCAGTCTCCCTCTCTGGTGTTGTCTGGGTCTTCATGAGCTTGGTCTGTACCATATTCCTCTGTCTTTTCATGGCGATAGAAGCCGTTGCTGGCAGGTGCCACATATGTCAGCTGGGCTCTTTAAGGCTTTAAAAAAAAAGGAGGAAGAGAAAAAAAGGTAAAAAAAGAAGGTAGAGAAATAAAAGAGAAAAAACAAAGAAGGAAAAGAAAGAAAAGAAAAGAAAAAAAGGGGGAAAGAAAAGCCCACCTGAGTAGTTTCTGTAAGGATGCTGTAGGTGGCGCTGTTGCTCCACTATTCCGTGGCCGCATCACTCCACTGGGCCTTTTGCAGCTCTGGTCGTAGTGGGTACAAATGGGAGGCTATTGTTCTCTTTGTGAATTTTCAGTGCGGCTCGTTTTTCCCAGTTGCCAGCCAAGGGGTCCGAAATTCCTCAGGACTCCCAGCCTGCTGGACTGAGTTGCTGGGACGATTGTAATACTGCTGAAAAAAGCACGCTTTTCTTTTGTCCCGGCAGCCATGTGCAAGGTCCCGGGCATGTTCCCTGCCCAAAACCTGCACCTTCTGCGTCTCCAATCTCCGCTACACCATGCGATGTGTGTCAGCGCTCCCAGCGCAGATCACCAGGGCTGGTTATTTCGCAGGCCTCTATTTCCACTCCCTCTTGGCTCTGAGTCCTCTCCTCCCGCCGGTGCACTGGGGGGGGTGGAGTGGTTGCGGCTTCGTATCTTACCCGCCTCGCAGGGTGCTGAGTCCTCTCAGGTACAGAGGCACACTGTGCTCTTTCCTGTGTATTCTGGTTTCTCTTTTAGGAATAGTTGTATTTGCTGTATTTTCATAGATATATATAGTTTTAGGAGGAGATTTCTGCCACCCTGCTCACACCGCCATCTTCCCGGAACTCTCTTGAATCTTCTGTTTTTTTAAAAATAATCAGTCTAAAATAATCCGCCTGCCAGCGAGACACATTTTAGGGTGGCAAATTTTGCTCCCCTGTATAATCAATTATATGATATGATGGAAAACTTTTCACACTTACAAAAATTAACCCCAGAAAAACCAATATTACCTTGTTATATAATATAACGTCTGGGCTTTGGGTGAAAGACTATGACTATTTATTGTGGTGATTCATGTTAGGCTTCTATTCACCAGACCTATGATTTTTGTTTTGTTTTTGTTTACATATCAAGTATGATTTTGAGTAATTGCCTATGTGTTTCAACCCTATGAGTACCAAAATCAATAAGCTACTACAATTGATGTCTAATGGTCATATCATTCTGATTATTATTCAGACTCTGCTGCCTTAGAGTAACCATGTCCACCATCTCAAGACTCCTACTAGAATCTAGGAGCCCTTTTAATGTACTGTCCACTGTGGTTCCTGTCTGCAGGATACAACATTTCAAGGATGAAAAGCTCCACTGTGGATGTACTCAATGCATTTATCAATAACTTAGTGAAGAAGTGATTAAAATCTTAAACTATTTCTTTAACAACCAAACATTTGTATTACTTGAAATTATTTTTGAACATTACTTATAAGTCTCTGTTCACACCTTGAATTCAGTTATTGCTGCAGAGTCCTTTTACAAGTCAGTACAAGGTAGAGTCTCCTTTTTAATGTCCCCAATGAATTATACAGCTAGTTGAACTGACCCTACAGGACAGAAAATATTTATTATAAGTGAAGTTCTAAGATTTGTGTATGCATGTAAAATACAGATACAAAATCCTATTTCTGCAGTTCTATGATACAGCAATCTATGAAAACCAAACAAAATAAAATCATAAAATCATTTATGCCCTGCTGGGTTTGGCACCAAATCACATTTGGTGGTTAAACTTGATCTACACTAATGCTAATATTGATAATCTTATTTATCTCACATCATGTGAACATTTATTATGTGTTAAAATACAGAGTGTGGATGGAGAAGTTACATAATATATGATACATGCAAAACTCATTGATTCCAAGGGTTTCAGAAAAGGGATTATAGGCCTATATTTTCTTTCTTGACTTAATCTCATCATTGTTTTCCTATTTTTTCATCTACCTGAATAGGTTTATGTTATTATCTGTTATGATTTTTTGTCAAATTAAAACCTGTTTTGTCACTTTTATTGGTTGACTAATTTATTGATTCTTATGATGCTTAATAATAAATTCCTTTTAGAAATTACTAAACTATTTATTTAAAAACAATGAATATAATTGCTGAAATTGAATCCTATTTTGTCCTTTTAGAATTCTGATTACTAAATTAAAGATAATTTCAATACTTCATATTTATTTTACCTCATGCTTAATTAAAAATTTTTATATATCATTTGCTTTAAAGCATTTTTAAGAATACAGATCATCTTTTCTGCTTCCTGTTGATTTTTTTTAAAAGTCGATGTTCTAAAAGGTCTGTTTTCAAATAATTTGTAGATCTACAGATATTTATTTCCCTACTGAAATGAACAACAAACACAGTATTAAAAACAAAAGACCAAAGGTGAGAAATACAATGGGGACAATTTTAAAGTTATGTACCTCAATTATTTTCTCTAGACTAAAAGTCTTATTTCCATTAGAAATCATATCAAGTTTTCATATTGGAGCCAGGCCAACTGTGCCAGTATTCTATAAAAATTTTCAATAGTTAGCTCCCATATTTTGTCTCTGAGGTATCTGATGGAAATGGAAATGGAAAAAAAAGTGTCCCCTCCTCTTTGAAATCATTATCCATTTTGATTCTTCTATCTTCTGCAAGGTTTTATGCTGTTCATTGTTTCCAGTGAACAGTTGCAGCCAGCAGTGTCCCTGCTGTGGTCCCTTCCAAGCTCTGGGATTGTCACTTCCTCCTATGGAGGATGCCAGTAATGAGTGTGAATGTCACCTGGAGCTGTGTGTATCACCTCCACCGATGCTCTCCCAAGCGCTGTAATACCCACAATTCCTTGCTCTGTCTCCTCACATTCCTATCTCCTGCCTGCAGGTATGCTGTCAAGGTCCTCCTCCTTCACGTCGCACCTCTCACTCATCCGGGACATTCTCCCCACAATTTGCGAAAGCTCGCATAGGCCGCCTGCTGTTTTCTCTATCTCACAGACAAGAAAATTGCAGAATTGTTCTCACAGTGTGACACCTCCAAGTGAAACCTGAGGGAGGTCTGTAGTTTCTTGTCTCTGTCCCATGGCTTCCCCTCACATGAGAAATGTAGACACTGAGTCACAGAATGTCACACTCCCTTCTCTCTTGAGGGAGCTGAGAGTGACCTGGGGAAAGTAGCTCAATCTTCTGTATATTCACGCATTTTGGTAATTCCTGCCGTTGCCCATCCACTGGGCAAGTAGTGGATGATGAGGTGATGGGCTTCCAGCCCATCTAATGCTCTCTTTGTCCCCAAATGTTCTTAATTAATGAATGTATCTGTCCAAACCCTGCAAATCACTCAGTTTTCCAGGGAGGAAGAATCTCATTTAGTACTGGGGCTTAAAGAGTCTATTAAAGAGTGTCTTGCCATGCCCTCTCCTTGCCCCATCACCCTGTGTTTGTTGCAAAGCAGCCATTTTATTCCAGACACAGCAGTACATTATAAGATCTCTATGTTTTGTTTGCTATTAATTCCTGAATTATAATTACTTTACACTCATATGAGTGTGTGTGTGTTCTAATAAAAACCTGCATCAAAAACTTCTGTTTCAAAAGCTTTACCCAAACAAACCTACTTCCTGACTACTGTTGCTTTTCATCTGTAAGCATCTGTTACCAAGAAAGTGATGCCCACAGAGAGGCATTGAATACACAGAATATTAAGTGTTGATTTGGGTACCTATTTAGCAGCTAGACTGCATGGGGTCAAGTGTAGGATGGCCACAGCTCTTGCTGTCCAGCATTCAAGAAGTGTGAGCTACTGTACTCCCACTGAACTCTCCTTCATGTCTGCAGCAATTCACAGTATTTAGAGATGTGTTAAATAGCTTTAAGTCAAAGTGAAATGGGGCTGCCCCTAGAAACAAAGTGGATGCTGAGCAAGGAGCAGTCAGTTTAGGACTTAGTTTTCAGAATCTATGGCCTCCTACTAAACAGTCTAACACAGCACCTAGAGGGGAAATAGAAAGGAAAAGCACCTAAGGCTCAAACACAGGGAATAAGTTGAGGCATGTACATCTTAGACTTCTTCATTTAAAAATACCTTTATAGAAAAGGGTTAGAGGTAAATGTATGAGACTCTGAATAGGACAGAATCCATTAGCACTTTGAAACAGACATCAGCCCCGATGGAAAGGAGAAAAACCCAGAATGAAATTTTCTCACCAGGGTTTTCTAATGTGTCACCTCTCTGCGAGAATACAGCCACAGAGGGAAAATGAACCTTACATTTTCTGATCAGAGAAGCAAAAGAGAGGCAAACAAGCAAAGAGTTGGTTAATTTTGTAGTTGCAGTTGCCTTTGCGGCTTCTATGAGAGCAGAATGAGGAAAGCCAGGAGGATGTGTAATAAATCCAGTCCTGCTCTGTCAGCTGGGAGACAATATTGTTATGCTAAGAGTTCTGAGGGCATAATCCCATAATTCAGTGGTTTCATTCCAATGCATGTTCTACTTCTTCTCCCACTGAGCTCATTTACAGTTCTGAACAGTTTCTTCCTGTCACTTCCCATTTGTGTCTCCAATTTCCATGTTTTTTCTTTCCTTTGGACATTGTCCCTGTCACAACCCATCTTACTTCTGACTTGTTGTCATCTTTTCTTGAGCTGTTCCAACCCCTTTTTTCTGCTGTCTCCCTCAGTTGGCATCACCTAAAGGTTAATGAGGCAGACTTCCTAGAGGAAAATGCTCTGTGTGGACTTTCTGCAGCTTGAGAATTGTGACTGTCCTTTTCTGGTGTTTATGCCATAGTTTGATTTTAAGAGTTGTGAGCTGTTTAGGGTTTGTTATGTTGATCAAAATGATTAAGTGATCCTTTGAAAAATCTGAAATATTCAAAGGCCTTTTTTTACTCACGCTTTTATTTCCCGTTGCTGCTTTACTGTAGTGGAATTGGTGGAGGGCTGTGTATGCTTGTGTGTTCAGGAAAGCCATGAGGATGGAAGGATGACCAGAGGCTGTAGTTCCTCCTTTCCAGCCATTTAATATGTGTTAAGAAATATTTTAAGAAATAGCCAATGTCATAGATTTTAGCCAGCTGTACATTTGAGTGTTAAATTCAAATTTCCCAAATTCTAACCTACTCTTTATCTGCCAGGCTTTTAATGAAACCATTAAAATTGTCCTCTCATGTCTGTGGACAGAGGATTATATTTGGTGTTATATATGCAGTCTCTAGAATATTAAGACTTACCACAGAGTAGTTTCATTCAAGATGATTTCCCCAAATTCAAACTGATCAGTTGTATTTATGACTTAAAGGTAATACATGTGTACTCATTCAAAAAGCAGACATTATAGGTTAGTATAAAGAAGAATTTAAACTATTTTTTAAAACTTTCGGTAATGTGCATTGTTTCTGGACATACATGTCACCACTAAATAAGTGTGTGGCTGTAGTACATATACATATGTAAGTGAGTAGTACCAAAAATGTATTTTAAAAACATGTACTATCATTTTTTTAAAATGTCATATAGAAGTTATACATTATTTAGAACATTTTCTTCTATTAATATTAGCATTCCTTGAGTGGTTACTTTGCTTATGCAACATTATATGCAAAGGTAAGCTGTATATAATATTACTTCATTTGTACAACTATCCAGTCCAGATGTCTTATTTTAAAGGCTATTCTAAGTATAGGTTAATAATGTGGATCCTGGAACAAGATTTTCTGGATTCAATCCTAGCTCCTCTACCTATTAGCTGTGTTACCTTTGTCAAGTTGCTCAACTTCTCCATGCCTCAGTTTTCTTATCTTAAAATGAGAATAAAAATCATAACTACCTCTTAGGGTTGTTATGAAACCTAAATGTGTTAATACATATTAAAGCATACTAAGCCTAGTATCTAACAGAGTGTTTATTTAGTACATGTTAACTATTATCATGTTTTTATGATTATACCTTCCCTAAATAGGCTTAATTAGTATTTTTCAAGGTCTCATTTATTTCTTTAAGCTCCTTGCCTAAGGCTGCATATTTCCTTTAGTTTGATATTTAGTTAAAGACAAGATTTACTAGTGTCATTTATTATGGAAATCAATATCATGGATCTGAGAATGATTTTAAATTACTTAGTCTTCTCTTTTAACATAGGATATTTAAATTTCATATAATCCTCCCATATAGCCCTCTGCAAGCCCATCACCATCTTCTGATGGTAAAATTTTTCCAGATGTTATGCTACAATAACTGTACTTCCTGTCAGTAGAGTTTGAACAATTAACAAATAGTGATTATGTATTCACCTACAAAGTAGAGATTTAGGGTGGGAAGGTGGGGTGGATCCTTAGTTCATCAAAAGGATGGCATCATCCCTAAAGGTGTTTATGAACAAACTGTATGTGATTTTTTTTAAGTAAATGAAACTAATTTTGGAAGGTTGGGTTATGAAATGCCATTGGGACTTCAGAAAGTTCTGTAATGGAAAGAGGCTAGGAGGAAAGTAATTTCATTTTCCTATAATAGCCTTTGTTTATTCACATCTCTACCCCTGCCTTTTCAAATCTCTTTAAAATTAGCCTTAGAAAAAAAGTTCAAGTCAAATGAAAATAGGCTCTTTAATTCTACCTTTTTATAATTCTGCACTTACAACTGACCCTCTTCAATATGGTCTTCCTTTTTTAACATTAATTACCTTGTTATCTGAGAGATGCAGCAGCTTTCCCCTGTCTGCTTAGGAAGAGTGCCAGCAGGGCAACAGTTGGAAGTGAATTACCATGATTGTTTGGGGTTTTAGAAAGCCCTCTCTGCTGTCTATTCTTTTTAGTTTCCTGGTAGAGTCACTTGGGTATGTTTTCTAATTCAGTATTCCTCTGTCCACTGTTCAGTAAACGTATGTTTATACTGTATGTATATATCCAATTATACTGTGGCTAGGGGCAATGTCTCTTCTGGATTCTTCACATGACAATGATTAGAAAACCTGGTGTAGGACTCCTGGGCATGCCCTCAGTCAGAGGAAGGGAAAAAGGTTTATTCCATTTGCCTACATGTTTTGCTCATTCTATGATTGGCTGTGACCACTGGGGTAAGCAGGCATCTTGCTTTGCATTCCCCAATACAAAATGTTTTTCCACTCAGCAGAGACTAGTGCTTATTAGCAAAAATACTAAGATTCAGAACCATAATAAGGATATTGAAGTGAACACACCCAGTCTATTTACTTAGTTTGATTATTTTGACCGCATCCATTTGTCACTTCAGCTTAAGGCCAGTTTGGCCAATTTGATTAAATTGACTGGTTCTTTCACTGAAGTGACCAGTCAATGCTTACAAATTGCTTGTTTGTAGAAACTCATTAGGTTTTATCTTTTGCATTGTGTCTGCAACAGATATGGAATCAAGAGTTTGACACAGACTTTGCTTTTAGCTCTTATGGCAAGGGATATGGAGAAAGGATCATATCTGGAATTTTATAGATTTGAGATGGGAGAAATAGCCATTATTGATTTAGGCTACAAGCTAGCCCCCAGGTATTAATTATTATCAAGGCAGTCATGTTTGTGATTATACTGTGCTTTCTTGAAAGGCTTTTTTAATAAGCACTTGGTGTTGCTCTCGATATTCTGAACACCTTGGTAGTTTTAAATAATGTGTGACCAGGAGGGATATCATATCTATATAGCCAGTGTCATGCAGATCGTTTCTTGGAAGAGGAGAAACTGCTTTCTTGCCAAGAGGAGCAGTGCTAACCATCAACATGATTCTGGTATTTGAGTTTCATTCATTTTAAACTTCTTGTTTGCTCTCTCAAGGGCCACATATCTTTGAGTCTTCTTCTGCATGTCAGCTGTGTAATTTCTGTAATAATAATCTGGTATAAATGTGGCTTTTTACTATCCAGCAAAATAATATTCTGGCATTTTTGTGTTGTGTCCAAGCAGAAGTTTTAGCTACTGTCTACATTAACCACAAGGAATAATTTATAAGAATGAATTAGAGGATAAGCCTAACACCATCTTTTTGCACTATTTCATTTTCATTTTAAGTAAAATGTGCTCACCTCGGTGCTGCTCACCGGGCACTGCAAGGCATGCCTCGGGACTGCAGTCAGTGCCTCTGGGCGAGTCTGTGGTATCTATTAGCAGACTTGGACAGCAAATGAGGGAAACTGCCTCTAACTAAAGCAAAGGGAAATGTCATGGGGTGATTTACAGAGCTCAGAGGGATAATCAGATGTTGAGAAAGTAGGGCAGGACCAAGGGTATAATCTGGGTTCCTGGGAACAAGTAATACTGGATAGTTTCTTTAGGTCACCACTCTGAGGAATCTATGACCAGCTTCTCCATTCTTTTTCCAATCTTGATGGACCATATCATCAGAATGTGTCCAGCAGGGAGAAGGTCATTTCCCAGCATAGTATTGGAATTGCATGGAAAAAAAGTTTTATTTGGATTTTACCATGGCCCACACAGTCTTAGTCTCAGGAGGGCAATCCCAATGCTCAGAACATGCCGTTTGGGAAGTTGTTGGTTGGTAAACCCCTTGGAGCATCCCAGGTGTAATCTGAAACTGGCTGCATATGCCGAGGGCAGGGAGAGACCAAAGAGGCAGGCCACTGCAGATTGGTAGAGGGCAGTTTTAATCAGCAAGGGAACATATATACAAGGCTTGTCATGAGTGCCCAGAAAATGAGTAGATCTATGCACCCACTCATCAAATCTTAAAAGTTTGTATAGATCTTAGGTGGGTTTAGTCACGTATGCAGTCCAGATGGTCTCAGCATCATATCACTTTCTCAAGTCAGTGTCCCAGGTTCAGCCTCTGGGAGTGGGGAAGGAAAGTGGGGAAGTAGGGGTTAAGGTTGCCCAGTCCTGCTCACAGGTTAACCAGTGGGCTTGTCCTCTCAATGATTTCCTACAACGTAAGTTCAACCTCTACTGAGTTTGGACTATAAGATGAGAGCAAGACCATTCCACCATCCATCTTCAGGAACCTAGGGCTATTCATATGGTTGAATATGCCCACATTTAGAGAAGCATGTATATAATATACAATAATGCCTAGGCATTTCATTTGATAACTTTTATCTCTTGAGGTCCTGAACATTACATGTAATAATTAAAAAAGAATCAAAGTAGATTCTAGCACAAAGAAGGAACATATATTAAATGGTAACTCTCAAACCAGTTTGAGATGGTCTAACAAAATGGTCCACCCCTCTCTAGTTTTAGCATATATTAACAGGAGGGTGGCATGAGCATGTTGCTTTTATTCATCTTGGGCAAGGCTGTGGCAGCGTATGAGTAAGGAAGTGGTGAAAGAGATAAAAGTAAGTCCAGGGTTTGACCTAGGCTACAGGTGGGTGGTGGAGTTATTAAGATGGAGAGTACAACGAGAAAAAGCACGATCGAGGAGGAAGCTGGCTACCACTTGGACAGTGACCATTGCCATTCCTTGCCCTCTGTAGGCTCTTTTAATAACTAATTGTCATATATTCTGACTTCTATAACAATTCTGACTTTCTCTTAAATGCCCATTTTAAATACCTTGTGTGTGTTTACTGCTTGAAAGCCTTAAGCATTCTGCATTTCTGCTGGATTTGTCCTGTTTCCTTCTTAGGGTGAGGTTGGCAGTGGAGCTGATCTCACCGCAGTCCCTGTGCCTCCACGGCACCACAGTTGCTGCTTCCATCTCACCAGGATATTACAGTATCCTAGTTAAGAATGCACTGATTTAATGATATGTTTTGGCAGTTCTACATCATAATTTTTTCATTCAGGTATGGCAATTACTCCCAAATAAATGCCTGGCATGGAAATGCTTGGGCTGGAAAAGTCTGTTTAATATTAAAGCCATTGTAATTAGAGAAATACAAAATTTACTAAGGAAAAATAGTCTTAACTAGAATCTGAAGCTTCATTTTCATAACATGTTCTACATTCAATCTGATTGTAAAAGCATGATTTTTCCCCCAGTTTAAATACATTCTCACCCTAGTTTTTAAATTTTTAAAAATTTTTTATTTTTCAATTCAATCACCAATGCCTATCAGTCATACCTTGCCTCAGAGAACATTGCAGACAAATACATTCACTATTTACTGTAGTCACTAAAATGAAAAGTTTATTTAAAATGAAGTCACAGGAACCTATTTGTGTATGGGTATTTGTTTCACATAGACCTTCTTTAAAAATCACTGCAAATATGCATTATTCTAATATTGAGTGGTCATTATTATGTGTCTATGTTGAATGAAGAATTTATGTGTCTGCTGGTGCTTATTGTTTCTACCTACCTAACACTGAACTAGATACAATAGAAAAATCAATGAAAGAATCAGACTCCTGGCCTTTTAATGGTTGACAGATCTCCATTTGCTGGCTTCTCCAACTCAGTACCTACCACTAATAGAGAGCTTTCCCAGCGATGGCATGGCTGCATAATCTTTTTCCTTATCTTCATCTTGAGCCATTATAATTATAGTCAACATTAACTATTGAAATCTAAGGAGTAAGGGATGAGTCATTTTAGATTCTTGTATGTAGAATGACCATATGATTTCTCTTGTAAACCATAATTTCTTTGAGAGTGAAAGCAGACAAAATAAAAACTGTTAAAAAAACAAACAACAAAAACACCTAGTCATAAGCCTAGGCAAACTGGGATATATGTGAATCCAACTGGTAGGTGGTATGTTTTTGATACCCTGGCTAAGTATTTTTGACAACCTAATACAGATCACTGTACTTAACTCTATTTTGCAATTTTAGTAACTGTAGTATTTATCCAAATACCTGAGAAATCTTTGCTGTAGAGAGAAATAACCTGAAGCAAACATCAACTTTCTTACTTGTAATTATATTGATCATGGCCTGTCATAAGCAAAACAGAGACTGCTACTAGATATTTTTGGTAAACTATGATTCATGCTCTGGGGTATTCACATGATACTGGCTTTCTGCTGGTTTGAATGGTTTGTGACTCAGACATAACCTTTCCAGTGCAGCTTCCAAACCTCCATCAGTACCTTTTATTTATTTTCAGCCAAAGTAATGTTATGGCACTGCTTTATCATGTAGAGAGCTGATGTTTATTTTCTGAGGTTTGACAGCCTTGATAAGCAGACCTTTCTTCTTTAATAGTGTGGAACCCACAAGAATCCTGGCACCAAATGCTGGATCTTAAGCCTGCAATCCAAATTTTACCTTTGCAGAATATGCAAAGCCAACAAAAATTTAATTAAAGCAAAGTTTTCTATGCCCCTAATCTGAAACAATAGCAGAAACCTGGGAAATTGAATCATAATAGAACCCACAATATTTGAAAACTTATTTTAAATATACTTTTAAAACTAGAAGATTTTAGGAAAATGTATTAACAAAAATGTTTCAAAATGTTTTTAATTTGAAAAGCCTAAGGAAGTAAATTTTACTAACCAGGAATTCAATAATTAAAAATCTGGGCATTTAATCCAGTCTCAGATATCCATCATGAGTTTAAGGGGGCAGATTTGGATGACACACTTTTTTGGATAAGCATGCTTATGGCTGTCCTCACGAGTACCTTTGAAGACCATATTCAACTCTTATCAGCATAAAGTATTTAAATTCAACCCTGGGGATGCTATCAGGCTCTTTGGACTCAAACTTTTGAGGTTACTTTTCAAGGAATCCTATCTATTTGTAAAGATTGTTATTTCATTTTTTATTTTTATTCTCTTTAAAAGATCTCTCAGTGAATAACGAAAAAAAATTGGATCTTTAATAGAGTAAAACTCATTTAATCTTTCCGTATACGTCCATTGGGCCTTTTTATAAATACAAGATTTATGATGGAAACGTGATGATCTTCTCTGCCCATATATTGTGTGCACAAGCTCCTGTCAGGGAGATGCTGGCAACCTGAAGCAGGGCAGAGGGTGAGTGCAAGGACGGCAACCACTGGCCTACCTTGTTTCTGGAGAAGATTGCGATCAACCCCTAGGTTTGTTAAGTTAGGAGCCTGACCCTCAGCTACAGCTTGTAAGATATACAAATAGGCCTCTTGGTGTGAGGGCAAGGAGAAGAAAGGGGATGGGCATTTCAGTCTGCTGCCTCTGTGCTGAGCCCTGGGAGGATGACCAGGACGAAAACTTACAAGTTCTTTAAGAACTGTTTCTTTGTTTCCTATAGTCTTGTGGGTCTCATGAATATAAGCTCCACTGGCTTTCAGAGTTTGGTGTTTTGGGGTCTTTTCCCCAAGTGGAAGTCTTAAAAGTTGAGGCACTAGACATTGGGTCCAAACCCTATACTCTTCAGGGAGAAGTTGGAAGTTCCTTCTAATTGTATGTTACTGGGCCAGGGTTGAGGTTTATGGAGAGATTATGTCTCTGCCTCTCCTACCTGTTTTAATGTGGGTTGTTTCTCATTTGTCTGATGTGTAAGAGCCAGTTAGCTAGTTTCTGGATTTCTTTCAGAGGGAATTGTTTCATATGTAGCTGTTCCACATGGGTGTGTCCATGGGAGACAGTGGGTTCAAGAGCCTACTATATTGCCATCTTGAGTTGTGATAAGGAAACATTCTGAAATACCCTAAATTAAGTGTCATAAAGGCTGGAGAATGGAGACAGGCAGGGAGATAATCTGTTGATAGTTGTGGGCCATAGCTAATCAGAAACTCCATGTTCCTGGATGAAGTCATTTCAACAATGATCTGGAAGGTCCCCAGAACCACTGCATCCTGCTTACCTGTGAAGTGTTTGACCATCATTGATAAACAACTTAGTCTTCTTTCTGGACTGACCACCTATATCAGGACTTTCCCTGCTTCACATTAGCCCACCTTCCTTATCTGTAGCCAAGGTGAATTTAAAAACTTTCTGCCCTTAAGATACCTCATAAATGTACCCTGTTTCTCAAATCTGACAGATAAGTTGTTTCTGTTAACTGGCCTTGCTGCTGGTGAAGCAGAAATTTCCTGTCCCAGGACTCAAGTCCTTTTTCTGGCTAGCATCTATAAAGGCTCAATAAAACCTTTTATTTCAGAGATCTCTTGGTCTTCAGAGCTTTAATTTGTCAACAGCAACCTGTTGAATTATTCTAATAAAAACTAAAATAATGAAGAAATGGAGGAATGATGGAATTAGGTGGTAGGATGACGTAGTAGTAAAGTAAATGTTCAACTTTGAATCATTTGCCAGTTTTCCTTATTACATTGCCTAAAATATTGTTTCTTCAAAAAGACTTAAGAGAAGTTGGTGCCACCTTCTTTGGAGCATTTCTGTTTGCTTGAAGTTTAATTTTCCTTCAGTAAAGACAATAAGTAGTACAGTGACAAAAGAAGCCACTTCAAGATTATCACGGAAATTATTAGTCAAAAAAAAAACCAAAGCAGTGCAGAGTAAGATAGCAATATTCAAAATTCTAATGGTCATGGTGAAATTGAAATAGAAATCTCAGATTATGTGTCTCCAGATGACCATATATTATATGAGTTTTCTCAAACTCAAGAATTAGTGAGCAATGTTGTATAAATGAACCTTAATTTCAAAGGACACAAAGGAAATTGATGTTCTCAAAACATTTCATTATGCATGTTTTATGACAAGGGCTTTAGGCATACTATTTTGCTTATAAAATATGTGACAGTATTTTCTATCTTTTATGATGTTTGTTCACCAAAATGTACTTGATGTATTTCATATGTGGACAAAAGCTGAAGGCCAATGTACATACAAAGATGATTGAAAGGACATTGAAAAAAGTAGAAATGGAGAATAATTCATTGTGTTCTTTAATTGACATTCATAAATGCAAAAATAAAAGTGTTTAATGATTATAAAACATAGATGATGGTCATCCTCTTTTTTAAAAAAATCAGAGAAATCAAAATATTCAAAGGCACTGTGTTTTGATGATACAAAACATAGGAAGTAGAACAAGGCAATGACAAACTAGAACCCATTAAGGATATATTTGAAATCTGAAATCAGTATTTACAAGATGGGTATGTTTCAGGTCCATGTATAAAAGTTGCTGGACAGTTATATGCATTCAAAGGATGTCATCCATTTTGGGTATGTACCTTCAAAATGAGAAAAATATGGAATAAAAATTGTACTGTGCTGTGTTTAAAATCTTACTAAAATTTCCTTTAAAGTTGGTTCCCACTAAACCTTTACTTCTACATCTATATTGTCTTCACAAAATAATTTAAATGTATTTATTTTGTAAAAACCAGTTAGTTGGACTTAGAGGGTAGGTGATGATGATTAATTTTTTTGGAGTTGACTTGTTTTAACCAGGCCCATAATGCCTGTTTTTTTTCCAGTAATATTAAACAGAAGTTTAATATTAAAGAATATTAAACATGATTATCATACAAAGGGACTGTGCATTGTTTGTATTAGTACATTTTGAGAGCTTAGAAGGTGTGACAGGGTGTTTACATTAGAGAATTCTTAACTTGAAGTGCATGGGCAATTCCTTGTTGAATTAGCAAAACTTCATTGTTGGAATATTTAAGTTATTGAATGTGATTGTGGGTGTGACAGTAAATAGGCCTAAAATGTTTGGTATTACTGTATGTATGTATAGTAAGACTTGAGATATGTGTAAATGGCAATATGTGAGTCAGCCATCTCCTATATGAACTAAAGCCTAATTTATATTATGTAATCTACATCACTCACTCATTCTATCTATGGCAAGAAAAGCTTTTTGAAAGAAGCTGCTTATAGAAGAGAGCCATTAAAACATTTTGGCAAAATTTACCATGAAGAGAACATAGGAAACTGCATTTTTATTTTTTGTACTTTCAGTAGTGAGCCATGTGAACAAATCAACCCCTCTGAGCCACATATTTTTTTGTCGTCTGTGAAATGAATGACAGTAATATGATCTCTAAATCCCCTTCCACCCCAGAAAATCTCTATGTCAATATCTTAGATGGCCTTAGGACCATCGGAGGGATTCATTTGGACCCATGGTTACTTCTGACTTAGATCTGACCTAAAAGGTACTTAATAATTGCAGAAATTGTTGGATCTGGTTGGTCTACAACTTGAGCAGTTTCTTCTTTCATTCTTGCTTTATTCTAATTCCTTTCATTTTTTATATAAAATGACTGATTTATGTGAGTCTCTTCTTTAAGACTAATAGGAAAATAGACCCAAATCAGGCTGGTTCACTGTTGTAACTCTAGGGACAAGCACAATTTCCAGCATACAAGAGGAGCATAATAAATATTGATCAAGTACATAAATTAATGAACAAATAAATGTAATAACAGAATAGTACATCTTTTAGTTGTCTTGTTTTCTTCTCTGCCAACAGAAGAAAAAAAATTCCAGAAATTCAGGTAACACAAGAAAATATCAACTTCTGAGGACTTCTGACAACTTATAAATATTATTCCTTTAGCCCTGCAAACTAAATCTATTTCTCATGCTTGCTTGCTTCCTTTCATAGCCACACACAAACAATTGGATTTTCTTGATTTCCGACTCCAATAGAATCAGGTCAGCAGTGAGGATAGAAGTAATAAATCTCTTTATCTCTGTTGACTTTTATGGAACTGACATCTCTTAAAATATTTTTCTTGACTTTGGTGCTCTTTTACTGACTGATTAGGCAGTAGAGCACGACAGTCAATTGAATCTCCCAAAATCTAATATTAAAAGCAGAAAAGGAAGACCTGAGGGCAACAGAATAAGTGAAGAGGACTAAAGAAGGTCCAGTAATTCCTTTCCAAAAAGTCAGAAATTGCATTTAAGTGTTAGCCTCTCTGTCTGCCTGAGTTACTGTCTTTGTAGCTCTGACATTCTCTGTTTTCTATCATCAGGACAGCATTCCACTGTTTTATGTTAGTAATAGACTCAGTTCCTGAAATTGATTGATGATAAACATATTACAAAGTAAAATGTACGTATCTAATGCCAAGTAGGAAGGAAAACATTTCTCTATTGTGATGGAATAGATAAGTTATCTAAAATAATGGAAAGTGCAGAACAAAAATATAAGCTCTGGGAAATTTTATTTGTGTTTTGAGGCAAAGTTTTTGATTTGGGCATACTGGCATTTGCAAGAATGAATAAAGAGTAAACTCTGGAGCATTAAATTGCCAAAGAGACATGTACTATCTCTTGACTTCTAGTAAGTATGGATATGGGTGACACCAAGGGCAACAACAGAATAGTTTCCAGATGCTTTAAGATATAATTAAATTTTAAAAAGCCACACAGAGATTTTTGCTAAAGCATTGTGTCACTTAACCAACGCTTTATAAATAATTTCCAAAGTTGCTTTATTTAACTCCTTTGGACAATATGAAGGCAAAAATAAAAAAAACAAACAGTGAAAACTGCTTTCTATGTTCCTTCCACAAGGAAATAATATATCTTTCCTTATCTTAAAAGAGGTAGTCAATATTTGTGCAGTGACATAAATACTGCATGATATAAGGAAGCATGACAACTTCATCTTGTAGGCTAATACCTATGAGCTTCTCATATCTTATCCTTTTCTTGCAGTTCTTTACTCTGAAACTCAGAGAGGGCTTATGTTGGAGGCTGTCACGGCACTTAATAGTTTTTGTTTACTTGACCTAAAAGGCCCATGAAGGCTTGGAAAAGAACTATTCAATTTCCCTTTTTGTATTTCTTACTGTGATAACTTTCCAAAAATATCGAGTAGGTAACATGATAAGGATAGATGACCAAGAAACATGGTTTCAGGTTTTAAAAAAAGTATTTCATTTCCTTTATTGTCAGTATATATAAAGGTTTCCATATTGTCAAATTTGTGCAGCTTCAAATTCAAACTAAGAAGTCAAAAGGTTAAAGTCAGTTAAAAGATTGCAAATAACTGCAGTCAAACTATAATCATGAGTCCCTAGGTTTGTCAATTACTTATTCTTAGATAGGTAATCATAGGAATGGGTTTAACTCAAAGAATATTTCTTCTCTGAGATCTTTTTTTATATATGTATAATTTATATTGGTATCATTAATCTACAATTACATGTGCAATATATGGTGATTAAACTACCCCCTTCATCAGGTCCCCGCCACCAACCCCATTACAGTCACTGTCCATCAGCGTAGTGAGATGCTATAGAATCATTACTTGTCTTCTCTGAGTTGTACAGCCCTCCCCGCGCCCCCCCAACATTACGTCTGCTAATCGTAATTCCCCTTTTTCCCCCTTGTCCCTCCCTTCCCACCCATTCTCCTCAGTTCCATACCCTTTGGTAACTATTAGTCCGTTCTTGGGTTCTGTGAGTCTGCTGCTGTTTTGTTCCTTCAGTTTTTCTTTGTCGTTATACTCCACAAATGAGTGAAATCATTTCGTACTTATCTTTCTCCACCGAGCTTATTTCACTGAGCATAATACTTTCTAGTTCCATCCATATTGTTGCAAATGGTAGGATTTGTTTCTTTCTTATGGCTGAATAGTATTCATTGTGCATATGTACAACATCTTGTTTATCCATTCATCTACTGAAGGACACTTACGTTGCTTCCATTTCTTGGCTATTGCAAATAGTGCTGCGATAAACATAGGGGTGTATCTGTCTTTTTCAAATTGGGATGCTGCATTCTTACGGTAAATTCCTAGGAGTGGGATTCCTGAGTCAAATGGTATTTCTTTTTTGAGTTTTTTGAGGAACCTCCATACTGCTTTCCACGATGGTTGAATTAATTTGTATTCCCACCAACAGTGTAGGAGGGTTCCCTTTTCTCCACATCCTCGCCAACATTTGTTGTTGTTTGTGTTTTGGATGTTGGCCATCCTCACTGGTGTGAGATGATATCTCATTGTGGTTTTAATTTGCATTTCTCTGATGATTAGCGATGTGGAGCATCTTTTCATGTGCCTATTGGACATCTGAATTTCTTCTTTGGAGAAGTGTTTATACATATCCTCTGCCCATTTCTTAATTGGATTATTTGCTTTTTGTTTCTTGAGGTGAGTTCTTTATATATTTTGGATGTCAACCCCTTATCGGATACATCATTTATGAATATATTCTCCCATACTGAAGGATGTCTTTTTGTTCTACTGATGGTGTCCTTTGCTGTACAGAAGCTTTTCAGCTTCATATAGTCCCACTTGTTCATTTTTGCTTTTGTTTCCCTTGCCTGGGGAGATATGTCCATGAAGAAGTCATTCGTGTTTATGTCCAAGAGATTTTTGCCTATGTTTTTTTCTAAGAGATTTATGGTTTCATGACTTACATTCAGGTCTTTGATCCACCTTGAGTTTACCTTTGTGTATGGGGCTAGACAGTAGTCCAGTTTCATTCTCTTACATGTAGCTGTCCAGTTTTTCCAACACCAGCTGCTGAAGAGGCTGTCATCTCCCCAATGTATATCCAAGGCTCCCTTATCAAATATTAATTGACTGTATATGTTTGGGTTGATGTTTGGATTTTCGATTCTATTCCAATGGTCTGTGGGTCTGTTTTTGTGCCAATACCAAATTGTCTTGATTACTGTGGCTTTGTAGTAGAGCTCGAAGTCAGGGAGTGTGATTCACCCTGTTTTATTCCTCCTCAGGATTGCTTTGGCTATTCGGGGTCTTCTGTGGTGCCATATGAATTTTAGAATTATTTGTTCCAGTTCATTGAAGAAAGCTGTTGGTAATTTGATAGGGATTACATTGAATCTGTATATTGCTTTAGGTAGTATAGCCTTTTTGACAATGTTTATTCTTCCTAGCCAAGAGCATGGGATGAGTTTCCATTTGTTAGTGTCCTCTTTAATTTCTCTTAGGAGTATCTTGTAGTTTTCAGAGTATAGGTGTTTCACTTCCTTCGTTAGGTTTATTCCTAGGTATTTTATTCTTTTTGATGAAATTGTGAATGGAATTGTTTTTCTGATTTCTCTTTCTGTTAGTTCATCGTTACCGTATAGGGAAGCAGCAGATTTCTGTGTTAATTTTGTATCCCGCAACTTTGCTGAATTCAGATATTAGTTCTAGTAGTTTTGGAGTGGAGTCTTTACGGTTTTTACTGTACAATATCATATCATCTGCAAATAGTGACAATTTGACTTCTTTACAAATATGGATGCCTTGTATTTCTTTGTTTTGTCTGATTGCCATGGCTAGGACCTCCAGTACTATGTTGAATAACAGTGGAAAGAGTGGGCATCCCTGTCTTGTTCCTGATCTTAGATGAAAAGCTTTCAGCTTCTCGCTGTTAAGTATGATGTTAGCTGTGGATTTGTCATATATGGCCTTTATGATGTTGAGGTACTTGCCGTCTATACCCATTTTGTTGAAAGTTTTAATCATGAATGGATGCTGAATTTTGTCAAAATTTTTTTCAGCATCTATGGAGATGATCATTTGGTTTTTCGTCTTTTTGTTGATGTGATGGATGATGTTGATGGATTTTCAAATGTTGTACCATCCTTGCATCCCTGGGATGAATCCCACTTGATCATGGTGTATGATCCTCTTGATGTATTTTTGAATTCGGTTTGCTAATATTTTGTTGAGTATTTTTGCATCTACATTCATCAGAGATATTGGTCTGTAATTTTCTTTTTTGGTGAGGTCTTTGCCAGGTTTTGGTGTTAGAGTGATGTTGGCTTCATAGAATGAGTTTGGAAGTATTCACTCCTCTTCGATTTTTTGGAGAACTTTAAGGAGAATGGATCTTATTTCTTCTCTATATGTCTGGTAGAATTCAGAGGTGAATCCATCTGGTCCAGGGGTTTTGTTCTTGGGTAGTTCTTTGATTACCAATTCAATTTTTTTGCAGGTGATTGGTCTGTTTAGTTTTTCTGTTTCTCGCTTGGTCAGTCTTGGGAATTTGTATTTTTCTAAGAAGTTGTCCATTTCTTCTATGTATTCCAGCTTGTTAGCATATAGATTCTCATAATATTCTCTTATAATTCTTTTCTATTTCTGTGGGGTCCATCATAATTTGTCCTTTCTCATTTCTGATTGTGTTTATGTGTGTAGATTCTCTTTTTCTCTTAATGAGTCTGGCTAGGGGTTTATCTATTTTGTTTATTTTTTCAAAGAACCAGCTCTTGGTTTCATTGATTTTTTCTATTGTTTTATTCGTCTCAATTTTATTTATTTCTTCTCTGATCTTTATTATGTTCCTCCTTCTGGTGACTTTGGGTCTCATTTGTTCTTCTTTTTCCAATTTCAATAATTGTGTCTTTAGACTACTGATTTGAGAATGTTCTTCCTTCTTTAAATAGGCCTGGATTGCAATATACTTTCCTCCTAGAACTGCCTTTGCTGCGTTCCACAGAAGTTGTGGCTTTGTGTTGTTGTTGTCATTAGTCTCCAGGTATTCTTTGATTTCTGTTTTGATTGGTCATTAACCCATTGATTAATTAGGAGAATGTTGTTAAGTCTCCATGCATTTGTGAGCCTTTTTGTTTTCTTTCTAAAATTTATTTCTAGTTTTATACCTTTGTGATCTGAGAAGTTGGTTGGTAGAATTTCAATATTTTTGACTTTACTGAGGTTATTTTGTGGTCTAGTATGTGGTCTATTCTGGAAAGTGTTCCATGTGCACTTGAGAAGAATGTGTATCCTGTTGCTTTTGGGTGTAGAGTTCTGTAGATGTCTGTTATGTCCATGTGTTCTAGTGTGTGGTTCAGTGCCTCTGTGTCTTTACTTATTTTTTGTCTGGTTGATCTGTCTTTTGGAGTGAGTGGTGTGTTGAAGTCTCCTAAAGACTGCATTGCTGTCTATTTCCTCCTTTAATTCTGTTAGTATTTGTTTCACATATGCCGACACTCCTGTGTTTAGTGCATAAACATTTAAAATGGTTATATCCTCTTTTTGGACTGACCCCTTTATCATTATGTAATGTCCTTCTTTATCTCTTGCTACTCTCTTCGTTTTGAAGTCTATTTTGTCTGATATAAGTACTGCAACACCTGCTTTTTCCTCCTTGTTTTTTGCATGAAATATCTTTTTCCACCCCTTCACCTTTAGTCTGTTTATATCTTTGGGTTTAAGGTGTGTCTACTGTAAGCAGCATATAGATGGGTCTTGCTTTTTTATCCATTCATTACCTCTGTGTCTTTTGATTGGTGCATTCAGTCCATTTACATTTAGGGTGATTATCGATAGATATGTACTTATTGCCATTGCTGGCTTTAGATTCGTGGTTACCAAAGGTTCAAGGGTAGCTTCTCTACTATCTAGCAGTCTAACTTAACTTTCTTGTTAAGTTATTGTAAACACAGTCTGATGGTTCTTTATTTCTCTCCCTTCTTATTCTTCCTCCTCCTTTCTTTATATACTAGGTGTTTTATTCTTTGCCTTTAGTTAGTATTTGGATGATCTGCTCTCTTGGCTTTGATTTTATTTTCTCTGGTGACATCTTTTTGGCCTTAGGAGTGCTTCTATCTAGAGCAGTCCCTTTAAGATATGCTGAAGAGGTGGTTTATGGGAGGCAGATTCCCTCAGTTTTTACTTGTCTGGAAATTGTTTAATCCCTCCCTCAAATTTAAATGGTAATCGTGCTGGATACAATATTCTTGGTTCGAGGCCCTTCTGTGTCATTATGTTATATATATCATGCCATTCTCTTCTGTCCTGTGAGGTTTCTGTTGAGAAGTCTGATGATAGTCTTATGAATTTTCCTTTGTAGGTGATATTTCTTCTCTCTCTAGCTGCCTTTAATACTCTGTCCTTATCTTTGATCTATGCCATTTAATTATAATGTGTCTTGGTGTTGTCTTCCTTGGGTCCCTTGTGTCGGGAGACCTGTGGGCTTCCATTTTCTCAGAGACTATTTCCTTCCCCAGCACGGGAAAGTTTTCAGTAATTATTTCTTCAAAGACACTTTCTATCCCTTTTTCTCTCTCTTCTTCCTCTGGTACTCCTATAATGCGAATATTGTTCCATTTGGATTGGTCACACAGCTCTCTTAATATTCTTTCATTCCTAGAGATCCTTTTATCTCTCTCTGCCTCTGCTTCTCTGTATTCCTGTTCTCTGATTTCTATTCCATTAACAGTCTCTTGCATCTCGTCCAGTCTGCTGCTCAGCCCGTCGATCGCTTGTTTCATCTCTGCATTGTCTTTCCTGACTTCCCTCACTTCCTCTCTCAGCTCTTGCATATTTCTCTGTAGATCCATCAGTATGGTTATGACTTTTATTCTGAATTCTTTTTCAGGAAGATTGTGCATGTCCATCCCTTCAGACTCCCTCTCTGGGGTAGTCTGGTCTGGGGTTTTCTGGGGAAGTTTTGTTTGTACTACATTTCTCTGTCTTTTCATGGCGATAGAAGTGGTCAGAAAAAGAAAAAAGAAGAATGGGAAAACAAACCAAAAAAAAAAAACGCCTGCCAGGTGTAGTTTCTGTGAGGATCCTGTAGGTGGTGCTGCTGCTCCTCTATTCTGCTGCCATGCTGCTCTGCCGAACCCTTTGTGACTGTGGCTGGGGAGGGAATGATGGAAGGCTGCTGATATCTGTGGGACATCTCCGTGCAACTGCTTTTCCCAGCCACAGTCCAAGTGGACCAAAACTCCCCAGGACTCCCAGCCTGCTTGGCTGAGTGCGCTGGGACGATCCTGCTCCTCCATTGGGCCCCTGTCTCTTCAAGACCCCTAAAAAAGCACACCCTTTTCTTTTGTCCTGGGTAACCAGCTGGGTGGACCTGCCATCTTGGAATCTGCACCTCTGTCTCTCCAATCTCCCATACACCACACAAGTGTGTCAGTGCTCCTGGCGCAGATCACCAGGACTGGTTATTCGGCGGGCCTGTGCTTCCACTCCCTCCCTGCTCTGAATCCTCTCCTCCTGCTGGTGCACTGGGGTGGGGGTGTGCTCGGGTCCCGCTGGGTCGCTGATCCGTATCTTACCCGCCTCATGAGGTGTCGAGTCCTCTCAGGTGTAGCTGCAGGCTGGTGTCGCCCTGTATCTTCTGGTCTTTTAGGAATAGTTGTATTTGTTGTATTTTCATAAATATATTTGGTTTTGGGAGGAGATTTCCGCAACCCTGCTCATGCCGCCATCTTCCTGGAAGTCCTTCTCTGAGATCTTTTTATAAAAGAGAAAAAAGTTTGATATTTGAAGTTCCAACACTAAAGAAACTTGATGATACAAATTATGGGTTCCTTTTTTATGTTTGAACCATTTAACTCTGGACCAATTCTGTTATATGGCTATGCACTGGGTATAGAAATCCCCTAAAGAAAAATTCCCTCTAGAAGATACTAGGATGAAAGTGGCCCAACAAAACATATCTTGATTTATGTTTTCCCCCATTCCTGCTCAATGATGTGATAGGGTGGAATTTAAATCATCTCAACAATTCCAGCCCATACTGCATTCTACCTTGCCCTGGTGTAGATTCAAGTCCCTACTTACATCAGTAACCTATAGCCAAATTTTTAATCTCCTAGGTCTTTAACTTGGCAATAAAAAGAGAGATTTAGAATGGAGAAACTTCACTTCCCCAAACCATTAGATTATCTGACTCTATGCATAGCCTAGAAGTTGGAGCAGTGAAACTAAAGTTAAAAGCAGAGCTATGGTTCAAGGGCTATGCAGATTTTGCTGCCGTTTCAATTCCTCACTCTCAAGTTGTGATAAAGAAAGGATATTTGAAAGATGCAATGTGTAAGATTTTGAACTAGTCAGTGTTTGGTTACAGGAATCTAGCAGCTGAAACACATAAATTATTTGAACTCTTGACAAGTACCTGAAAATCAATTAAAAAAATAATTGTGTACTCAATCTTTACTTTCTAACCTCTTTTCTTGCAATTGTGGATTACAACACTAATTTTTAAATGTTTTGCACAGAATAATTTAAAATAAAGTATTAATATTAAAATATGTGTCCAAGTATCACACTTTATACTCTGTCAACATTTTTTCGACAGTTATTTGCATACATAGTCATTGTTTCGGAAACAGCAAGCTCCTATGTAAAAGAGTGGTAGCACTTGCCAAGCTATGAACTCTAATCTTGGGAGAAGGTGTATAATGTTTAAATTGCCAGTATCAAGTTACTTAAACTCATCTTACAGATGTTTATTTTGAGATATAAATAAGCAATATTATGTTTGCTTCCAAGGCTGTTCCAAGGGTTCACTAATAAATATAAATATCAAAGCATGTTCAAGAAATATATTAATCGAAAGAAAAAAATTAAGTTATTATAACTATTTTTACTAATACTTGCTCCTAGAAGAAATTGAATTTGATGAGGTTTCATAATGCTAAAATGATCCTTACTATCTGTTTTACAGTACACATCATCAAAGTGAATATTCAGCCTATTTTTCTTGATAGGTGAACTATTTTATACCAGGTTCTTCCCATAGCATTGCTCATGATTATTGTTAATTTTAGTTTGGTGACAATTAAGAGCCTGGTTTTCTCACCACCTGCAAAAGAGTTATTAATTAGGTAGAACACCATGACGAACAGGTAAGTATCTAAGGATAGATAATTGAAAATCACTGCAATTCCCCTCAAATATTTCGCCCACCTGTCAGGCTCTTTGGCATAACAAAATTATTTTTGTCAATTTTCAGTTTTCCAATAGCTCAGGAGATTGTGAGAGAACATCAGCCTCTTTAATTGTTGAGAGAGAAGTCTCAACATCAGAGTTTCTGTTTCTCAGGGCAAATGATTAGTTTGCTAAATATAAATAAAAACCCAATTTGCCTGACACTTTGGAATATCTGTAAGTAAATATGCAAATTGGAAAATCTCCTTCACCAGAGTTGTATTATACAGTAGGATATGCTTTAACACACACAACAGTGAATTTAAAGCCATTTTAATAAGGTCTTTATGCTTCTGTTCCCCTTCCATCCCTATCAACCCCTTTCTTTGCTTTCCCTTCTTCCCTTCAAACTTCCTCCCTTTGAAGTTCACAGCTTTGAAAGGCACTATTATTATCTTATCTCTTATCTTTCCTTTCCTGCAGCTTCTTTCTATTACCTTTTTTGTTAAGATATCCAGGTGAAGTTGTGTTTGTGGCTGACCTCTGAGTGGTTTTTGGCTTCAGGGATATACATTTGCTTTCTTAGCCTGGTGATCTGTGAAGAGAGCTTGAAAACCTAATAAAAGAATAATGATCAACTTTGGGTTGGTAGTAATTTTTGTTAGATTCACTTCAGATGTATATGCAAGATTCACTTTAGATGTATATACATGTACACACACACACACTCCACTATGACTGATAATGATGGCTGTATTCTTCAGTTTAAAATTAAGCATAAAATCAAAGCACAGAAACATTAAACTCTTATTTTGAAATCATTGCCGAGCTTTTTCCTAAGAAATTACATTGTACCTGTCCAGTCTTCGATCTTCCCTGATTAAACCAAGTGGATTTTTACCTGGCAACCTCTTCTATTTATCATTTTCTCCTCACATTCAGAACAGAGGAGGGCTCTGGATGTGGGCAGAACAGTGCTGCACAGCACAGTGGCTCTTCAACTTGCCCCATCAGTCTAGACCCTATGTTTCACCAGTCCCTGATCACATTCACTTTGTAGCACTGACATTTTATTATTAACACAGCTAACTGCACTTCCAGATGTACCCATCCTGTAACTTTCACAACTGATTTTTAAACTAATTATTATTAAGGCTTTATTTTAATATCCATGTTAAATTTAGTCTTGTTTCTTTGGATTCCAGCTTGTTGAGGTAATTTGGTGTCTGATTCTTTCATTTATCATCTTCCTTAGCAGTATGCCATTCATATTTGATAAGAATACTTTCTCTGTCTGTAATCCTAGTGATTAAATTTTTTGTAAAGAACAGAACCAAAGACAGAGTCCTTCACTAAACCAGAAGAAACTTCTAGTCAGGTTGACATTAATCAATATGCTCCAAGTAGTCCTCCACCAGTTATACATTTATTTCTGATCCCAAAGAATATTAAGTAATGTCAAATAGCTCAACAAAATTAAAATATGCTTCATGATAGTTCCAAAATCAGTAATACCAGTCAAACTGTTAAAAGGCAAGTAATTTAATTGTCATGTGACTCAATAAGTCCTTGCTGATTTCCAGCTATTTAAATTTTATTTTCTAAATGTCCATATACTTCTTGTTTAATAATTCTTCCTATCACAGCATTTCATGTGACTATTATTTTAATTATTTCCACATTAGAGATGTTTAACACAGTCTATTAAGGCCTAGTTTTACATAGAAAGAAATCTCCAATTTTATAATGAAAGTTATCTAGGAATGGGAATGCATATTATAATTAGTTTTCCTGAAATGCATCTATTTTGTTAAGTGAGGATGAATGAACAAATTTATTAGAATGCAAAGGATATTTTATAAATTATGAGTTAGATTTTTGCCCTTCATAGAGTGTTAAATCAGTCAAATGACTGCTACTGTGTATTTAATGTTGTACAGTACAGAATGGAAGTAAAAGAAAGGCTTTTATATATTCAGTATCCTTAAGGGATGTACAGTTTAGAAAGTGAAACAAAAATAAATTAGTAATAAGAATGCATATATAAGGTTTTACATTCTTGTTATTTGGTTGGATAAGGACATAAAGCTGTAGTAGGCAGGGAAAAATAACATTAATATAGTAATTTAAAAATCATATCTACGTACTTTATCTCATTTGATCAGAGGTTTCATGGGGGAGACAAGGTGTAAGTGTGACATAAGGCCTAAAATTAAGGCCCAGTCTTAAATGATGCCTTGTCATCTGGAGGGCATCAAATGGCATTTTTTTCCAAGCACTCCTCCCCACTCTGCTCCTGCAGACATGTTTCCTAGCCAAACAACCTTCTTCCTTGAAGGGACCTAGTACATTTCTTCCTTTTTTCTGGTTCGTACATTTCAGTTCCCTGCCAGCCTGTGGAATTAATTCAAACAAGTCAATTGTATCCTTCCTTTGGGTTCAGGAAACACCTCACCCTCTTGATACAGCAGAACCCACCTCCCACATCCTCTCTCCGTTCACTGTGTTGTAAAGTGCCCTCCCTGTGCGGCCCTGCACAGCATGGCGCCCTCTGCCTGTGGGCAGCTAGTGTGTTACTTAGAACTGCTGTCCATCTTGTTTGTCCAGAGTGGGGTGTTGGGTTTTCACATGTTCCTTTAAAATCCTTAGGGCAACAGTTTGAAAAAGACCTATGCACCCCTATGTTTATCGCAGCACTATTTGCAATAGTCAAGAAATGGAAGCAACCTAAGTGTCCATCAGTAGATGAATGAATAAAGAAGAAGTGGTACATATACACAATGGAATGTTATTCAGCCATAAGAAGAAAACAAATCCTACCATTTGCAACAACATGGATGGAGCTAGAGGGTATTATGCTCAGTGAAATAAGCCAAGCCGAAAAAGACAAGTATCAAATGATTTCACTCATATGTGGAGTATAAGAACAAAGAAAAAAACTGAAGGAACAAAACAGCAGCAGACTCACAGAACCCAAGAACGGACTAATAGTTACCAAAGGGAAAGGGACTGGGGAAGATGGGTGGGAAGGGAGGGATAAGAGGGAAAAAGGGGCATTACGATTAGCAGATGTAATTTTGGGGGGGCATGGGGAGGGCTGTACAACTGAGAGAAGACAAGTAGTGATTCTATAGCATCTCACTATGCTGATGGACAGTGACTGTAATGGGGTTGATGGGGGGGACCTGATGAAGGGGGTAGTTTAATAACCATAATATTGCACATGTATTATAGATTAATGATACCAAAATAAATCATAAAAAAATAAAAATTTTTAAATTTTTAAAAATTAAAAAAGAAAAACCTTAGGACAAGAATCCCTCCCTCACAGGTGGGATGAATAGGAAGTGTTTTAAAACACTAAGCCAGATCTCCAAGAATCCAGGCATTAGCCTAAACAGAAAAGTAAGAAGACATTCTTGCGGGAGTGGGGGGCTGGAGGGGGAAGGTTGGCATGACTGTGGTATATTTGTGCACAAGGTGAAGACTGTCCTGGCTAGAATGGGGGATACTTTTGAAGGATAAATACATTTAAATAGAAATCTTAGGCCATAAAATTATCCGAAGGGACTTATTTCAAAATGGTTTAAATTAATGAGCCTTTACAAAAGGAAGTGCCTGATGAAAGCAGTTTTTGAAGGAGATTAGAAATATGAAAACCAAAAAGTCATAAAATCTCAGGATTATTGGAAATTCTAGTTCTATATCCCTTTCAATGCTTGGGTCTCCTCTCCCAGTTTCCTGCCATGTAATCATCCAGTATAAGCTTAAACTTGAATATGCACTCTACCTGCTTCCTCTGCTGTCTTTGGGTACTTGTAAATTACGGAAAGTTCTATCTTGGATTTGATGCTGTACATATTAGTACTATTATAACTACTGAGATCCATAGAAACAAGTTTAACTACCCTTCCATGGGACAATTTTTTAATGAAATTATGAATTTTTGTAAAAGAAACTTTTTGTACTGCAACTAGGACCTAAAAGAGCTACTTGAATTGCTTAGCATCATTTGACCAGTGAGCTGCAAAGTAGAATTGAAATCTAGTTTTTCCATTTAGGAGTCTTTCCATTGCACTACCATTGTCATTGACTAAGACTGGGAAGTTAAAACACAGAACTAGGGACAGTTTTACCTTTCGTAATTGAAAAAGCATGATCGAACGTGGTGGGAAGCTTAATATAAAATAAGTACACATATATATTTTTTTACATACATGTTTAATGTTTTGGGGGTTTTTCTTATCTATAAGGATTACTGGCTTTTAAATCCTAGAAGTGTATAAAAATAATAAAAACAATTAACTGCGGATTTTTCAATGCAACTGTTAAAGAATTCTGTTCTTTTCTTTTGGAATAATCATAGAACATCCTTTGAAAAGATGGGTATGCTTCTCCAAAGGGAATTTACTGGTAATAATGACTCTGTAATAATAAAGCACCTTTACATTCGCCAAATTCCCACATGGAACATATGCTTTTAAATACTTTAGATCCAAACTACTGAAACTGATGCTTTGTAATTGCTTTGTAATTAGTGACCATCATAAGTATTTTAAAAAAATACAGGTCAAAATTCAGGAGCCAGAGCTTTCTCATCTGAGAAGAGTTGATGGTTCTACATTTTGTGCTGCTTTGTATTAGTGTTGGTTTGGTTTTGATAAACACAGACATTGTCATAATTCGGGTACCCCTGGCCTGGTATTCTGAAAGGCACCTACCTTTTTTGTTTTCGTTTGAAAGATTATAGGTTGAAGTGTCAAATATATTTTGATATGTGTTCAAGTTTAATTTATCTATTTTCTTTCTGTCTAAACTGGAATCATAAAGTTGAATATCACATTAAGGTCTGCATTAGTTATTCAGGTGATATGTTTTTGTTTTTTTTTTTAACACAGAAATGCCCTGGACCATTAAATCCTTTTTGTATTCATCTCGGTAACTAGAAAAAGGACTTTGTGGTGGCTGCTTGAAAATGAAAACTGCTGGGAACTGAGGGAGAGGAGATGTGCGCAGTTCTTTGTCCTGAGTCTCAGCTTGTGGGGCACGCAATTCTATCATGAAGAATGAGTTCTGTGGGGTTTTTATGCCTTTATTATAGAAAATAGAAGTTTGAACTTGGGGATATTTTCCCCCTTTTTATGACATTGTAATGTTCTGGACAGATAAATTCCAAACTCTAAGGAGCAATCTAAAACCTTTGAAACATAAAGACTGAGAGTAACAATAAGTACAAACAAAAGGAGCTTTGTAAACTCTATAGAAGGAAGTCAGTTCATCACATTACTTTTCATATTTGTCTTCAAAGCAGGTGAACCTTCCCAGTCTGAGTATATTGTTAATAAAATATAGCACCAGTTTCCATGACAATTTATTGATCTATGTTCACCTTCTGTTATTACCAAAAGACTTTTCAAGAAACCGCAAGCCCAGGTGCAACATGCCCTTGGGGCTGTGAGGTGGGAATGGAATAAAAGGAAATATGTGGGGACTAAGTGAAAGCTCTAACCAGGGACATGACTTATCTCATTTGCAAGTTGATATTGCCCAAGTGAGCAAATTACAGGTTTAACAGGACATATTGGGGTAGCTGCTCAGACCAATGTAATGTAACATTCCTCTGACTGTTTATCCCTAGAAGTACATAGGTAAGTTTTCACATTTCTCTTTGAAGATAAGAGGATTAATGAGTGTAGATAGGCATTAATAGATCTCCTGCTGCAGGTAACACAAATATAATCACTGGGTTGGAAAGGAGGCTATTTTCAGAGATATTCTGGTCCTTTAGCTATTGATGACTTTAGGAATGGCTAGAAAGCATTTTTGTCAACACACCTGCATTCAGACAATGCTCACCATCCTTATGTTGAAGATGACTTATCGGAGTGGTTTGGCTGCTAAAGAATACCAGCAGGGGCTTAAGCAAGAAAAGAGAAGAGAGATGGCATCTCCAGGTGACAGGTCTTGACCTGGTTTATTAGGAATAGAAATCATACTTTGGGAACTCCCAAATTTGACATAATCAGATTTACATTTAAAGGATCACAATGGCTTTAGACTATATAAGAAGTAAAGCAGAGAGACCAGTCGGGAGGCTACTGTGATACCCCCTTGAAAGAATGTGGTATCATGAATCAGAAAGGTGGCTGTAGGAATTGACTCAGATAAATAGATGTACAATGAATTTGAAGGTATACTTAACATGATTGTCTGATGGATCATGTGTGATGTGAGAGAGAGAGGGGAGCAGAGATGACTTCAACTTTCTTCATCTGAGCAACCAGGTGAATGTAGGAATCTTTTAGGAGTTGCAAACTATTGGAGGAGGAGTAGATTTGGGAGAAAGAAAACTCAAATAGTTAGTTTCAGACATATCCAGTTGAGATGCCAATTAGAAAGCTAGAAGGAGATCAGGACAGGAGCAGGTAGGAATATGAATATGATATCCAGTGACAGGTGGGGACTTGCAGACCATCAGCAAAAAGATATTTAAAGTCATGGCACTGGATGATAGCAGTAGTGATAGTGTAGACAGTGAGGGGATGGTTCCAGAATTAAGTCTCTAGCATAGAGAGTTTTTGCTAAATACTTTACTTTCTGAATCAAAAACTTGCCATGAAAATCTCTGCCATAACCATGAACATTGCTATATTTCCCCAGTACCAGGCCGATAATCCTACTGCTCCTATTTTCTTACCTTCAGAGACGCATTTTGTTTTTCTTAATGCAATACAATTTTACTGAACAGGTAATCCAAAGCTTTCTTTAATAATCAGCCAGCATTAGCTCAGATAAAGCTTCATAAACAGAAGTAAACTCTATTGGTTTACAGACTTGGGAGCCTGGCCATGCACTTTCTGAGACACAACTATGTCGAACAGATTCACCCACCTTCAGACCTCCAGGCAGTTAATGGCTCTCCTAACCAAAGAAATGCGATAGGAGTTTCAGTAACATCCAGGGCTGTGCCATTGACTTCATAAGCAAAGAGCTGTTGATATTATTTACTTGTTCTTCATTCTACCTGGGAAAGTTGGGAAGCAATGGGAATTAGGAAATGATGTGTCTTCCACTACATCTTCATGTGTACAGAAATAATGTATTTCAGATGAATGCTGTAGGGGAGGAAGAGTAATTTTCCCTCTACCCTTCTGAGTTCTTGGCTGAGATCCTGTATAATAAAAGACAGATTAATAAGAGAAAAACTGATGTTTATTAACATGTGTACTCCAGCTTTACATGGGAGATAACCAGGGAAAAAATAGTAACTCTCCCAGGTGGTTTAGGATGCCCACTACATGCCATCTCAGTAGGGAAAGGGGAGGCTGATGTGGCCGTCTTAGAGGAGAGTAATGATTTTTAGGAAATGTAAATGGACCTTTAGAAGAAGAGATGGGCGATACAATAGCTTGTGGCAAAATTTGTCTGGGTGTGGTGTTGACTTCTAGTCTCCTCTCCTGTAATGAGTCAATATTTCCTGGTTGATGAAACTCCCAGGGAGGGGAATTACAGCGATTGAGTTTCCTTTGGAGATTCTGTCTTTAGGCCGATAAGGGGAATTTAGAGAAAGCCTCTCCCTGTATTTGTTATTTTATAAGTGCTGACAGCTCAAAAAAAAATCAATATACCAAAGCCGCATATTTTGGGGTGATATGTTCTGCTACCCTTTAATGATTACCAGAGTTTGTTCCTTATCTACAGCCACTGAGTGGCTTTACCTGTGTGCCCCATCTAGAAAAGCCTTCTGTGAACACTAAGGGCAGTGCTAATACCTGTGTGTAGTACTATAGCTGCCTCGTCTTCAAAGTCTCCTCTCCCCAAGGAAAGTGCTCTGAGCGTCTGACCATGAAACATAAGAATGCTTTGCTTCAAAACGTTTGACAGGCTCCTGTTGTAGAATATATTTTGTGACCCTGCACTTCTGTTATTCTAAGAACTGGGACTGCAGCTCAGAAAAACTAGGATGTTTCTCTGGTTTTCTATTGCTACATAACAAATGTCACAAAATCTAGCTGCTTAAAATAGTAATCATTTTTATTAAATCCTATAAACATGTGATTCAGGAATCTGGGAAGGCTTAGCTGGGTGAGTCTGTTGCTCCCATGGTACCTCTTGGTGCCACAGGTCTGGGCTGGAGAGTCACAGGTCACAGACTAAGAGGGCCTGAACAAGGAGCTACAACTGATTTAATAATGAAGAGGTGGATTTGAAAGGATGCTCTAATGGGATGAGACTTCTGGGGATTTTGAGAGGGGACGTTTTAGATCAGGGAGGGACTTAAGTAAATCAGTGGAGGCCAGAGGCTGCACTGTGATAGGGAGTCATTTAATATTGCTTCTACCTCTTGATATTCCTGCCCTTCTGGGTATGGGCTGAATCTAATGGTTTGTTTCTAACAAATAGAATATGACAAAAAATTATGGAATGCCAATTCTGTGATTAGGTTTTAAAAGACTGTGACTTATGTCTTTCTTGTATGCTCTCTCTATTGCCTTCTCTGCATGCATGTTTTTCTGAAGCATGCTGCCTTGTGGGAGAAGCCCATGTGGCAAGAAACTGAGGGAAGCCCATGGCCAACAGCCAATGAGTAATGAGGCTGTCATTGAGTAGCCTTTCAGGAATGGAGTCCTGCCATCAATCATATGCTCTTGGAAGGAAATCTTTACCCAGTTGAAATTTGAGATGACTAAAGCTCACCAACATCTTGCTTGTAGCCTGTGAGAGACTGAGGTGCAGGTCTAGGGTACGTGTGCCAGATTCCTGACCAGCAAAAACTATGAGATGATAAATATGTGTTGACCTAAACTTCTAAAATCTGAGGTAATTTGTTATGCATCAGTAGATAACTAATGTAGAACCTTTGCTGTCTTCTATATTTGTTTTTCTTCTCTCTGATTCTTGGCTCAATTCCTCCATTTGGTGGGGACACAGCCTCCAACTACTTTTGATTTTTTGTAACCAGAGAAGGACTGACACTCTTTCTTGGCCTAGTCAGGATAAGCATTTAGATATATAAACAAAGCCATGTCATTGACCTTCTTAAACTCCTCACTCTCAATGGCTTCCATTATACTTAAAATACAAATTTCCCATAGTCATGGACCTTTCATGAGTGGGCTATTACTACTCTCACACATGTTTATCTCTTTGTATTCTCTCCCTATAGCCTGTGAATTCCCCCCAGAGACTATTTTTAGTACCCCCTGTCCTTTTTCCCTCAAACATGCACACTCATTCAGCCTTCTCCCACTCAACTAGGCCATCTGAACTTCTTCATCTTTGCCTCAGTTGTCCTTCTCTGATCTTTGTTCTCCTGAATCTTTCCACCCTTCTGTTCTCATGAGAAATGTTGCCTCCTTAAAGAGCTATCCTCATACTCAAGCTAAAGTAGCATCCACATTCAAGACAACCTGTATACATTTCCATGTTTAATTTTCTACATAGTATTTACTTGCTATCTGAAATCATCTTTGTATACTTGTTTTACTCCTGTTAAACTCTAAGTTCCATGAAACCAGGGGCCTAGATTTCTGTATTTCATTACTGTAAGTTAAGGATTTGTTAAACAAATGAATGAATGAACTAACTGTAAGAATATTGGACTTAACAATATTTTACTTACAAACCAGATTGTGAAGAAAAGGCTGTTTAAGAAGCTAGTATAAGACTGGCAGTGATCTGTCATGGAGATTTGTTAAATATTGTCTGAAATACATCCTCTGTGGAGCTCATAGGAATTCCCTTTTTGTTGGCTTTAGTTTCCTTTGAATAATACTAAAGAAATGCCAACTTGAACATCATTTTGCAATTCATTTCCAAGGAAGAAGATCATAAATTCACTTTTGGGCATGTGAGCTCTAAAAGGCCTTGGAGACATCCTCATGAATATAACAAATGATAGATGGGTATTAGGTTTCCCATACACAGAAGAGTGGTTGGGGTAATGATATTCGTTTGTGTGTTTTGTGAAGAGAATAAAACTGAAACCATGGATTGGATGAGATCTCCTGTGGGGAGAGTAGGGAAAGGAAAAATAGATCAGGGCCAAACTTTGATGCACTCCATTATTTAAGGTCTAAAGGAGGGAGAAGAGTCAGCAAAGGGAACTGGAGAGTCCAGAGACATTAGAGGAAAATCATACATAGAAGCTAAGGAAATAATATTTCAAGGAGTAAATAGCAACAGCATGTATCCAAAGTTAAGATGTCAGATAAGGTAAAGAGAAATTGGCCATTCACTTTTAAGTCATAAAGGTCATTGTAACCTTAATGAAAGAAATTTCTGTGAAATGAGGGCTAAAGCCAGTCTGAAGTAAGTTGAAGAGAGAATAGAAAAGTTGTAACTAAAATTTTACATCTAAAGAAAAATTGAGAAAAGAAGAGAGCAATTTGTTGGTGGTGACAATGTTATTGACACGATTGACATGAACTTTCTGTGTCTCTCCTTCAAGCGAAAGCCTGAACATTTTATTTAATCTGCGTATGGTGGAAGTAAATTCAGCCTTTGATGGGTATTTTCATCTAAATTCTCTTTCTTGATTGCATTTAGTGGTCTTTGTTTCCCAACATCTGTTTCCTCTTCTTTATTCTTTAATAATAGACTGAGAGTAATGGAAATCATCCAGGAACTGACACCAAATTGAAATAAACCTCAAAGGGAGACTCCAAATTCAGCTTTAATATGATCTAAATGTATGTCTTTGAAGAACTTACTTACCTGTAGCAAGTTTTACAAACTCTCATAGCATCCTTCTATTCCCCCAAATCTATGCAAAAGAACAAATTTTATTTTTAGCCACTGTGAGTAATTTGCATTTTCAGTTGTGAAATATGGGCACAGATAAACAATTATCCAACCTTCTAGGGAGCTTTATAATTGAATTATTAGGAATCTACTCTTTATTTATCTTCAACAGAAAAATAATTAACAGATGTTATATTTTCCACACAGATTTTAATTTTCTGCAAATAAGTTGACATTTTATCTAGGTAAACATCACAGGCATATCAAAATGGATTAATTCAAATAAAACCAGATGAGAGAGTATTCTCTTTTTAAATAAATGCTATGTAGTTAATTTTTTAATTTTAATGTGTATAAGCTTCTCACTTTCTCAATCTAGAACACTATATTAAAAAAACCTGCATTTAGTTTCCACATAAAAGTAAAACCACAAAGTTGTCCTTATGTTCAACTAAGGAATTTATCTCTAATTATGAATTTCATAACAAAAAATATTTTTCTTCTTTGAGGAATAGAGACAAAGACTTTTGTGAAAACATTGTTTGTTTGTTTTAACAAATTGCAATTTGAATTTTCCACCAGCATTTCAAAAATAAGTCTGTCACTCTGAGAGAAGGAAGATAATGCAGCCGCCTCCTTTTCCTGCTGCCTGCTGTGTTTCCCAAATGATGATTTTGGCACTTGATTTTGCTATAGCAAAAAAATAAAAGTACGGTTCACATAGGGCCCAGTTTTATGATACTATCTGTAACTTCGGAATGACTAACATAAGGCCAAAACATGTCCACATTAATATTTTGGCATCTCATAGATTTCCCCTTAGACTCGATACTATGTGCATGGTACATTTTAGAATCAAGTATTGTTATTACATTTATGAACATACATAGAAATATGCTTCCATGAATTATAAAGGAAAATGTTTAGGCACAATGAAAAACAAAAACCAAGAAATCTTGCTTCCAGAGTAAATGTGGATGATGTTATCTTTATGTCAACTTCTAAAATAATCTTTATTTATATACATAGAGTCCCATAGCAGCAGACTTATGATAGTTCAAAAATTTATTGTAAAAAAGGTTCAATATAACTTTGGTGAATATCCATGGACACTAACTTCAACAATGGAAAAGTAAAGCCACGTAATTTGAATGACTTTCTTGGGGCCACACAGTTCTCTGGAGTATGTCCGGGACTAGTGCAAAATCTGACTCTTCACTTGGCCATAGCATGTAGTACATACCAATACCAGTTGCCCATCAGAAGCTTATGCTATCTTCCAAACACAAATGTCAGAACACTAATAACCTGCATTCTAATTCTGTAGGTTTGGGGAGTGACAACGTCATCTATCTCTGTGTGTACACAGATTGGAGAATGACTGTTTAACACTCTTAACTTGTCAACCCGGTTACTATAGATCAGAGAATCTTAATCTTGCTTGATGGAATAGTTATTACTTAGAAGAGTTGTATCCAGATTGGGGTAGGTAACATCCTTAGGACATGTTATACATGATATGGAATTCTCATATCCTCACTTGATAATCAACACTTTCCTTTTCCTACAGCTTTTCTGAGCACACGTTACAGCTAAGGATTCAAAACCTCAAAAGACAATCTTAATATGTCATAAGATATAGTTTGTGTGTTTGTGTGTGTACTTACCTTTTTCTGAATACCACTGATTCCACTGAGAAAATGGATGTCAGCCTCATCTTTTCCTATCAGCCAGAACTACAGATATTCAAACCTCTTTTCATACATACTAGAAGGTGTAAATTTCCTTTTTACATTTTTTTCCGCTCTCTCTTACTAAATGCCTCAGTACTAGTTCTGATTCAATATGTGATAATCTGCCAGATTCTGGGTGGAATAAGTATCATGCATAAAGATATAGTATTGGTTTTATAGAATTGTTATAGGTTTTTTGACTAACAAATATATTAGTATTTTATTATTTAAGAAAACTGCTTATGTCAGAGAGCCATAGGCTTGGATCCTGTTTCTGCTAGTTTCTAGTTTGATATTCTACTCAAGTTATTTGGATTCTCTGAAGTCTTCATTTTCTAATCTATAAATTTAGAATATTATTTACTTCACATATTACTGGAAGCACTAAATACAAGAAAGTTTGTGAAGCTGTTAACATAGTGCCAGGACTTATAAATATGGTTATAACCATTATTAATAACCAATAAGATTTCATTATTGCATGAAATCAATATAACTGAAAAAAAATTAATATTGCTATGGACTGTCTGTGCTGCCACCCCCAAATTCATATGTTGAAGCCCTTATCCCCAGTATTACTGTATTTGGAGGTGGAACCTCTGTAACACATGAGAGGAGCAACATGAAGAATGGTAGATCATTGACAGTTCCATGAAGCACCCAGGGAATGTGAGAATTGTTCCACAAAGGAAAAGTAAGTTACTGATTTTTTAAAGAAAAAGGATGAGAGAGAATGGTTGGAAAGCAGGTGTCTACCATGTTAATTCCTTGTGTTTAAAATATAAAAACATTCACACATACAAATACTTCTTTCTATAGATACAATTAAAAATGTCCCCACTTTACATAATTGTATTATTGTGCACACACACATATAGCTCACCTTATCTCTACTGAATCTCAATGACCAGTTCTTGGCCTTAGTCAATGTCCCTTTCTTCTGTAGAATGTCATAATGTGATAGTGTATAAAGTATGAACATAAAGGTAAATTTATCTACTTAAATATATTTTATCTACTTAAGATATACTTTATATATAGTAGCAAGGGAAGCTCAGTGGGAGGGAAGATTAGGAAATGTGTGATTAAAAATATATTTGGAATATGAGGTGGAGGTATGAATTTTGTTTTTTCTGTCCCTTAGGGCATGTTATACGTGATATGGAATTCTCATAAGATAGATCACAGATCAACACATCCATTAATCCACGCTCTTCCTCCATAAGTTGCAAAAAGCCGACCAACTAACAAACTTCACTTCCCAAATGGCTTGTAACTGCAGTTTTGGATGCGACTTAATTTTGACCAGTCACTACATTCGTGTGAATTGCCAAGCTTGTGTGAACTTTGGAAGGCGCATTGAGGTAGAGAATGCTTTTCTGCTGTTTCCCTTCTATATGGTGCCCACCTCAGTCATGGTTGCTGGATTTTTAGGGGTCAGTCTCTAAAGGTGAGGTTTGTGTACTCCTCAATTGATAGATTTATCTGTGCACATTAAATGGCACATCTGGCTGGAGGGCCAACAGCTGAAGACTGGTAGTAGTTTCTGTTAGTTTAAATTGAAGTCAAGGTACCTCTGTTCCTGAAAATAACCATCCCAAATGCTCTTTCTTGATTTTCTAACCTTACTGTGGCAGAGAGAGCACGTCTCTGGACTAGGTCTATAGTGTTATGTCTGCTTTTTTACTGATGGGAAAGCTTTCTTTCTTTACTGAGTGCTTTGAAGCACTGTTTTCTTCTGTGAAAACTAATTTCAATCTAACCATAACTATAGACATAGTACAGAAAAGAAACTATCCTAATCACCTGGGCTCCAACTGTACTTTCCTTATTATGAAAGCCCCTGCCCCATGCTAAAATACCTGCCCATTCTTTTCTTGTTTAGTGGCATGAGCAACATATAATGACCAGTTTCTATATTTCAAATCTTTGTAACTATTGTTAGGTCCCAAGGAAAAAACATTTATCCTTTGGGTAATAAAATCTTGAATTCCATAGAACCTAAAGTCTTAGAGAAAACATTTAAAATATTATGAAGGTGTATGTCTGGGTATAAACATGAAGTTATCACCAACTGCAACCATTTGTTTTGGGCCCCATGCATTCTCTTTGTAGGAGAAATTGCACCATTAATTGGCATCTAATTCCAGTCACACCTTACAAGTCAGTATGTCACTGCAGCACTCAGTAAAACTACATATTTCTGGATAATAAAGTAGTCCTAGAGAATCCTAAAGGCATCAGCCTGTTGCCCTAGTTTTGCTGTTAAATAATAAACGCTATGAGTAAGTCAATATTGTATAAGAAAACAGGATAACGTATGATGCATGTGGCAAATCTATGTGTAGTATTGCGGGCAGAGTTATTTGGAGAGAGAGAAGGTACACCCATCTCCAAAATAAGGTCTATTCCAGGGAAGAAAACTAATTTCAAGTTTTAATATATAAAGAACTCGGTATTATAACTTGTCTCCAGGTTGGTCTCTTGAAAACATGCTGTCATATGGAGACCATAAGTTTTATTTATTATTTATTTGATTATTTTTATTGCTGGGAACGTTCTCCAGAGCAGTCAAGTCAGTCCCACCGAATAGAAATTCAGAGCCAGCCATCATTTTTGTCACCTTGAGAATTTTTATGAGTCCATAAAATATCTGAAAATCATTCAGGCACTGGGCTGGATGGCCCAGAGTACTGATTCTCCATCCACAGAGTGGATCATTCTATCTCCTTGATTGTCAAGAGCCTCCTGACATACAGGGAGTTTTCTGATGGGCTTTTACAAGGAACATGAATATCCATATTCTCTGAGTCCACTTTCGAGGGATCCATTTCATGTCCATCCCTTCCTCTGCAAGCAAAATGAGGTCCAGTACAATAATAACTTCTTTATACTCTGTTTTTGCTTATATGGTTATTCTAGATAAATTAAATGCCTTGGGTTCTACTTGTTTTTTAGGAATATAGTTTCTGGTAGATTTATTTATTCTTTCCTTAAAATGGTACAATATAAATTTCAATTCTTTTAGCTTACATTTTTTTGTGTCACTGTTTTTCTTTTCTCTTATTGTGTTTATTATTTAATGCTTAGTATAGTTCCTGGGGCTTGCTGTTTTAAGCTCCCTATCCATATCCAGAAGTTTAAGAGATTGAGCTTCTGTAATTAGGGCATAGTTTGGGTCTCTCAGAGTGTGAATTTGGCCACATAGGTTTTTGAAGTTCTGTCTGACCTGAGACTTAAGCCTTTAGGAATGGTTAACTGAAAATTCTAACAGTGAATGAGGGTAAGATTTTAGCATAACCTCAACCACTTCTGCCTCATTTACTTCCATGGAGATAGTTATTCTGATGGCTTCCTTTATATTATTCATAGTTGTACTAAATTTCTTGAGAAGAGATTTCCTTTGCAAGCCAGACAGTAATTATAAGGAGAAAAATAAAAAGACAAGCTGCTCAACTGAAGTTTTTCTTGTAGGTGTAAAAAAAAAAACAATAATATACAAAAAAATAATTCACAAAAACACAAAACACACAAAAGTGTACTCACTGTAATATATGGTTAAAAAAAGAATTAGAATAGTAAAATAAGATCTATTTCAAGGCTTTATAGAATTTATTTTTAACATTTGATGAAATATCAATAAAATTAATAGGATTTTGAATAGATTTCTACTTTATTTGGAAAATGTAAAAAACAAATATGTAGTATAAAATTTGCATGAATTTAATAATTCACCTTTTGAACTCAGTCCACATTCTTGGTTATGAACATATTCTCAATTTGATAAAGAATTTTAAATGTAGCATTTAGTATTCCTTTATCCTTAAAAGTGAACATCTTTTATTCCCTTCGTAGAGCTTTTTTTGCCACTTAACCCATGAAAGAAAGAACATCTTATAAATCAGTGTGTGTCTTATATCTCTTGAGAAAATATTTCTTCAGGGTCCATAAAGACCTTTAATGGGAAGGGATTCTGTAATCATCATATGTAAATGTTTGTAGTTAAGCGTTATATAATGTAAATCTCTTGACATCTTTATCTGAAGTTAAAACCTGTGACTGTTTTGTTCAGCCATTCAAAGTATATTTTTCAATGATCAAATGTGTCCTTGATGGACAATAAGATAGTGTTTCATATCACTCCAGTCAAGCCTCCTACTGTTAACAAGGAAGGGGAAAGAATAAATATGAACACTGACCTGTCCCACCTTTGAGCGTTCAAGGTTACTTTTTTATTCTCTGCAACAGTACAAACTTGCCTATTATCTTACCTGATTGGCAGTTAGGTAATTTCCAACTAGTAGTACTTGTCACCAAAAATTAAATGATTGGAATGAGTCATTAAAATACATCAAATATATTATATACACTTCTTTCTGATGGATGCTTTTAAGATTGAGATTTAGCATACAGAAAATACAGCAAACTCTTCAACTTCTAATTGAAGGGACATCTGATAGAGGACTGAAAAAATTCTAGAACACAGTTATACCCCTACCAAGCTTCATAATTAAGTTTTAAACACATAACAATATAATTAAAAAAAATATATTACTGAGTAAAGACACAGAGGCACTGAACAACACACTAGAACAGATGGACCTAACAGACATCTACAGAACTCTACACCCAAAAGCAACAGGATACACATTCTTCTCAAGTTCACATGGAACATTTTCCAGAATAGACCACATACTAGGCCACAAAAAGAACCTCAGTAATTTCAAAAATATTGAAATCCTACCAACCAACTTCTCAGATCACCAAGGTATAAAACTAGAAATAAATTTTAGAAAGAAATCAAAAAGGCTCACAAATACATGGAGACTTAACAACACTCTCCTAATTAATCAATGGGTTAACGACCAAATGAAAACAGAAATCAAAGAATATATGGAGACTAATGACAACAACAACACAAAGCCACAACTTCTGTGGGACGCAGCAAAGGCAGTTCTAAGAGGAAAGTATATTGCAATCCAGGCCTATTTAAAGAAGGAAGAACATTCCCAAATGAATAGTCTAAAGACACAATTACTGAAACTGGAAAAAGAAGAACAAATGAGGCACAAAATTACCAGAAGGAGGGACATAATAAAGATCAGAGAAGAAATAAATAAAATTGAGAAGAAAAAAACAATAGAAAAAATCAATAAAAATAAGAGCTGGTTCTTTGAAAACATAAACAAAATAGATAAACCCCTAGCCAGAGTCATTAAGAGAAAAACAGAATTTACACACATAAACAGAATCACAAATGAGAAAGGAAAAATCATAATGGAACCCACAGAAATACAAAGAATTGTAAGAGATTATGAGAATCTATATGCTAACAAGCTGGAAAACATAGAAGAAATGGACAACTTCTTAGAAAAATACAACCTTCCAAGACTGACCAAGCAAGAAACAGAAAAACTAAACAGACCAATCACCAGTGACGAAATCGAATTGGTAATCAAAAAACTACCCAAGAACAAAACCCCTGGGCCTGATGGATTCACCTCTGAATTCTACCAGACATATAGAGAAGAAATAACACCGATTCTCCTTAAAGTTTTCCAAAAAATAGAAGAGGAGGGAATACTTCCAAACTCATTCTATGAAGCCAGCATCACTCTAATACCAAAACCGGGCAAAGACCTCACCAAAAAAGAAAATTACAGACCAATATCCCTGATGAACGTAGATGCAAAAATACTCAACAAAATATTAGCAAACCGAATTCAAAAATACATCAAGAGGATCATACACCATGATCAAGTGGGATTCATCCCAGGGATGCAAGGATGGTACAACATTCGAAAATCCATCAACATCATCCACCACATCAACAAAAAGAAGAACAAAAACCACATGATCATTTCCATAGATGCTGAAAAAGCATTTGACAAAATTCAGCATCCATTCCTGATTAAAACTCTCAACAAAATGGGTATAGACGGCAAGTACCTCAACATCATAAAGGCTATATATGACAAACCCACAGCTAACATCATACTTAACGGCGAGACGCTGAAAGCTTTTCATCTAAGATCGGGAACAAGACAAGGATGCCCACTCTCTCCACTGTTATTCAACATAGTACTGGAGGTCCTAGCCACTGCAATCAGACAAAACAAAGACATACAAGGCATCCAGATTGGTAAAGAAGAAGTCAAATTGTCACTATTTGCAGATGACATGATACTGTACATAAAAAACCCTAAAGATTCCATTCCAAACTACTAGAACTAATATCTGAATTCAGCAAAGTTGCAGGATACAAAATTAACACACAGAAATCTGTTGCTTTCCTATACACTAATGATGAACTAACAGAAAGAGAAATCAGAAAAACAATTCCATTCACAATTGCATCAAAAAGAATAAAATACCTAGGAATAAACCTAACGAAGGAAGTGAAAGACCTGTACTCTGAAAACTACCAGACACTCCTAAGAGAAATTAAAGAGGACACTAACAAATGGAAATGCATCCCATGCTCTTGGCTAGGAAGAATAAATATTGTCAAAATGGCTATACTACCTAAAGCAATCTACAGATTCAATGCAATCCCTATCAAACTACCAACAGCTTTCTTCAATGAACTGGAACAAATAATTCTAAAATTCATATGGAACCACAAAAGACCCCGAATAGCCAAAGCAATCCTGAGAAGGAGGAATAAAACAGGGGGAATTACACTCCCTGACTTCAAGCTCTACTACAAAGCCACAGTAATCAAGACAATTTGGTATTGGCACAAAAACAGACCCACAGACCAGTGGAACAGAATAGAAAATCCAAACATTAACCCAAACATATACAGTCAATTAATATTTGATAAAAGTGCCTTGGATATACAATGGGGAGATGACAGCCTCTTCAGCAGCTGGTGTTGGAAAAACTGGACAGCTACATGTAAGAGAATGAAACTGGACTACTGTCTAGCCCCATACACAAAGGTAAACTCAAGGTGGATCAAAGACCTGAATGTAAGTCATGAAACCATAAAACTCTTAGAAAAAAACATAGGCAAAAATCTCTTGGACATAAACATGAGCGACTTCTTCATGAACATATCTCCCCGGGCAAGGGAAACAAAAGCAAAAATGAACAAGTGGGACTATATCAAGCTGAAAAGCTTCTGTACAGCAAAGGACACCATCAGTAGAACAAAAAGACATCCTACAGTATGGGAGAATATATTCATAAAAAACGTATCTGATAAAGGGTTGACATCCAAAATATATAAAGAACTCATGCACCTTAACAAACAGAAAGCAAATAATCCAATTAAGAAATGGGCAGAGGACATGAATAGACACTTCTCCAAAGAAGAAATTCAGATGGCCAACAGGCACATGAAAAGATGCTCCACATCGCTAATCATCAGAGAAATGCAGATTAAAACCACAATGAGATATCACCTCACACCAGTGAGGATGGCCAACATCCAAAACACAAACAACAACAAATGTTGGCGAGGATGTGGAGAAAAGGGAACCCTCCTACACTGCTGGTGGGACTGCAAATTAGTTCAACCATTGTGGAAAGCAGTATGGAGGTTCCTCAAAAAACTCAAAATAGAAATACCATTTGACCCAGGAATTCCACTCCTAGGAATTTACCCTAAGAATGCAGCAGCCCAATTTGAAAAGGACAGATGCACCCCTATGTTTATTGCAGCACTATTTACAATAGCCAAGAAATGGAAGCAACCTAAGTGTCCATCAGTAGATGAATGGATAAAGAAGATGTGGTACATATACACAATGGAATATTATTCAGCCATAAGAAGAAAACAAATCCTACCATTTGCAACAACATGGATGGAGCTAGAGGGTATTATGCTCAGTGAAATAAGCCAAGCCGAAAAGACAAGTATCAAATGATTTCACTCATATGTGGAGTATAAGAACAAAGAAAAAAACTGAAGGAACAAAACAGCAGCAGACTCACAGAACCCAAGAACGGACTAATAGTTACCAAAGGGAAAGGGACTGGGGAAAATGGGCGGGAAGGGAGGGATAAGAGGGAAAAAGGGGCATTAGGATTAGAAGATGTAATGTTGGGGGGGCACGGGGACGGCAGTACAACTCAGAGAACACAAGTAGTGATTCTATAGCATCTCACTACACTGATGGACAGTGACTGTAATGGGGTTGGTGGGGGGGACCTGATGAAGGGGTAGTTTAATAATCGTAATATTGCACATGTAATTGTAAATTAATGATAATAAAAAAAAAGCAGAATGTAAAAAAATAAAATAAAATAAATAAAAATAAAAATAAATGCCAAATATATATATATATATATATTACTGTCAATGAAAAGACATAGCTGAAAAGGGAAAAAGAAAAAAGAAAGCTTATGGTACCAAAAGGGACTTCTTAGCTGTGGCAGTAAAGTGGGAGTTGAAGCTATATGACTCACCGAGGTACTAGGGCTAGTACACACCTGAGAGCCTGGGATATTAAAGTACTTGAGGGATCCAGAGTTGTAATTTTAAGCCTTGGTATGGCATAAGTGTATTTGGTCTCCCTTAATAAAATCAGTTGCTTGGAAAGCAATGCGTACTTACTAGAACTTCCAACTGCTGGTTAAATCACACCTATGAGAAAAATTGGTTGTGAGCTATGGCCACTGAGGGAGTAAATCCCTGTTTCACAATACCTGTGCCATTAGGTTGAGGTCCTTTTGATCAGATAGTAAGGTTTCATAACTCATGCATGTGGAAGGAGTTTTTTGGAGGATTTTAAAGTTTTATTTCTGTTTTATTTTTTCTTTGTTTTAAACCAAAAGAGCACTGATGGAAAATGTGAAGGAACTTTCTGAGAAAAGAATACCACTCAGGATGCAATAAGAACAGTGACCCACACTGAGTACAGTAAGGTCTGAATCTGCTCAGAAATCATCTCAGAGAAGATTTTCCTGACTGCTCTATATAACAATGCAATGCCACATTTTTCTACCCTTCCTCTTATGTAGTTTTTTCTACTTGTTGCTTATCTCCACCTGACATATTACACATTTATTTGTCATCTTTCTTCCCTCATTAGAATATAAGATTCATACATCATGTTATTGTTGGCTTTGTGCACTGCTATATATTCAGAACCCAGAAACTATGCCTGGCATTCCTGTATGTACTTAATAAATACCTGCTGAAGTTATTGAATGAAAGTTGGAGCATAATTAGACAATTAATATGACAAATGTTACCCACCAATTTAGACATGAATTTTAGAACAACTTGAATCAAAGAAGATAATAATGAAAACTTGTGTCTCTCTTTGTTTTCCTGTATATAACTTATTTTTTACTATTTGGTCACTAGAGAATGGGAAGATTTAGAGAATAGGCAGAGAAAGAAACTGGAAAATTACACAAATTAGACTTGAAATAGGTGTTTTACTAGCCATATTCAAGTATTAACTACCAAGTATGAGTTTCATGTCCCATTCAGAGCTTAGAATATCAAAGGAAGAAGCTGACACAATGGTATGAAACTTGCAGTAAATTACACAAACAAAACAAAAAAGCCTACAAATACATGGAGGGTAAACAACATGCTTCTGAATAACCAGGGACCAAATTAAAACACAAATCAAGCAATACATGGAGACAAATGAAAACAAAAATACAACAGTCCATAATTTGTGGGATGCCACAAATGCTATTCTAAGAGGGAAGTACATAGCAATACAGGCCTATTTCAGGAAAAAGAACAATTCCAAATAACAATCTAAACTCACAATTGGAGAAACTAGAAAAAGAAGAACAAATGAAACCCAAATTTAGTAGGAGTGACATAATAAAGATCAAAGCAGAAAAAATATCATAGAGAAGAATAAAACAACAGAAAAAAATTAATGAAACTAAGAGCTGATTTTTGGAGAAAATAAACAAAATAGATAAAACCCTGACCAGACTTATCAAGAAAGAGAGTGCACAAATAAAAAACATTGGAAATGAAACAGGAATAGTCACAATGGATACCACAGAACTACAAATAATTATTAATGAATAACATGAAAATCATATGCCATAAACTGGACAACCAGTAAAATGGAAAAATTCCTAGAGAAATGCAACCTACCAAGACTGACTCAAGAAGAAACAGAAAATCTGAACAGACCAATTACCAGCAATGAAATTGAGTTGGTACTCAAAATTAACTCCCCCAAAACAAAATTCCAGAACCAGAGAGCTTCATGGCTAAATTCTACCAAACATTTAAAAAGGAGCTAATACCCATCCTTCTTAAAATATTCCAAAAAGTAGAAGAGCAGGGAATACTTCCAAACTCATTCTGTGAGGCCAGCATCACTCTAATACCAAAACCAGGCAAAGACACTACAAAAAAGGAAATTATAAACCAATATCCCTGATGAACATAGATACAAAAATCCTCAACAAAATATAGCAAACTGAAATAAAAAATACATCAAAAGGATCATCCATCATGACAAAGCGGAATTTATTCCAGGGATGCAAGGATGGTATAATATTCAGAAATAAATCAATATCATGCACCACATTAAAAAAAAGAAGGATAAAAACCACATGATCATCTTAATAGATGCTGAAAAAGCATTTGACAATATTCAACATCCATTCGTAATAAAAACTCTCAACAAAATGGATATAAAGGGTACATACCTCAACATAATAAAGGCCATATATGACAAACACACACCTAGCATCATACTTAATGGTGCAAAGCTGAAAACTTTTCCTTTAAGATCAGGAACAAGACAAGGATGTCTACTCTCACCACTTTTATTCAACATAGTACAGGAGGTCCTACCCATAGCAGTCAGACAAGACTAAGAGATAAAAGGACTCCAAATTGGTAAGGAAGTTCAACTGTCACTATTTGCAGATGAAATGATATTATACTTAGAATACTAAAGATGCCACCAAAAAACTCTTAGAACTAATAGCTGGAGTTGGCAAAATTGCAGGACATAAAATTAATACACAGAAATCTGGTGTGTTCCTATATACTAACAATGAACTAGCAGAAAGAGAAATCAGGAAAACAATTCCAATTACAATTGCACCAAAAATAATAAAATACCCAAGAATAAACCTAACCAAGGAAGTTAAAGACCTGTGCTCTGAAAATAAGACACTCAAGAGAGAAATTAAAGAAGACACAAATAAATGGAAATCTATCCTGTACTCAGGGATAGGAAGAATTGATATTGTCAAAATGGCCATTCTGCCAAAAACAATTTTCAGATTCAGTGCAATCCCCGTGAAAATATCAAAAGTATTTTTCAATGAATTAGAACAAATAGTTCTAAACTTCATATGGAACCACAAAAGACCCCAAATAGCCAAAGCCATCCTAAGAAAGAAGAATAAAGCTGGGTGTACTATGCTCCCTAACATCAAGCTATACTACAAAATGAAAGAAATCAAAATACTATGGTACTGGCACAAGAACAGACCCATAGATCAATGGAACAGAACAGAGAGCCCAGATATAAACCAATGTATATATGATTATGGTAAAGGAGTCATGAATACACAATGGGGAAAGTCAGGGTCTTCAATAACTGGCATTGGGAAAACTGGACAGCTACATGTAAGAGAATGAAACTATATTACAGTATAACTCCATACACAACAGTGAACATGAAATGGATCAAAGACCTGAATGTAGGACTTGAAACCATAAAATTCTTAGAAGAAAACATAGGCAAAAATCTCTTGAACATAGCAGGAGCAATTTTTTCCTAGACACATCTCCTCAGGCAAGAGAAACAAAATAAAAAGTGAACAAGTAGGAGTACATAAAACTGAAAAGTTGGCATTCACCAGATCTTATGACAAGGAGGTGCCTATTTTAAGGTAAATCATAATTCATTTGCTAGAGGATTTATACGTTCCATAAGCTGGCATACTAGGCTGAATTAGAATTCATTGAGACAATAATTCTAGATATTATAAGTATGACTAAAAATAGGAAGCACTATTAAATCATACATGGTAATTAATGATCAATAGTTATTTGCTCTGTAAAGCAGTATTTCAAAATATTTGAATCTCATGAGAAAAATATTGAAAGTAGCTTTGAAATGTCTTGGGAGTTTAGCTTTCTCATGGAGAAATTAATGTTTTATATGTTCACATAAGTTTATGGGGCATGGAATCTAAGTCTTATTAATTATGACATTGTTTGTTAAATGCATGTGTTTTCATAGGCATTATATGATAGAGGAGGCCGAATATATAGTTTATCTTAGCTATGTGGGATATTCAGAATGTCAGGAGTTATTCTGAGGATGTGACTGTGGTCATAGCCAAACCAAATACATGGAAAGTATGGGGACAAATCTTAAATGTATATACTTATTTCTTGAGATCCCTCAAAAATACTCAACTTACAATATTTACACCCCAAACACTGAAGGCTAAATTTCATTAATGAGGTTGGGTTTGGGGAAAAAAAAATAGAGAGAAAGAAATCATGGAATATAGGGTTGCTTGAGAATCTAATTTTGCAGGGAACTTGGGAAGCAAGTTTTCCATCTCTGAGCCAAGAATCAGTATGGTATATTTACAGTGTCAAAAACAAAAGAAGCCAAATCTTTTAACTGATTTTTCTTTTGTTTTTAACTGTCCCTTTGCAATTTTTAAGTATCAAGAACTATATTTAGGACATATTTTTATATGAGCTTCAGCACTGAGCAGAGTAAAATACTATGTAACTTAATTGAAGACAAGAGAAAAGGAAATGTATGATATTTGAAAAATTCCTTCATTATCTAACATTCAGTGTCTACTATATATACCAGATACTAAGCTAAGTATTGGATAAAGAAATAAAAGATACCATCCCTGCTACCAATGATCAGCATATCATGAAGGCAAAGGACAATTAAAACTAGGGGAATGAATATCAGGGCAAACATTGTGGAATAGGAAAAGGACAAATAGAAACCAAGGAAAGACAGGCAGAGGATTCCTGTGAGAGCAATAGCATATGTGTAGACAGTCATGCATGTAAATCATAGTATGTTAGTGAGAATTCAGTTTGGATATGCTGTGAGGATTGTTGTAAAACCCACCAAGAAGAGCCAGTACCTTTAGTATTCTATAAATTCCAAGAAACAAAAACCAAGAAATGTTAAGGGCAATCTTCTCATTGTAAAGTCCATAGAAAAACACATTTTACTATTAATTTTTAAAATATTTAATAAATACTAAAATATTAAATGTTTGGTAAACCATGGTCATGGTTTTTTTTTATTGACTAGATTGTTAAATTCTATAGTAGAGGAATAGAGCATATAAGACATAATGTAGGATATATGTAGTGTGTGATATGGTAACATATTGTTCAACAGTTATCAAAATTTCAATTGTACGAATTGAATAAGATCTAGAGATCTGTACAACATTATGTCTATAGTTATACTGTATTGTGTAGTTAAAAGTTTGAGGAGATATAGTAAATGTTCTTACTACAAGAATAATGATAAATGTAAAGACAGTGGGAGATACAGATGGATGGATGAATAAGGTAGCTCTTTAATAATGAACAAAATGATCACCAGCAAAAGAAAAGTAAATGAGATGTATTGATATAATGTATAGGATAGGAAGGGAAATAAAGGTTTGCCCATATACTGATTGTATTATTTAACTTCTACATTTTAAAATACTAAATTATAGTATATGTTGTGATATTTGAGCAAATATGAGCAGTTTTATGGTGGTAGATATATCAAAGTCATGATAGAATGGGATTGCTCTGTTAAATAGTAAATCATCCCTTCCTCATATGTATATTAACCCTTCTTGATTGAATCAGTTTCCCTTTTGTAAATGCTATAGCTATTTTTTTCCAAGGAGAGAACTATCTGAGGAATAAAATTATGCTCTTTTAAACATATTACTTTAAGATTATTATGTAAATGTTTTTCCATGATTAAAACTACTCAAGGCATACCTATTAAATGCTCATATTTATATAAATGCATATAGAGGGTCATATTGATTTTTTTTAATGTGTATGTTTTGAGTCCTAATCAAATTCATCATATATGCTATTAGGCTTGGGAATAGGAGGCTAAGCAGAAATACAAGTTTGAACTCCTGGTATGTTCTTCCATCATTTTAAACACCGTTAGAGTTGCTTTCAGTCAGTAATTTTGTGAAAACAGGTAATTGATATGTGGTCAAGATGTAATAAAGAGTTTCAAGATTTTGGAACCTCTGTATGATGATATTTCTTAACTTAATGAAGTTTAAGGATCAGGATGTGTGAAACGTACATCCAGACTATACCTAGTGATGTGCCATCTCTGACATTCTTGGTGAGAGGCAAATAATAGGACACAGGGAAATTGCTGTAATCCTTCCTAACATTGTGTTGTGGCACATTTACAGGTCTGCATGAACAGACACTTTCTCAGTTCATCATTCATTAGTTGTTTCACCAGGCCTGTCAACAGTTTTTCCTTTAAGGAGCAATCATCCACATCTTGCAATCCTCTAGGACTACAAAGTCATTCTGCAACTAGCAGTTAGATTGATGTTGCTTACTTGAGCCTCAAAATGGCACTTGTGTTGTGATATAACCATCAGTTGCCAGGTGGAAATAGGGTCCAGTAGTAATTGGAAAGCTCCAAGTGTTTGGCATAGTAGTTTTCTCTAGTTTAAGCACTTGCCTTATGGCATTTCCCTGTATTTTTGTTAATATTAATGGTTACTATGGGGCATAAAAGATATACATCTTAATAAGCAAAACTAAAAAGTATTCTAACATTTTTAAACTGACAAGCTAGAGACTGAGATGGGCTCTACAAAGATGACATTTTTTTTTAATGGGAATATAATAGCCTCTGGAGATACTGATCAGGACAGACAGATGTTTGTTCAGGTCTACCTAGACACTAGAGATGTATGATATGAATCTATTAGGATATATTTCATCTGCTCCTTAAATCTGGAACAAAAAAGTGCCCTGTATTTGAAAAGGAATTTAAAAGAGGCACATCAATGTGAAATAGATGATTTGGACATTTTCCTGACACTTGAGAAATTTTTGTTTGGAAAGAAACATTCTTGATCCTAACTCAATAGCCAGAACCAGTGACTTTGACCAAATGACATGTGTACATCTCCATTTATGTGTGCATTTTATTAATTTTAACTAAAGTCATTTTAATTCATATTAAACAAAAGAATCATCATCTATTATTGGTAGCACCATTTATTATTTTCATATCCATGGTGTTCTGACAATACCTCAGTAATAGAACTATGTCATTTTTACCAAAAAAATATAAATAGCTGTAATTGATACCAGTTTTTGCATTAGAGGATCTTCAATAGTCATATATTATTTGGTGCATAAAAATATATAACTAATTTTTTACTTATGAAATATAATAAATATATAAATAAATTACCTATGAAATATCAATGAAAACACAACCATTCCTGCTACCTTATTACTCTTCTCTATTCCATTTTCATGCCTATCTTTGTAATAGAATTAATCTTTTGAATTTTTTTAATTCATAATTTTGTTTATATGCTATATATAATTAGTGTAAGTATGTATTCTTATATGTGCATTATTATTTTTTGTAACCATCACTCAGATCAAGATATCAAATATTCTCATTATTTTTCCCACTTTACCTATTTCACCCATTCCCCCAACCCCTCTCCCCTATGACAACCATGAATCTGTTCTCTGTGTTTATTAGTATTTATTAGTCTAATTCTGGTTTGTTTGTTTTTGTTGTTGTTTCTTAGATTCCACATATAAATGAAATTATATGGTATTTGTCTTTCTGGGACTTATTTCACTTAGCATAATGCTCTGTCTACTGATGGGCTTCTTCCATATCTTGCCTATTGTAAGTAATGCTATGATAGATATCATAGCATATACCTTTACCAATGCTCGTTATTTCTTGTCTTGTTGATACTAGCCACAGTGACTGCTGTGAGGTAGTATCACATTGTGATCTTGAATTGCATTTCCCTGATGATTAATAGTATTGAGCATCTGTTCATGTGTCTGCTGGCACCTATATGTCTTTGTGAAAATGTCTATTCAGATCCTCTTCCCATTTTTTAATTGGATTATATGTTTTTTTTTGGGTGTTGAGTTGTATGAGTTCTTTTTATATTACATATTAATCACTTGACAGATATATCATTTGTAAGTACCTTCTCCCATTCATTTTGTTGCCTTTTCATTTTGTTGACTGTTTCCTTTGCAGTGCAGAAGACTTAATTTGAGGTAGTCCCACTTATTTATTTTTACTTTTGTTTCCCTTGCCTGGAAAGACATATCCAGGAAAAAAATTATTAATGCTGATATTCAAGAGTGTACTGCTTGTGTTTTCTTCTAGTTTTATGGTTTCAGGTCTTATATTTAGGTCTCTAATGCATTTTGAATTATTTTTGTGTATGGTGTAAGACAGTGATCCAGTTTCATTCTTTTTCATGTAGCTGTCCAATTTTCCCAACACCATTCTTTGGAGACTATCTTTTCCCTACTGCATATTCCTACCTCCTTTGTCATATACTAATTGACCACATATGCATGGGTTTATATCTGGACTCTCTAGGTTGTTCCATTGATCTGTGTCTATTTTGGGGCCAGTACAATTCTGTTTTGTTTACTATAGCTTTGTATTGTAGTTTGAAATCAGCACAATGCATTATTAAATATATTGTTTTGTGATTTTAAAACCGTTTTCATACATTATGAAGTTTTTGATATTTTTATCATTCAAAATAATATTTCTAGATTCAAGATGGTGGCATGAGAGGTGAGACAGAGAACTCCTCCCAAAACCAGATATAGTGCAAAAATATAGTTAATATAACCAACCCTAAAACAGCAAAAGGAAAGAAGGTTGCAGCAGACTGCAATCAGACCTCAGGAACAGAGCAGACTCACAAAACAGGGTAATGTACCAAAGCATTGATCCGGCAGGACCCAAGCCCTTCCCCCACCCTAGCTCACAGGCAGGAGGAAGAGAAATGGAGCGGGGAAGGGGTGGAAGCCTGGGACTGCTGAACACCTAGCCGTGGAGATCTGCTTTCCAAGCAGAAACCTACATTATGTGTTGCTCTGGAGGATGGGGACCTGGGACAGGCGGAGTGCTTGAGAGACAGATTCTGGCCGTTTGTGGAGGATGGGATCCACACCCGGGTCTCTCTGGGGCAAAGGAAAGGCAGGAGGTCTGACAGGCTTCCTAGCAGCGAGAGGGCTGCTGAAGGGGCGGGATTTGCACGGAGCTTGCTGCGCAGGAAGAGGGATAGGGGGATAAGGTCTGGGTGCGCTCTGCTCAGCAGATTGGGAACTTTGAGGAGCTTCCAGCACTCCAATCCCCTGGCTGGCTACTCAGCTTTGAGGCCCCCCCACTGTGACATACTGCATGCTGAGCCTTCCTCCTGGCCTGACGACACAGGTTCACAAACTGGCAGTCACTGCACTGGAGTCAGGCAAGTCACAGAGAGGCACCGCATACAACAGCTAGAGGCACAAAGCACAGAGGCTTACACCTGTGTGCTCAGCCCACTGGCTCTGGTACAGGAAACAGGCACAGCAGACAGGAATCAGGAAACAGATCTTTCCTCCTCCCAGGCACCAGCCCCACTCCTCTACGACCCCCAGCCTCACTCTAGGGGATGAACAGCTCCAGAGACTGGAGCTTCTGGGCAATAGAGGGCACCACACAGAAATATGAAATGCCAAAAGAACATGGTGCAGAACAAAATATCGCAAACCCCAGAAAAAGAGCCAAATGAAACTGAACTCACCAATCATCCTGAAAGAGTATTCAAAATGAAAATCATAAACTTGGTTATGGAGCTCCAGAAAAATATTCAAGAACTCAGGAACGAATTTAAGATGAAGATTCAATCATTAAGAAATTCCATATCTGAAATGAAACATACAATGGATGGATTTAAAAGCAGATTAGACACAGTAGAAGAGACAGTAAATAGAATAGAAATTATAGAAAAGGAATACAAAGAAGCTGAGGCACAGAGAGAAAAAAGAATATCTAAGAATGAAAGACTACTGAGAGAACTGTGTGACCAATCCAAATGGAAAATTATTCGCATAATAGGGGTACGAGAAGAAGAGGCAGAAAAAGGGATAGAAAGTGTCATTGAGGAAGTAATTGCTGAAAACATCCCCAATCTAGTGAAGGAGATGAGTCTCTCAAGTCATGGTGATGCACAGATCTCCCAACACAAGGACCCAAGGAACATCAAGACATATAATAATTAAAATGGCAAAGATCAAGGATAAACACAGACTTTTAAAAGCAGCTAGAGAGAGAAAAAAAATTACATACAGAAGAAAAACCCATCGGGCTATCATCAGATTCCTCAACAGAAACCTTACAGGCCAGAAGGGAGTGGCATGATATATTTAATGCAATGAAGCAGAAGGGCCTTGAACCAAGAATACTATACCTGGCAAGGTTATCATTTAAATTTGAAGGAGGGATTAAACAATTTTCAGATAAGCAAAAGCTGAGAGAATTTACCTCCCATAAACCACATCTACAGTGCATTTTTGGGGGACTCCAATAGATGCAAGTATCCTAAGGCTAAGTAGGTGTCATCCAGGAGATCGACAAGGAGTACAGAATATGTTTCATAACATACAAAGAATGGAGGAGGAAAAAAAGAGGGAAAAAAAAGAACCTTTAGGTTGTGTTTGTAATAGCATACTAAGTGAGTTAACCTAGACTGTTAGATAGTAAGGGAATTACCCTTGAATCTTTGGTAACCACGAATCTAAAGCCAGCAATGGCAATAAGTTCATACCTATCGATAATCACCCTAAATGTAAATGGTCTGAATGCACCAATCAAAAGACATAGAGTCACTGAATGGATAAAAAAACAAAACCCATCTATATGCTGCCTAGAGACTGAAAGTAAAGGGATGGAAAAAGATATTTCATGCAACTAATAGTGAGAAAAAAGCAGGAGTTGCACTACGTGTATCAGGAAATTAGAAGTCAAAACAAAGGAAGTAACAAGAGACAAAGAAGGACATTACATAATGATAAAGGGGTTAGTCCAACAAGAGAATATAACTATTTAAAATATCTATGCAACCAACACAGGATCACCTACATATGTGAAACAAATACTAACAGAATTAAAAGGGAAAATAGAATGCAATGCATTCATTTTGGGAGAATTCAACACACCACTCACTCCAAAGGACAGATCAACTAGACAGAATATAAATAAGAGACATAGGCACGGAACAATGTATTAGAACAGATGGACAGAATGGACATCTACAGAACACCCCATCCAAAAGCAACAGGATACACGTTCTTCTCAAGTGCACACGGAACATTTTCAAATAAAGATCACATACTAGGCCACAACAAGAGCCTCTGTAAATTCAAAAAGATTGAAATTGTACCAACCAGCTTCTCAGATCACAAAGATATGTAACTAGAAATAAATTACTCAAATAAAATGAAAAAGCCCACAAACACATGGATGGTTAATAACATGCTCCTAAATAATCAATGGATCAATGACCAAATAAAAACAGAGATCAAGCAATATATGGAGACAAATGACAACAATAATTCAACACCATAAAGTCTCTGGGGTGCAGCGAAGGCCATGCTAAGAGGGAAATATACTGCAATACAGGCCTACCTCAGGAAAGAAGAACAATCCCAAACGAACAGTCTAAACTCACAATTAATGAAACTAGAAAAGGAAAAACAAATGGCCCAAAGTCAATGGAAAGAGGGACATAATAAAGAGTAGAGCAGAAATAAATAACATTGAAAAGACTAAAACAATAGAAAGAATCAATGAAAGCAGGAGCTGGTTCTTCAAGAAAATAAACAAAAGAGATAAACACCTTGCCAGACATATCAAGAAAAAAAGAGAGTCTACCCACATAAACAGAATCAGAAATGAGAAAAGAAGTCACTACGGTCACCACAGAAATACAAAGAATTATGAGACAATACTATTAAAAATTATATGGTAACAAACTGGATAACCTAGAAGAAATGGACAACATTCTAGAAAAATCCAACCTTACAAAGCTGACCCAGTAAGAAACAAAAAATCTGAATAGACGAATTACCAGCAAAGAAATTGAATTGGTAATCAAAAACTACCTGAGAACAAAAATCCTGTACCAGATGGTTTCACAGCTGAATTTTATAAAACATTTAGTGAGGACCTAATACCCATCCTCCTTAAAGTTTTTGAAAAAGTAGAAGAGGGAATACTCCCAAACTCATTCTACGAAGGAACATCACTCTAATACAAAAACCAGGCAGACACCACAAAAAAAGAAAATAACAGACTAATATTTCTGATGAACAAAGATGCAAAAATACTCAACAAAATATTAGCAAACTGAATTCAAAAATACATCAAAAAGATTATCCATCGTGATCAAGTGGGATTCATCCCCGAGATGCAAGAATGATACAACATTCGAAAATCCATCAACATTATCCACTACATCAACAAAAAGGACAAAAACCACATGATCATCTCCATAGATGCTGAAAAAGCATTCAAAAAAAAATTCAACATCCATTCATGATATAACTCTGAACAAAATGGGTATAGAGGGCAAGTACCTCAACATAATAAAGGGCATGTATTACAAACCCACAGCCAACATTATACTTAACAGCGAGAAGCTGAAAGCTTTTCCTTTAACATTGAGAACAAGGATGCCCACTCTCCCCACTTTATTCAATATAGTTCTGGAGGTCCTAGCCACAGCAATCAGACATCCAGATTGGTAAGGAAGAAATGAAACTCCCTGTTTGCCTATTTCATGATATTGTACATAAAAAACCCTAAAGAATCCACTCCAAAACTACTAGATCTAATATCTGAATTTAGTAAAGTTGTGGGATACAAAATTCATACATAGAAATCTGTGGCATTTCTACACACTAACGGTGAACTAGCAGAAAGAGAAATCAGGAAAACAATTCCATTCACAATTGCATCCAAAAGAATAAAATACCAAGGAATAAACCTAACCAAGTAAGTGAAACCCTTATACTCTGAAAACTACAAGACAGTCATGAGAGAAATTAAAGAAAATACCAATAAATGGAAACACATCCTGTGGTCATGCATAGGAAGAATTAATATTGTCAAAATGGTCATCATGCCTAAAGCAATCTACAGATTCAATGCAATCCCTATCAAAATACCAACAGCATTCTTCAATGAACTAGAGCAAATAGTTCTAAAATTCACATGGAACTACAAAATGCCCTGAATAGCCAAAGCAATTCTGAGAAGAAAGAATAAAGCTAGGGGAATTATGCTCCCTGACTTCAAGCTTTACTAAAAAGACACAGTAATAAAGACAATTTGGTGCTGGCACAAGAACCAACCTATAGACCAATGGAACAGACATGAGAGCCCAGATATAAACCCAAGCATATATGGTCAATAAATATATGATAAAGGAGCCATGGATATACAATGGGGAAATGACAGCCTCTTCAACAACTGGTGTTGGCAAAACTGGACAGCTACTTGTAAGAGAACGAAACTGGATTACTGTCTAACCCCATACACAAAGGTAAACTCAAAATGGATCAGAGACCTGAATGTAAGTCATGAAACCATAAAACTCTTAGAAAAAAACATAGGCAAAAGTCTCTTGGACATAAACATGAGCGACTTCTTCATGAACATATCTCTCCGGGCAAGGGAAACAAAAGCAAAAATGAACAAGTGGGACTATATCAAACTAAAAAGCTTCTGTACAGCAAAGGATACCATCAGTAGAACAAGAAGACATCCCAGATATGGGAGAATATATTCATAAATGACATATCCGATAAGGGGTTGACATCCAAATTATATAAAGAGCTCACTCACCTCAATAAACAAAAAGCAGATAAGCCAATGAAAAAATGGGCAGAGGAGCTGAACAGACACTTCTCCAATGAAGAAATTCAGATGGCCAACAGACACATGAAAAGATTCTCCACATTGCTAATCTTGAGAGAAATGCAAATTAAAACCACAATGAGACATCTCCTCACACCTGTTACTGTGGCCACCATCCAAAAGACAAAGAACAACAAATGTTGGCAAGGATGTGGAGAAAGGAGAACCCTCCTACATTGCTGCTGTGAATGTAAATTAGTTCAACCATTGTGGAAAGCAGTATGGAGGTTCCTTAAAAATCTCAAAATAGAAATACCATTTGACCCAGGAATTCCAGCCATAGGAATTTACCCTAAGAATGCAGGAGCCCAGTTTGAAAAAGACATATGCACCCCTATGTTTATCGCAACACTATTTACAATAGGCAAGAAATGGAAGCAACCTAAGTGTCCATCAGTAGATGAATGGATGAAGAAGAAGTGGTACATATATACAATGGAATATTATTTAGCCATAAGAAGAAAACCATTTGCAACAACATGGATGGAGCTAGAGTGTATTATGCTCAGTGAAGTAAGGCAGGAGGAGAAAGACAAGTATCAAATGATTTCACTCATCTGCGGAGTATAAGAACAAAGCAAAAACTGAAGGAACAAAAAAGCAGCAGATTCACAGAATCCAAGAATGGACTAACAGTTACCAAAGGGAAAGGGACTGGGGAGGATGGGTGGGAAGGGAAAGATAAGGGGGGAAAAGGGATATTATAATTAGCACACATTATGTAGTGGGGGGGATACAGGGAAGGCAGTATAACAGAGAAGACAAGTAGTGAGTCTGTAGCATCTTACTATGCTGATGGACAGTGACTGTAATGGGGTATATGGTGGGGACTTGATAATAGGGGGAGTCTAGTAACCATAATGTTGCTCATGTAATTGTACATTAATAATACCAAAAAATATATATTTCTAAGTTTCATCCACATTATTGTTATGAAATTTTTGCTTTTATTGCCTTTATGTTTTTTGATGCCATCATCATAATCTGTTGTCATGTTATATGAATACATTATGATTTATTCATATATCCTCCTGTATTTGGGGAGAGTTTCTGTTTTTTTTTTTCTTAATACAAAGAATGCTTCTTTGACTATTCTCACATATATTTTCTAATGCACATTTGCAGGAGTTTGTCTAGGCCTAGAAGTGGAGTTGTTGTTTTTTTAGTATTTATATGTACGACTTTATAAGATAATGCCAGGTTTTTTCCAATACAATTATACCATTTCTTCCAATAGCAGTGTATATAATTCCCTATGTTCTATAGTCCCACCATTTTTGATATTGTCAGACATTGTGAGTCTTATGAATATAAAAGCTTCTCATTATTGTCTAATTTTGCATATTTCTAATTACAAACGAGGTGTGAATATCTTTCATTTGTTTTTCTTATTTGGTTCTTGTTCATAGGAAAATCTATGAAGCATACATTTTATATATTTAAATGTGTTCTGCATAATACTTTTTCAACTATGTGTGATGCAAATATCTTTTCCTAATTTTTGTTTTCTCTTTTTTATGCAGTTTTTTTCATTGTTAAAAAGTTTTATTTTAATGTAGTCCAGTTAGTAAATTCTTGTTATGTTTAAATAGTATGTCAATGCCAAAGCCAATAAGAGATTCTTTTCCCTTGTTTTTTAAAAATTTTATAGTTTTAGTTTTAGATTTGAGTCTTCAATTTATTTGAAGTTGATTATTGTGGCTCTCATGAGTTAAGAACCTAATTTTATTTACTGCTTATTATATGACTAATCAATTGTCCCAATACCACTAATTTTAAATGTTATCTTCTTTCATCAAACATATTTTAATGACTACAATGATTCTTCTGTCATGTGTTGAATGTTCAATTAATTTTGGATCTGTTTTGTCTATTCCTGTGTCAGTCCTATTCACATTAGCTGAGATATTGTTGTTTTCTAATAAATCTTGATATTTGATAAAGGAAGATCTGCAAAACATTATTCTTATTTTACAGTCATTATTAATAATTTTGCTGTGCAAGTATATTTCGGTGGCTGTTTTTTTTCTTGTCATTCAAAGGCATTACTCTATTGTCTTCTTGATTCCATTTTTGATAAAGTACAGTTAATCAATTGGTCTGTCATGTCATTATTATTGCTTGTTTTCTCTTCTTCTTGTTATGCTCTCCTTTTCATGAATAATCTCTTGTATTTTTAAAATAATTTATTTAAATTATTTCACACATATTGTGGATCCTATTCCTATGAATTTATCTCTGATCAGTTGTAAGATTCCAACTGAAACATTTTTAAAGGCAGTAAGTCTTAGTCAATATTATTAAGATCTAAAAGTACAAAAAATTTTCCAAAAGGAGAAGATTTCTCTTAACAAATTAGGAGGCCTATTGATTCGAGGTAAAAGGACGACAATGTGACAATTAAAAATTCATTTATGTAAAACAATAAAAATCATTTTGGAGAGAACAAGATGGTTTTGGATTAAAATATTGTTTTCCCCCTTATTCTACTAAATTAAAAATTTCTGAACTTTCTTCCAGGTTTAACTAGGTGCTAGGCCATCTTACTTAGCCAGGTAAAGGAAAAAAAGTTACAAAATAAAAGGAGAGCTGGCTTCTCTTCCCATGAACATGCACAGGGTGGTATATTATTTTTGGCTTATTAACTCTAACTTGATTTTCACTAATCCAAAAAATATGGGAGTGCAAATAATACTGATATTATAGGAATAAGTATCATAAATAATAAATTAAATTATTCATAGATTTACATCTCAAATTACACTTTGAAAATAACACGTCCATTTTAAATTGCGGACTTAAAGTTCTAGGAGGAGTACATTCACTTAGTCATGTATTATGCAAATATGTATTAAACGAATATTCTACATTATTAATTATAGCACTTTTGTTGAATTTTTCTTGACCCAGCTGAAGAGATGAGCCAGAAATATAATGGAGAATGACCATAAATTAAGGGGAAAAATTAATTGATAGTTTTATCTTATGGCTATAATATAATTATTATTTTAATAAACTGTAGCATTGATATACAATCTTATTAAGGTTTCACAACAAAAACAATGTGGTTATTACATTCACCCTTATTATCCTGTCCCCTTCGATTACCAATTATAGTCACTATCCATCAGTGTAGTAAGATCAATAGAGTCCCTATTTGTGATCTCTGAGCTACACTGCCTTCCCCATGACACCACACACACCATGGGCACCAATCATGATACCCTATGATCCCCTTCTCCTGTCTTCCCCCACCCCTCCTCTTTGGTAACCACTAGTCCCTTCTTGGAGTCTGTGAGTCTGCTGCCATTTTGTTCCTTCAGTTTTGCTTTGTTGTTATACTCCACAAATGAGGTAAATCATTTGGTATTAGTCTTTCTCTGCCTGACTTATTTCACTGAGAATAATATCCTCCAGCTCCATCCATGTTGTTGCAAATGGTAGGATCTGTATCTTATGGCTGAATAGTATTCCATTGTGTATATGTACAACCTCTTCTTTATCCATTCATCTAGTGATGGACACTTAGGTTGCTTCCATATCTTGGCTATTGTAAATAGTGTTGCAATAAACATAGGGGTGCATATGTCTTTTTGAATCTGAGAACTTGCATTCTTTGGGTAAATTCCTAAGAGTGAAGTTCCCATGTCAAATGGTATTTCTATTTTTAGTTTTTTGAGGAACCTACATATTGCTTTCCACAATGGTTGAACTAGTTCACATTCCCACCAGCAGTGAAAGAGGGTTCCCATTTCTCTGCATACTCACCAACATTTGTTGTTCCTAGACTTTTCTATGATGGCCATCCTAACTGGTGTGAAGTGATATCTTTTTGTGATTTTAATTTGCATTTCCCTGATAATTAGTGATGTGGAGCATCTTTTCATGTGCCTGTTGGCCATCTGAATTTCTTCTTTGGAAAGTGTCTGTTCATATCCTCCACCCATTTTTTTAATAGGGTTATTTGCTTTTAGAATGTTGAGGTGTGTGAGTTCCTTATATATTTTGGATGTTTTCCCATTGTCAGATATGTCATTTATAAATATATTCTCCCATACTGTAGGATGCCTTTTTGTTCTGATGATGGTGTCCTTTGCTGTACAGAAGCTTTTCAGCATGATGTAGTCCCATGTGTTCATTTTTTATTTTGTTTCCCTTGCCCAAGGAGATGCGTTGAGCAAAAAGTTGCTCATGTTTATATTCAAGAGATTTTTGCCTACGTTTTCTTCTAAGAGATTTTTGGTTTCATGACTTACATTCAGGTCTTTGATCCATTTTGAGTTTACTTTTGTGTATGGGGTTCGACAATAATCCAGTGTCATTCTCTTGCATGTAGCTGTCCAGTTTGCCAATACCAGTTTTTGAAGAGGCTATCATTTCCCCACTGTGGCTCCTTTATCATATATTGACCATATATGCTTGGGTTTATATCTGGGCTCTCAAGTTTGTTCCATTGGTCTATGGGTCTGTTCTTGTGCCAGCACCAAATTGTCTTTATTACTGTGGCTTTGTAGTAGAGCTTGAAGTGGGGAGCATAATCCCCCACACTTTATTCTTCCTTCTCAGGATTGCTTTGGTTGTTCGGGGTATTTGGTGGTTCCATGTGAATTTTAGAACTATTTGCTCTAGTTGTTGAAGAATGCTGTTGGTATTTTGATAGGGATTGCATTGAATCTGTAGATTGCTTTAGGCAGGATGGCCATTTTGACAATATTAATTCTTCCTATCCATGAACATGGGATGTGTTTCCATTTATTGGTATCTTCTTTAATTTCTCTCATGAGTGTCTTGTAGTTTTCAGAGTATAGTTCTTTCACTTCCATGGTTAGGTTTATTCCTTGATATTTTATTCTTTTTGATGCAATTATGAATGGAATTGTATTCCTGATTTCTCTTTCTGCTAGTTCATCATTAGTGTATAGGAATGCAAAAGATTTCTGTGTATGAATTTTGTATCCTGCAACTTTGCTGAATTCAGATATTAGATCTTGCAGTTTTGGAGTGGATTCTTTAGGGTTTTTATGTACAATATCATGTCATCTGCAAACAGGGACAGTTTAACTTATTCCTTGTCAATCTGGATGCCTTTTGTTTCTCTGTGTTGTCTGATTGCCATAGCCTGGATCTCCAGTACTATGCTGAGTAAACGTGGGGAGAGTGGGCATCCTTGTCTTGTTCCTGGTCTTAGGGGAAAAGCTTTCAGCTTCTTGCTGTTAAGTACAATGTTGGCTGTGGGTTTGTCAGATATGACCTTTATTAGGTCGAGGTACTTGCACTCTATACCTATTTTGTTGAGAGTTTTTATCATGAATGGATGTTGAATTTTGTTGAATGCTTTTCAGCATCTCTGGAGATAATCATGTTGTTTTTGTCCTTCTTTTTGTTATGTCTTTTGATGTGTGCATTCAGACCATTTACATTTAGGGTGATTATTGAGAGGTATGTACTTATTGCCATTGCAGGCTTTAGATTCGTGGTTACCAAAGGTTCAAGCATAATTCCTTACCATCAAACAGTCCAGTTTAACTTACTTAGTATGCTATTACAAACACAACCTAAATGTTCTTTTTTTTCCTCCTTTTTCTTTCTCCTCCATTCTTTATATATTAGGCATCATGTTCTGTCCTCTTTGTCTATCCCTTGATTGACACTGGGTTTACTTGATTTGATTTTGCATCTGCTTAGTAATTAATTGTTCTTCTTTATTTGCTGTGGTTTTATTTCCCCTGGTGACAGCTATTTAGCCGTAGGAATACTTCCATCTACAGCAATCCCTCCAAAATGCACTGTAGAGGTGGTTTGTGGAAAGTAAATTCTCTCAGCTTTTGCTTATCTGAAAATTATTTAAACCCTCCTTCAAATTTAAATGATAAACTTGTCCAGTATAGTATTCTTGGTTTGAGGCCCTTCTGCTTCATTGCTTTAAATATGTCATGCTATTCCCTTCTGGCCTGTAAGGTTTCTGCTGGGAAGTCTGATGATAGCCTGATGGGTTTACATTGTATGTGATCTTGTTTTTCTCTCTAGCTGCTTTTAAAAGTCTGTCCTTATCCTTGATCTTTGATTATATGTTGTGGGGTTGTCTTCCTTGGGTCCCTTGTGTTGTGAGATCTGTGCACCTCCATGGCCTGAGAGACGATCTCCTTCCCCAGATTGGGGAAGTTTTCAGCAATTACCTCCTCAAAGAACCTTTCCCTTGCTTTTTATCCCTCTTCTTCTTCTGGTACCCCTATAATGTGAGTACTGTTCTGTTTGGATTGGTCACACAGTTCTCTCAATATTCTTTCATTCTTAGAAATCCTTTTTTCTCTCTGTGCCTCCGCTTCTTTGTAATCCTCTTCTCTAATTTCTATTCCATTTACTGTGTCTTCTAGTAGATCTGATCTGCTTTATAATCCCTCCTTGTATGTTTCATTTCATATATGGAATTTCTTAAAGATTGAATCTCTGTCCTAAAATCCCTGAGTTCTGGAATACTTTTCTGTACCTCCATGAGCATGTTTATGATTGTTATTTTTAACTCTCTTTTAGAAAGATCAGTGAGTTCAGTTTCATTTTGCCCTTTTTCTGGTGTTTCTGAGACGTTTGTTTGTACCACTTTCCTTTGAAGTTTCATATTGTATGTGTCGCCCACTAGTGTGCAGAAGCTCTACTCTCTGGAGATGCTCAGCCCTTGCAGTGATGCCAGGATTGCAGGGGAATGGTGCTAGTGCCTGAGAGAAGAAAGCTATTTCCTGCTTCCTGGCTGCAGTGACTGTCTCCACTGTCAGTACCAGTTGGCTGAGCAGACATGTATAAGCCTCTCTGCTTTGTATATGTAGGTGCCATAGGGGAGACCTCCCTCTGGCTGGCCTGATGCCAGGGCAGGGACTGCCAGTTTGTGAGCTGGTGCCAGCAGGCCAGTGGGAAGGCTCAGCAGGTTGCCTATCACTGTGGGGGGCCTCAGAGCTGAGTAGCCAGCCAGGGAGATGGAGCACCTGAAACTCCTGAAAGTTTCCAACCGGCTCGGCACAGTGCATCCAAACAACCTTATCTACCTTCTCCTGCATAGCCAACTCCGTGCAAACCCCGAACCTTCAGCATCCCTCTCGCTGCTAGGAAGCCTCTCAGTCCACTCGCCTTTTCTTTGCCCAGAGCAGCCAGACGTGGATCCCTGTCCTCCACAAATGACTGGAATCTGAGGCTCTCCCGTATTCAGCCTGTCTTAGCTTTCCAGCCCCACCTATGTCTAGGGCACAATGCAATGTAGGTTTGTGCTTCCAAAGCAGATCTTCAGGGCTTGGTGTTCAGCAGTCCTAGGCTTCCACCCCCTCCCTGCTCCATTTCCTTCCTCCCTCAGGTGAGCTGGAGTGGGGGAAGGGCTTGGGACACCCAGGATCAAGGCTTTGGTACATTACCCTGTTTCTTGAAGTCTGCTCTGTTTTCTAGGTGTATGAAGTCCAGCACAGACTTCTTTCCTGTAGTTCTTTTAGGATTAGTTTTATTTACTGTATTTTCGTATTATCTGTGGTTTTGGAGCAGTTCTTTCACCTCTTATGCTGCCATCTTGAATCTCTCTCCCTCCTGTATCTCGGTTGAACAAAATTCAGAAATAACTCCACTGGCCACTGCAAATCCTTTATAGTGAAACCAATTTTAATCCTTAGTCTCTTACTGTAAGCTGTTCATACTCAGAATTTGCTTCATTGATAATAATTTACCTTATTTTCTTTATAAGTAATACCTGTTACATCTTTGGAGATATCATTGATATTTTTTGAGAATTTTATTAAGCAAAGCAATGATTCATAATCTGCCTCTTTTTTTATAATTTATTTTGGTATCATTAATCTACGATTACATGTGCAATATTATGGTTATTAAACTACCCCTTCATCAGATCCCCCCCAACCACCCCATTACAGTCACTGTCCATCAGTGTAGTGAGATGCTATAGAATCACTACTTGTCTTCTCTTGAGTTGTACAGCCCTCCCCGTGCCCCCACAACATTATGTCTGCTAATCATAATTACCCTTTTTCCCCCTTGTCACTCCCTTCCCACCCATCTTCCCCAGTCCCTTTCCCTTTGGTAACTATTGGTCCGTTCTTGGGTTCTGTGAGTCTGCTGCTGTTTTGTTCATTCAGTATTTTTTCTTTGTTCTTATACTCCACATATGAGTGAAATCATTTGATACTTGTCTTTTTTGGCTTGGCTTATTTCACTGAGCATAATACCCTCTAGCTCCATCCATGTTGTTGCAAATAGTAGGATTTGTTTTCTTCTTATGGCTGAATAATATTCCATTGTGTATACGTACCACATCTTCTTTATCCATTCATCTACTGATGGACACTTAGGTTGCTTCCATTTCTTGGCTATTGTAAATAGTGCTGCAATAAACATAGGGGTGCATCTGTCCTTTTCAAACTGGGCTGCTACATTCTTAAGGTAAATTCCTAGGAGTGGAATTCCTGGGTCAAATGGTATTTCTATTTTGAGTTTTTTGAGGAACCTAAATACTGCTTTCCACAGTGGTTGAACTAATTTGCAGTCCCAACAGCAGTGTAGGAGGGTTACCCTTTTCCACATCCTTGCCAACATTTGTTGTTGTTTGTGTTTCGGACGTTGGCCATCCTCACTGGTGTGAGGTGGTATCTCTTTGTGGTTTTAATCTGCATTTCTCTGATGATTAGTGATCTGGAGCATCTTTTCATGTGCCGGTTGGCCATCTGAATTTCTTCTTTAGAGAAGTGTCTATTCATGTCCTCTGCCCATTTCTTAATTGGATTATTTGCTTTTTGTTTGTTAAGGTGCATGAGTTCTTTATATAATTTGGATGTCAACCCTTTATTAGATACGTCATTTATGAATATATTCTCCCATACTGTAGGATGTCTTTTTGTTCTACTGATGGTTTCTTTTGCTCTACAAAAGCTTTTCAGCTTCATATATCCCCACTTGTTCATTTTTGCTTTTGTTTCCCTTGCCCGGGGACATATGTTCATGAAGAGGTCGCTCATGTTTATGTAAAAGAGATTTTTGCCTATGTTTTTTTCTAAGAGTTTTATGGTTTCATGACTTACATTCAGGCCTTTGATCCACCTTGAGTTTACCTTTGTGTATGGGGCTAGACAGTAGTCCATTTTCATTCTCTTACATGTAGCTGTCCAGTTTTTCCAACACCAGCTGCTGAAGAGGCTGTCATCTCCCCATTGTATATCCAAGGCTCCTTTATCAAATATTAATTGACTGTATATGGTTGGGTTAATGTTTGGATTCTCTATTCTGTTCCACTGGTCTGTGGGTCTGTTTTTGTACCAATACCAAATTGTCATGATTACTGTGGCTTTGTAGTAGAGCTTGAAGTCAGGGAGCTTAATTCCCCCTGTTTTATTACTCTTTCTCAGGATTGCTTTGGCTATTCAGGGTCCTTCCTGGTTCCATATGAATTTTAGAATTATTTGTTCCACTTCATTGAAGAAAGCTGTTGGTAGTTTGATAGAGATTGTGTTGAATCTGTAGATTGCTTTAGGTAGGATACCCATTTTGACAATATTTATTCTTCCTAGACAAGAGCATGGGATGCATTTCCATTTGTTAGTGTCCTCTTTAATTTCTCTAAGGAGTGTCTTGTAGTTTTCAGAGTACAGGTCTTTCACTTCCTTCATTAGATTTATTCCTAGGTATTTTATTCTTTTTGATGCAATTGTGAATGGAATTGTTTTTCTGATTTCTCTTTCTGTTAGTTCATCGTTAGTGTATAGGAACGCAACAGATTTCTGTGTGTTAATTTTGTATCCTGCAACTTTGCTGAATTCAGATATTAGTTCTAGTAGTTTTGGAGTGGAGTCTTTAGGGTTTTTTATGTACAGTATCATGTCATCTGCAAATAGTGACAATTTGACTTCTTCTTTACCAATCTGGATACCTTGTATGTCTTTGTTTTGTCTGATTGCCATGGCTAGGACCTCCAGTACTATGTTGAATAACAGTGGAGAGAGTGGGCATCCCTGTTTGTTGCCGATCTTAGATGAAAAGGTTTCAGCTTCTCGCCGTTAAGTATGACGTTAGCTGTGGGTTTGTCTTATATGGCCTTTATAATGCTGAGGTTCTTGCCGTGTATACCCATTTTGTTGAGAGTTTTGATCATGAACGGATGCTGAATTTTGTCAAATGCTTTTTCAGCGTCTAGGGAGGTGATCATGTGGTTTTTGTTCTTCTTTTTATTGATGTGGTGGATGATGTTGATGGATTTTCGAATGTTGTACCATCCTTGCATCCCTGGGATGAATCCCACTTGATCATGATGTATGATCCTCTTGATGTATTTTTGAATTCGGTTTACTAGTATTTTGTTGAGTATATTTGCATCTACGTTCATCAGGGATATTGGTCTGTAATTTTCTTTTTTGGTGAGGTCTTTGCCAGGTTTTGGTATTAGAGTGATGCTGGCTTCATAGAATGAGTTTGGAAGTATTCCCTCCTCTTCTATTTTTTGGAAAACTTTAAGGAGAATCGGTGTTATTTCTTCTCTCTATGTCTGGTAGAATTCAGAGGTGAATCCATCAGGTCTGGGGGTTTTGTTCTTGGGTAGTTTTTTGATTACCAATTCAATTTCGTTGCAGGTGATTGGTCTGTTTAGTTTTTCTGTTTCTTGTTTGGTCAGTTTTGGAAGGTTGTATTTTTCTAAGAAGTTGTCCATTTCTTCTATGTTTTCCAGCTTGTTAGCATATAGATTCTCATAATATTCTCTTATAATTCTTTTCTATTTCTGTGGGGTCCGTCGTTATTTTTCCATTCTCATTTCTGATTCTGTTTATGTGTGTAGATTCTCTTTTTCTCTTAATGAGTCTGGCTAGGGGTTTATATATTTTGTTTATTTTTTCAAAGAACCAGCTCTTGGTTTCATTGATTTTTTTCTATTGTTTTATTCTTCTCAATTTTATTTATTTCTTCCCTGATCTTTATTATGTCCCTCCTTCTGTTGACTTTGGGCCTCATTTGTTCTTCTTTTTCCAATTTCAGTAATTGTGTCTTTAGACTATTCATTTGGGAATGTTCTTCCTTCTTTAAATAGGCCTGTATTGCAATATTCTTTCCTTTATGAACTGCCTTTGCTGTGTCCGACAGAAGTTGTTGCTTTGTGTTGTTGTTGTCATTAGTCTCCATATGTTCTTTGATTTCTGTTTTGATTTGGTCATTAACCATTGATTAATTAGGAGAGTGTTGTTAAGTCTCCATGTATTTGTGAGCCTTTTTGATTTCTTTCTAAAATTTTTTTCTAGTTTTTTACCTTTGTGATCTGAGAAGTTGGTTGCTAGAATTTCAATATTTTTGGATTTACTGAGGTTCTTTTTGTGGCCTAGTATGTAGTCTATTCTGGAAAATGTTCCATGTGCACTTGAGAAGAATGTGTATCCTGTTGATTTTGGGTGCACAGTTCCGTAGATGTCTGTTATATCCATGTGTTCTAGTGTGTGGTTCAGTGCCTCTGTGTCTTTACTTATTTTTTGTCTGGTTGATCTGTCCTTTGGAGTGAGTGGTGTGTTGAAGTCACCTAAAATGAATGCATTGCTGTCTATTTCCTCCTTTAATTCTGTTAGTGTTTGTTTCACATATGCTGGCGCTCCTGTGTTGGGTGCATATATACTTATAATGATTATATCTTCTTGTTGTACTGACCCCTTTATCATTATGTAATGTCCTTCTTTATCTCTTGCCTCTTTCTTTGTTTTGAAGTCTATTTTTTCTCATACAAGTACTGCAACACCTGCTTTTTTCTCTTTGTTGTTTGCATGAAATATCTTTTTCCATCCCTTCACTTTTAGTCTGTGTATAACTTTGGGTTTGAGGTGAATCTCTTGTAAGCAGCATGTAGGTGGGTCTTGCTTTTTTATCCATTCTGTTATTCTGTGTGTTTTGATTCGTGCATTCAGTCCATTTACCTTTAGTGTGATTATTGATAGATATGTACTTATTGCCATTGCTGGCTTTAGATTCGTGGTTACCAAAGGTTGAAGGGTTGCTTCTTTACTATCTAACATTCTAACTTAACTTTCTTGTTAAGTTATTGTAATCACCATCTGATGTTTCTTTATTTCTCTCCCTTCTTATTCTTCCTCTTCCATTCTTTATATACTAGGTGTTTTATTCTTTGCCTTTAGTTAGTATTTGGATGGTCTGCTCTCTTTGCTATGATTTTATTTTCTCTGGTGACATATTTTTAGCTTTAGGGGTGCTTCCCTCTAGAGCAGTCCGTTTAAGATATCCTGTAGTGGTGATTTATGAGAGTCAAAGTCTCTCAACTTTCATTTGTCTGGAAGTTGTTTTATCCCTTTGTCATATTTAAATGATAATCGTTCTGGATACAATATTCTTGGTTTGAGGCCTTTGTATTTCATGACGTTAAATATATCATGCCATTTTCTTCCAGCCTGTGAGGTTTCTGTTGAGAAGTCTGATGATAGTCTGATGGGTTTCACTTTGTAGGTGATCTTTTTTCTCTCTCTAGCTGCCTTTAATGCTCTGTCTTTATCTTTGATCTTTGCCATCTTAATTATTATGTGTCTTGGTGTTATCTTCCTTGGGTCCCTTTTGTTGGGAGATCTGTGGGCTTCCATGAACTGCGAGACTATTTCCTTCCCCAGCGAGGGAAAGTTTTCAGTAATTATTTCTTCAAAGACACTTTCAATCCCTTTTTCTCTCTCTTCTTCCTCTGGTACTCCTATAATGCGAATATTGTTCCGTTTCGATTGGTCACACAGTTCTCTTAATATTCTTTCATTCCTAGAGATCCTTTTATCTCTCTCTGCCTCAGCTTCTCTGTATTCCTGTTCTCTGATTTCTATTCCATTAACAGTCTCTTGCATCTCATCCAGTCTGCTGTTAAGCCCCTCGATCGCTTGTCTGATTTCTGCATTGTCTTTCCTCATTTCCCTCACTTTGTCCGTCAGCTCTTGCACATTTCTCTGTAGGTCCACCAGGATGGTTATGACTTTTATTCTGAATTCTTTTTCAGGAAGACTGTGCATTTCCATCCCTTCAGGCTCGCTCTCTTGGGTTGTCTGGTTGATTTTAGTCTGGACCATATTCCTCTGTCTTTTCATTGCTATAGAAGTAGTCACTGGTACTTACCCTGTATGTCATCTGGGCTGTTTAAGACAAAGAGAAAAAGGAAAATGAGAAGAAAGAAAAAATAAAAAAAGAAAGAAAAGAAAAAACAAAAAGCAGAACAAAACAAAACAATATAAAAAAGAAATGCCCACCGGGAGTAGATTCTGTGGGGATGCTGTAGGTGGCACTGTTGCCCCACTATTCCGCAGCCATGGCCGCGCCGCTCTGCAGGCCCCTTCATAGTACTGGCCGGGGTGGAACAAATGGGAGGCTGTTGATCTCAGTGACAAGTCTAAGTGCGGCCACGCTTTCCTAGTTGCCAGCTGAGGGGTCCGAAACTCACCAGGACTCCCTGTCCACTTGGCTGTGTGTGCCAGGGCGACCCCACTCCTCTGCTGAGCTCCTGTCCCTTTAATACCGCTGAAGAAAGCGCACGCTTTTGTTTGTTTTTTTTTCCTTCCCGGGAGCCAGCTGCAAGCACCCTGGTGCGTTCCGCCCTCAGATCCTGCCCCTCTGTCTCTCCAATTTCCGCTACACCACGCTATGTGTGTCAGCGCTTTCCGCACAGATCACCAGGGCTGGTTATTTCCTGGGGTGTACTTCCACTCCCTCCCGGCTCTGAATCCTCTCCTCCCGCCAGTGCGCTGGGGTGGGTGAGTGCTCGGGTCCCACCAGGTCGCGGATCCGTATCTTACCCGCCTCTTGGAGTGCCGAGTCCTCTTGGATGTATCTGCACACTGTGCGCTTTCCTGTGTATTCTCGTATCTTTTTTAGGAATAGTTGTATTTGCTGTATTTTCGTAGATAAATATAGTGTTGGGAGGAGATTTCTGCCACCCTGCTCCTGCCGCCATCTTCCCAGAAGTGTATGATCTGCCTCCTTTCATTAAAGGTTATCAACTATTCTTAAAGATACTCAGTACCCATATGTTTTAATATTTTGAAATTAAATTGCATAATGTAAAATACACTTAATAAGCAAATAATGTAATAAATATTTAATACATAATCGTTTCCATTCAGGACCAGAGTTTAACTCAGAAATTAATGTGTCTATTGCACTAATGTTTAATGAAAGGATGTAGCTGGGAAATACAGAAAATAATTACAATTATTTTTATTGTTTATTATTTGTTTTACAATAAGGATCTGTATGTTCAGGGTCCGAAATTTAAATTAATTGAAAAAAATCTATGTCATCTTGAAGTTTCTCATTTATGACACATGAATCTCAGTTAAAGTTGGACTAGGCAAAAAATATTCAGTAGTAAAGCAAATCTTTGAATTGGTTTAATGAAAGAAACAAATTCTCACTTCCAAGTATAAGTTTTAGAGTTAGTCACATTCAAATAACCACTCAAGTTTAAATTCCTTTTGGCATATTTCCTCATTTTTTTTTTTACAGTTTCCACCTTCCCCAATCCACCCCCTGCCCTTAAGGTTTTCTTTTTATAATATGTGGTTAGGATATCATCCCAAGACAGTCCCTGGCACTTGTCTCAGCTACTTCCAAAGATTTCATCCCCTCCCTCCAGCTTCTTTGTTTGAGACAGGACTATTTAGAGACAGAGAAATTGGAGTAATGAGTAAAAAATGGGTGAAAAAATTCAGTAAGTCACCCTAAGCTTATTTTCCTTTGCTTCTATGTGACAGAAAAGAATTAAGATACCTACCAGTAAAAAAAAATAGGATTTGACTTTCTCTGTCTTCTTTACGAAAATTCAGTGCTCAAATAAATTCTTGTATTCAAGTGAGAGGATTCCTAGAAGCTCAGGGCCATCATTTCACCCAGGCAGTAATATGTTAGGTATCATCTGAACTTGATTTTGAATCATTAATTTCCTCATGGAACTTGTAGGTTCTGTTGTTTCTTGTGATAAATCTTGGGAGTAATAACTAAATCACAAAGTCATTATGAAGATTAAATTAGAAAATACATACAATATGCCAGGAAAGCAGAAATAATGCAAAATATGCCAATGATTATTAGTGTATGTTAGTTAAACGTGGATAGGGAGATCAAACTTGTATGTGGAAGTGGTTGTAAAAGTTTTAATTTCATGTTTTATGAACCACTAAAAATAAAAAGCAAATTGGTATCATTGATTTTCAAGTTTAAAATATTTTACTTTGTAGAGGGAAAATATTAATATCAGAGTTGTTTTGAAACAAAGAAATATATATTTTATCCATGAAATTCACAACACTGCACAGTCCTACCTTACATAACATATTTCATCATTTCCTTATACATGCTTGAAGATAAATTAATAGTTTCATAATTTGTAGCAAGTGGGAACTACACAGTAATAAAGGCTAATACTTATGAAATGCTCAGTGTGCTTATGTAAATCAGCAGAGGGGAAATCCCAGGGCAAATGCCTTTGAACCCAAAAGGAGTCAAAGGGCAAAATAAAGTTTAAAACCTGTTTATTGCTTAAAAGGAGTGGTCCTGCATCTCTATCTCTCCTGCTGTAGCAGATGCAAGCAAATCATCCCCCAACCACTCAGGTCCAGATAAGCCATCACTTGTCCATGTAATTACCCATTGATATGGAGATGGACTACTTTTCTCCACCCTTGCTGATGTGGAGATGCACTAAAGCCAGGTGAGAGATTCTGGAAATACTGCAATTTTGCCCACAGGCCAATCCTCTAGAAATCTCACCTTACAATCTACTCATTCCCCATCTTCCACAATGGTCTGTGGGTGAGAACTCTGGAGCATTGTAACCAAACTAATAACATACAATAGGAACAGCAATAAAATCATGATAATCCTCAAGCCACAGGCTTCAGATAGATTCAAAGTCCTATGCAGATTAAGTCCATAGCTCACCCATTGCACAGGCAGGCAGTAGCTTAACAGGTAGGTTATTCAGAGCAATCATCGTGCTGCAGCTGCAGCCAGGGAGCAGGTCCAGGCCACAAGAACTGTAGAAGAAAATAACCTTAAGGGCAATAAGATACATGTTTTAATGACACAAGCATAGGCAAATCTTGTCCATTAGGTAGGATACATGCAAGAGAGTGGTCCTGTGATAGGACAGTGGCAGGAATGGAATCTCGTCCTGGTCTAGTATACCAGACTTTCACCCCCCTCTCTGTGAAAGTTACAGATGGGTCAATATATGGGTCTAGGGAAGGTAAATACACTGGCCATAAAGATAAAACAAAACTTCCCATGAGATGCTCTTATCTCCGGGGCATTTTGGGTACACGACTGTAATCTTCAGCGGCCACTCTGCTGTTACTCCAGGAATACACATGAGTCCAGCTTCCAGGCCTTTTTCCAACACGCCAAAAGGGCCAGCTATCACTGGTCCATGTGTTGAAACGTCAAGGGCCACGTCCATTCAACAGTGTCTCCAGGGTTTAATGCAGTTGGGGCTGGCAGCAGGATGTTGCTCTGCTGGCCACATCCTGGCTTTAATAACTCCTCTTTGGTTTGTACATACAGTTGTATAGGAGAGGCAGCAAGATATGTTAGCACAACCACAGGGCTCAAGGCTCCTTTTCAGGGCTTTTCCTTCAAACACCGTAGCACTGTCCATAAGCGAACTGACCAGCTCTGTAGACTTCTGGTTTCCTACTTCAAGCCAGATTGCAACAAACCATTGTATCTGTCTATCAGGCCTGCCCCAGTAGGGTTATGTGGTAAATGAAGCTTTCACTTTATCCCTAATTGCTGCACCCGTCCTATAACGCATGTCCAGTAAAGTGGGTACCTTGATTTTTCTCAATCACCTACAGCCGGCTATAGGCTGCAAAGAGATGCTTTAGGCCCCTCTTGGTGGTTTGCTGATCTGCATGACATGCAGGAAAAACAACCATTGTCCAAAACCCCTGTCCACACAAGTTATGACATACTGATATCCTTCTGGTATGGACAGAGGCCCAATACAGTCTATCTTCCACCTGACAAGGGGTATCAGCCCATTTATTATTGTCCCATGTTGCTGCAGGACTCGATGTAAGTCCCTCTTAGAGTACATAAGGCATTCCTTCCCGGCTTTGCTGACTTCTTCAAAGGTCAACGGCTAGCCCCACTGACTGGCTATCACTCCCCAGCCTTTGTCAAATCAACTCACATCTGGGTCTTTGAGACATTCACAGGTCCCTTTGCACCTCTCCTTTCAGTCGTAGCCTGTATTTCCTTCTATGCTATTATTATTTACCTCCCCCAGATCTGCTAAAGTATGAGTAGCCTCACTTATGGATTGCCCTATGTGGGGGCAAGAGTAGTCACCATGGGCTGAGAGAGTGATTTGGGAGCTGTATAGAGCACCAGATTTCTCATTCCTACAGTGAAAAATTCCTTATTGGGGCCCTTGAAGTCCATATTATAGATGATATTTTTCATGCCCAATTCCTGCAATACCTGCTGGACCTCTACATATGTTTTACAGCTGGTGGGTAAATATGGTAAATCACCCTGATTAAGCCAAACTGCCCTGATGACAGCTGTCAGCCACTCAAGAAGTGTGATTCCCTGAGGAGTGACAGGCATTTTGCTACCGCTGCTGGAAGGAAGGGTGAGTCATCAGGGAAGCTATTCTACTCATTTCAGAACCTGACCTAACAATGTTTCCCATCCCCAAATCCCAGAGACGTAAGAGCCATGTAGGCATAGATTCTGATGGCTTCTGCCTATACCGGATGCTCATGTCCAACACCTCATCCTGGGTTATAGGGGTAGAGCACAGAGTTCTCCCCAGCTCTGGAGGGAGAGGCTCCTCCCCCTGAGGAGCCCACAGTTGTTTTGTTTTATTTTTTTTAATTATAGCTTGGTGGGCCTTTAATGCAGGAGAGGCTGGTGCCTGGGTTGGTGGCCTCAGCAGCAGATTGGCCCTTGGCCCTGCCTCCTCATCTTCTTCCCCAGCTCCTCCACTATCTCTGGGACTGAAGACACAGCTCTTTCCTCCCCCTCCCCCACATCCTTCTACAGTGCAGACTCTCCTTCTGCCTCTCCCCTCACTGCTGCTAAGGAATTTTCCAGGAGAACAACCCATCCTTAATAACTTTCTCTCATCCTTAAAGGCATCCCATAGGTCATCGCCCAGCTCCTCCAAGGTAATCCGAAGTGTGTCTCTCTCCTGCTGAAGTCCCTCTCTCTCCTTGATAACCCTCTTTTTCTCCTCAGTAGGTCTCTCTCTCTGTTGTATAATCCTCTCCCTCTCCTTAATAATATTTTCCACTATCTCGAGGAAAAGAGACCCTGTAATGTCAGCTGCTACATGGCCACTCAAGGCCTCTAAGCAGTCTTCTATTTCATGGAGGGGTAATTCTGCAGTTCTGGAGAAGACCCCACCCTTCTAGGAGGTGCTTTACCCTAGACCAATTCCCCACTAGGGGCTCCCAAACTGGAAGCCCCACAGATAGGGGTCTCCCAGGTGAAGCTACACCCTCTGCCACTGCATCCACTGGGGACTCCCAACTATCCATGGGGGGTTCCAGGCATCTCCCCACCATCTCTAGGGGCAGCCCACCCCAGGGTTGTACCTATGTAGACAGATTTCAGGTTCAGAGGTCATGCTACTACCACCATATATAAAATACAGGGAGGGGAAAAATCCTGGGGCAAGATGCCTTTGAACCCAAAATCAAAGGGAGAATTAAAGTTTAAAATCCATTTATACCTTATAAGGAGTCATCCTGCATCTCTCCTGCTGCAGCAAAAGTGCGTGAACCCTCTCCCCAACCTCTCAGGTCCAGATAAGCCCTCGCTCCCTTGCTCACCCATAATTACCCATTGATATGGAGATGGACTACTTCTTTCTACCCCTTGGAAATGTCTGTTGATATGGAGATTCACTAAAGCTAAGTGAGAGATTCTGGAAATACTGCAGTTTTACCCACAGCTTACATATTCAAAATGCTATATGTATTTTGTCTAATTTAATGTTAATGAAAGGCCTATGTGTAGAAATAGATTTAGAGAAAAACAAAGACAACAAGGCATAATAGCTTAAATGAATCCCACTATCAAGAGCTAGAAAAATAGATATGAGAAGATAAATGTAGGCAGTCGACTTTAGAGCCAGTAGCCCTTTATGATACTGCTACCATTTACTAAATATTTGTGGAGATAATGTGAATTATTATCCATATACTAGACAACTTCAGCATTTCAACTTGCATTCTGTATATCATCCATTTTACCTAATTATTCTGAATTTTTTATTAAACCTTTGTTTTTTATGGACATAGATGTAATCTGAAAATACATTTTTTTGTGTGTGTTAAATCCCACCCAAATTTAAAAACCTATTTTGCCTTAATTTTAGGATAATTTTAAAAAATATATATCTGAGTGGCAAATGGAAAATATGCTGTAAAATTCATTTGGAATTTTAATGTAAATGGTGGCTGAGATAAAATGCCAATTCCAATTAAATTATTGCATATGTGGTTGGACAGTGAGAAGAATGAAAGTTAAATCTGCGGAATTCAGCTTACAGTTTATAAGCTTAACATGTCTGTGGCAATTACATTTCTTTAAAATCTTTACATTTTGATGATTTTCCTTATAAGAATGAATATGGCACATAAGTTTATACAGTGGATGTTTTATGCATTTGATAACAAAATATATTATTTGAAAGATTTTTTAGTAGATTAACAGTAAGTAAATAATGATGAAAAAAGATCATTTCTAGTAGAGGAAATACACCTATTCAACTGAGTTTTCTCTTATACACTAGCATAAATGACTGCAGTTCATGTAGCATTAGTTGTATTCTTTATTCTTAGAAGAAAAGCCTCCATGGACTTCCTCAGATTTGTAACATGTTTTACTAATTAGCACATAAATAAATTATATCCTAATTTCTCTGGATGCATTTTATTTTTGGAATTAGACCTATTTGCTTCATATTAACAAGTCTCCCAACTTAACCATAGAACTTGAACTTACATAACTGCACTACTCATATTTTGGAGAGGGAATATCCTTAGAATTATTCAGGTCATTGTTAACATTTCAAAAGTAAACCTGATTGAAGTCACTAGGTGGCCATGGTCTAAATGAATAACATTCTTTTTCTGGAAATGCATAATTCTCTCTAGGTTTAATGCCAGTTATGACTTTGCCTCAATAGAATGCTTCAGAACATAGATACATGGTGACTTTAATCACACTTAAAGTTTTAAAATATTAAACATATCAAATAGTACTCAGTATATGCAAATGAATAGTAGTGGAAATTTCACAGATCCGTAAAGAGGGAAAAACAAAAATTAACTCTTGGTAGATAAAGCATATTCATTAGGAACCCAAAATCTTGTTGGCTCAAAACTAGTAATAAAAATATATATTTTTTTTTGCTAGCACAATAAAATATTTTGAGCACACAGTCATGAAAAAGGGCACAGAATTCAATCAACTGCTCCTCAGTTATATAGCATACAGGAACTTAAAGGTGTTTGTCCAGTAATGAGGATATTCTATTCTAGGGGAAGCATATCTGCAGAACTCAGTTTCCTCAATAAAAGCCTTACTTGTGTTTTTTACCACCCCGCCCCCAATTTATTAAAGAGTAACTGACAAACACAATTGTATATATTTAAAGTATATAGTGTGATGATTTGACATACATATACATTGTGGAATAATTACCAAGATCAAGACAATTAATATATCCATCAGCTTACACGGTTAAATCCTGTTTTTGGTGAGAATGCTTTAGATTTACTCTCAGCAACTTTAAAGAATATACCACCACATTAGCTGCAGTCACCATGCTATATATTAGGTGCTTAGAACTTATTTTTATAACTGAGAGATTGTACCTTTTAATTTACATCTTCCCATTCTTCCTTCCCACCTGCATCCCCTGGCAATCACTCTTTACACTGTTTCTATTAAATTGGCTTTTTTTCTTTTTAAGATTCACATACAAGTGATACTATATAGCATTATAACATTTGTATTTCTCTTTCTGGCTTATTTCACTTAGCATAATGCCCTCCAGTTTCATCTATGTTATCACAAATAGCAAGATTTCCTTCTTTTTACTGGCTGAAAAATATTCCATTGTATGGATGCCACATTTTCTTTATCCATTCATCTGTCAGAGGACATTTAGATTGTTTCTGTTATCTTGGCTACTGTAAACTTTATTTGTGTTTTTATGTAGATTCACCAAAATTTTAAATTTTAGGAAAAGCTTGGAAAAAATAGTCTTTGTTTCTTAACATTGACACTTCTAGAAGTCTCCACTAAATATGATCACAAATGTTTACAAGTAAATGAAACAGTTCATCCTAGAACATTAAGATGAAATTTTTGGAGAACTCTCAGTCCTTTCCTGATAGCATATACATATAGAGAGCATTGCAGTAGACCAGTGGCAGTGGTTCTCAATCAGTTTTGCCCTCTAGAAGACGTTTGCCTCCCAGGAGACACTTTTGGTTGTTGAAACTTGTTGGGGGAGGTTGATACAACATCAGGGAGCCTCAGATATTGCTAAAGATCCTACAATACACAGAACAACCACCATACTAAAGAATTATCCAGCCCAAATGTGAAAAGTGAAAAAGATTATTTCATGAGCTTACAACTTACACTCATAACAAACATTTAATGATTTCAGACTGCCTGTTGTTGGATTATAATTATCTGGAATGTTAAAGATTTCTTATTATTTACCCATATTTTGTTAGTGTGGTGAGAGCTAGTTGTTCTGATAGGACTGAACTTAAGTCTCCCATATATCAAGATATACTGCCTTTATAATAAGTAGATTAATGATGAGTGACTCTTCTTTCCTGAGCAGATGAAGAATTTACTCACCATTCTAGGGAACTGAGGCATGTAGCTGAACTGAAATTCTTTTATTCATCATTTAAGATGCAACTTAATCTCATTCAAAAGCACTGACACAGAAGCGAGAATAGCATTCTTGTTACATTCTCCCTGTGTTTTTAGGGAAACACAGTATGTTTGCTCCTCAAAGGCCTTTAGAGATTATTCTAATCCTCATATTTTATAGATGGGGAAAATAATACTCAAAAAGGGTCAGTCTGTGATTGCACAACTAGTTAGTAGTGAAACCAGATCCACAGTTGCATTCTATATCACTATCAAAATGAGGTCATGATTTGATGACTTTGTAAAATTGAATCTGTGTATATTGAGATGTTATATTGAGATGATTTATAATGTAATTTTGTTCAGTTGAAGTAGTTTGGAATTGTCCTTCATGACTGACATGACCTCTTTTGCCATCTAGGTAAGATGGAACTTACCCCATAATGATTTTTTTCCTTCTCTGGAATATACTTTCTTTATGCTAATATTACATTCATACTGGAAACATTATTTTCAAGTCACAGTGTGCCATATATAATATTCTACTTTAATCATGTTAGTGTACAAGTGTGTGTCCATATGTCAGAGATATTAGGAGATAAGTCTCTAAAAATTCATTCCTATCTACAAATCCATTAATCTTTTACATTTTTATGGAAAAAGTCTGCTTTCTGTTCTTGAATAATAGCCTGCATATGGGCTTTTTTTTTTTTTTTGTCTTATTGTTGAGCTGATTCTCCTGGGTTTTCTGCCTTCATATATTAATAAACCCATATGGCCAAGATAGCTTTCCTGTATTAATTTTTACCTTGTATTCAAGACTTATGATATTAACTTTGAATGGAGATTATAAAATTAATGGGAACTACATATTTTTCTCTAAAGGAGTTTCACAATCATCTATTGCATATCAGTTTGAAATGAAAAACATTATAGAAGTTTGACTTAGTTACAAAAAAGTACTTTTAACTATGTTGTAAGTATCATTCTGACTTATCACCAGTTTATGTAATCTTAAATATGTTATCTATGCTTTCATTGAGGCATTTTAGTAAACTGAAGCTTTATGTCAATATGTATTGACAAAATGAAGTTTCTATTTACCTAGCTTCCACTTATAAGGCTCATTTCATGATCAAGTACCTAAATCTTCTTAGGAAAGATTCAACAGGTAATGTTAATGTTACAGAGGCCTAAAGTGAAAGCTCTGAATTTTAAGCAGCTGCCTCATCAAGGAATCAAATGTCATAGCCTCAGCAGATTTTACTATTATTTTATGACTATCTCCTGATTATAATTTTAGAGGACATTAATTATATAATGTTGTTCTGATGTCCTTTTTTCAGTTGAGCTTAAGGTATTTCATCATTGGTACCATATCTAACATGTAATTATATCCAACAGAGGGTTTCTCAGAATGTCTTAAACATCATGGGGATTAAGCATATCAATATATAGCACCCTTTTCTCTTCTGAGATAGAAACAAATTGAAAACAAAGACACAAGAGACAGCCAAATGGATATAAGAATTATTATTGAAGAAAAAATGTATAGAAAATCACTACAGATTTGTGTCTGATACGAATTGACTATGATTCTTTCCTTTCATTTTCCCATGTTATTCCCCTTTTCCTATAATTATAGAAGTATTGGAACCTCACATCCCAGGAAAAGGCTGCATCTGTAAAGCAACTTGAGTTTTCAAGACTGCTGCCTCTTACTGGCTGAGGTGGGAAAAAAATAGAGCATGTGCCCAGAAATTAAATCTTTCAATGCTTTAATTCTACAAAGTTGGAAAATAGGAACCAGACAATGAATGACAGTTTTTTTGTTTGTTTGTTTGTTTTCTCCAAACAGCTAACCAGTCAAGAGATAAAAGATGACAAGTATAGTAAGGGTATTCTAATACAAGTGTCTTCATATGAAAAATGTGATATCAGAGAAAGGGAGTGTTCCTACCAGTATAAATACTCTAATAAAATGTATTTCCCTTAATTTATTGACAGTTCCCTTATAATGTACTTTTATCCTCCTGGTAGTAACTCATTAATTTTTATGAGGAAAAATGTCAATGTGGTCTCAGGGATTCTATAGATGTGCTGTAAAAAAACGGTTATCTAGTTGTGAGGATCATGGAATAATGTGGACAAAAGAAATTACCAAACTATTGAGTTGATTATGAGGTGGAAAATATTTACATGAAAGTACTGATTTTTTTCTGTTTAGCATTTATAAAAAGCATCAAGATTAGTCTTGATTAAATATTCACTTTTATTTTGGAACTTCATGTTCAATTACCTAATAATCCTCACTGAAGTAAATTCAGATAGAACGTAGAAATGTGCAAACTACATCCTATATTTTTTCTAAACTAGTGAGGCTAAATACATAAAGAAAATTTAAGTGAAACAAAGAAATATTTGATAGGAAATAATGTAGTAGAATATGGAATTCATGGCTTATATTAATATTTGCTGATTCATTCATATTTGACAAAACAGTATCCACTTGCTTAGACAGAGTTAGATATAACACAAGGAAAACAAGTTTTAGACTAAGAAAATGTGTGTTATTTCAATTGCTTTTAGTTGATTATTTGTAGTATTTTGAACATGAGAAGGCTGAAGATGCTATGTTTCTGTCTATCACTGCAATGGTATATGCTATCTAGATTTCAAGGCATTGGCTAACACTGTGCTTGACAAGCCAAAGGGAAAACATTAAAATAAGCTAGCATTCAGATCTACATGATTCTAAACAAGAATGTCCTGGCATCCTGGAGTAATCTCTAAATTAATCCACAAGAGAGAGAAAACACTCAGAAGGGACATCTATGAATTGCTCCTATTCTGGGAGCAATCCCAGGGCCTTCCTTTGGACACCTGGTCTATTTTACTTGTTCAGATAGAACTGTTTGCAAGATTTTATGACCAGAGTATAGGGGGAAGAAAGACTTCTTTCTGAATCATAAAAGATGGTAATAAAATATGAACATTCATTTTTGTCTTCAGTTTTAAATATAGATAAATAGATGATATAGATACCGACATAAATAAAGATATGGAAATAGGGTAAATATATATAATGTGACTATAGACTCAATATTATGTATAATCCTTTCCATGTACATATTTGATAAATATATACATGTTTGGTAGATATACATGTTTGAAAGCTTAGTATGATCTGCAGGAGAAATAGATACATTGTGGGCATCCATTCCTATCATTTCTCTCTTTCTTACTACTTGGCAAAGATCTTTCTATCATGCTTCTGCTCAGGACAAGAAGGCTCTGAACAGGCTAGACAAGTGTGGGTTGGTGAGGCCATGACCTTATTAGAAAATTTTCTCTCTGAAATCTCAAACGGCCAACATATCAACTTTGAATTTGCCTCTCTGATTTCCCCTAGCACATTACTCAGGAGCTCTCTGTCAAATTTGTTGCTGCTGATAATAAGCTACTCTTTCAGACTTTTGTATTAAATGCAAGCTCTCCAGGAAACTTCTGAAAGTGAAAAGGAGAAATACAGAGAAAATTGAAAACTAAAGGGAGCATTTTTTATTCTATAGCAGTACATTTATTGTGTAAAGCAATGCATTTATCTATACTTTGCTTTTTGCTTCTTTTCTATATTAACCTCATCTAATTTATGCTAATTCCTGCCCAGATTGACAATAGAAGCAGAAAGTTAGTCACATAAACTATTTGCTTTACTATTACTCCACCTACTGGAATTGCCCTTCACTGACCACAAATTCCTAGGACAGAGACTTGACGAAAAATGATGACAGATAGGGAGTTGGAATTCTCTATATGCACTGACAAAACTGTTTTCTTAATATTGATTTGCTTTATAGATTGATAATTTGAAATCAGACAAGTAATTTTATTACAGCATAGGTTGACACTGTTCAATAACAGCATAGGGTTTTACTGTATTGTTTTACCTTCTCAGCTTCTGGGTCCTAAACACATGTAAAAACAATTTTATTTTAAATTGCTACAATATACATTATTACAATGTGTATCATTTGATTATCAACCAGGCATACATGTTTTTGTTATAAAAATATAATGGAAATAACATGTGGGTTCTCAGAAGTTTCAGAAATGTTTTCAAAGAAAATTCTAGAATGCTGAAATAGTTCGTTCAGTGTAGTCCTACATATCAAAGTAATTAAAATAGCATTTGCTACAAATACAACATAGAAGTAGTTTGAGTTGCTACAAATTATACATTCTAACTTAAAAGGTTTTCTAGATTCTTTAGAACAGAGCATGGGAGTCTTCTCCTATAAGCATATTTATACTTTTTTTTTAGAAACATTTTACCTAATTTTTAATCTTGAAGTACCTGAGGAATGCAATGTAATTTTATTGCATTTAATTAGAAATTAAGTTAGGATTATATACGATATTTATGTGGAGCACCTAATTGAGCAGTTAACTTGTCCATAGACCTATGTATTTTTATAATTGTATCTTAAAATAGCCCCAGTAACTTAAAATAATTACTGAGTATGGGAAAAATTGCAATATTTCCAGAATCTTTGACCTGGCTTTAGTGCATCTCCATATCAGTAGGTGTTTCCAAGTGGGTGGAGAGAATTAGTCCATCTCCATATCAATAGGTAATCACAAGGGCATGTGAGGGACCAGAGAGGTTGGGTGGAGCACTCTTCTGCTGCAACCTGGTCTAGAGAGAGACAGGGACAACTGTTTGTAAGAAATAAATGATTTTCTTAACTTTATTTTTCCCTTTGACTGATTTTGGTTTTAGAGGTATTTTGCCCCAGGATTTCCCCCCTGGAGTTACATCTGGCGATAATTGGCAGGACCTCTGAACCAGAAATCTGTCTGTATTGGCAACTGCCTCTAGGGATGATGAGGAGGCCCCTGTGGCTGCAGTGGTAGGGAGTGCAGCTTTATTCAGGAACCCCCTGTATGTAGGGCTTCCAATTTGGGAGCCCGTAGTGGGGAATTGGTCTAGGGTAAAGCACGTCCTTCAGGGGTGGGGCCTTCCCCAGGATTGGGGAAGAGTGGAGACACTGGAAACTGTAGCATTAGTCCTCCATCAGATAGAAGACTGCTTAGAGGCCCTGAGTGGCCATGTAGCAGCTGGGACTGTAGGATCTCTTTTTGTTGAGTTAGTGAAAATTGTTACTGAGGAGAGAGACAGGATTACTGAGGAGAGAGAGAGAGACTTTGACAGGAGAGAGACACACTTCAGCAACACTTGGAGAAGCTGGACCTATAGGATGCCCTTAAGGAAGAGAGACAGTTACCGAGAGGACAGGCTGTGCTCCTGGAAAATTCCTAAGCAGCAGCAACGGGGGAGGCAGAAGGAGAGTCCGAGTAGCAGATGGCCATAGGGGAGAGGGAGGAAAGAGCTGTGCCTTCAGCTCTGGAGATGGTGGAGGAGATATCAAGGGAGAATGGAGGGGATCCAAAGGCCGATTTGTTGCTGAGGCTGCTGCCTGAGGCACCAGCCTCTCGCATATTAAAGGCCTGCCTGGTTGTAATTAAGAAAGTAAAAACACAACAACCGTGGGCTTCTGAGGGGGAGGAGTTACCCCTCCCCAGGATGTGGAGCACTCTGCTCTGTCCCTATGCCCAGGATGACTGGGTGGACATGAGTGTCCAGTATAGGCAGAAGCCATTGGAACCTCTGACTATATGGCTTTTGCGTCTCTGGGATATGGGAGTGGAAAATATTGTTATGTCGGGTTCTGACATGAGTAGATTGGCTTCACTGATGACTCAACCTTCTCTCCAGCAGCAGCTGCAAAATGCCCGTCACAACTCAGGGAATCGGGTGCTTCTGGATTGGCTGACAGCTGCCATCAGGGCATTTTGGCCTAATCAGTGTGATTCACCATACTTACTCACTAGCTGGAAAACGTATGCAGAGCTCCAACAGCTGTTGCGGGAATTGGGCATGAAAGTATCATCTATAATATGGACCCCAAGGGCCCTGATGGAGGAGAAATCTGGTGCTCCATACAGCTCCCACATCTTTCTTTGTGTCCCTAGTGACTATTCTTGCCCCCCAATAGGGCAACCCATGAGTGAGAATACTCATACTTTAGCAGATCTGGGGGAGGTTGAAACAATAAGGCCCTGGAAAGGAGAGATGCAAAAGGCCCCATGAAGGTCTCAAAGACCCAGATATGGGTTGATTTGATAAAGGCTGGGGTAGTGAAAATCTTGATGGGCAGCCCAATAGGATCTTGTTAGAACTGTGACACCAATTAAAGTCAGAGCAGCAGTTCCAGCCACTGAGGTCCAGGACATGGAAGCCGGAGGCAAAGCCCTATGTCTGACCTGTGTCCCTGCAAGACTTCCTGGGCAACAGTGCTCAGGCTCTGCCTGGGCCCTCATCCCCGCAGTACAGCAATTGGGCATTGTGGTTCGACTGAGGGGAGGGTCATGGACCCCACCTTGGGTGACATGGTGGGGACCAGAGGCCACACGTAGAATTATATTTATTAGACCCCAGTTAATGTGCAGTGTGTTCTTCCTGGCCCTGGTGGACACAGGAGCTGAATGCTCGATGATGTATTGCGACCTGGAAGGTTTTCCAGGGACCTCTGTGCACCTACTGTTTGCAGGGTAGGGCTGAGTAGAAAAATCCAGAATCCCTTTGGGAAAAGGGCATCTAATACTGTGTGATCTTACGCTCGCATCTGATTACATTACAGATAAATGTGGCATTTTTGCAAGAACTTTTGGGTCTTCTAGGCTATTGGAGAGTGTTTATTCTGCACTTGGCACAGATTCTGAAGTCCTTATGTCATTTGGTATGAAAGGGCATCAGGTGGGGCTGGATGAAATGTGTACATTTACTTCTGCTGTTGCAAAATGGACAGTCAAGGCTGTGAATTTTTTGAGTGAGACGGACTTACCAAGGTCCTGTGAGCTGGATGTCCATGTGACTGAAGACAGCTGTGGCTGGGCCCTCAGCAGTGCCTTGCAGACCAGCTGCCTTTCACATTGGCCCAGGTGCACTGGCTAGCAGCACAGCCTGCCTCTGATGTAGCCCAATGGTTACATCAGCATTTGTTGCATGCGGGGCAAAAGACAATGTGGACTGTAGCCCATCAGGGGGTCTTGTCATTGACTTTTGAAGAAGTCAGCAGAGCCTGGAGGGAGTGCCTTGTGTGATCTAAAAGGGACTTACACAAGGTCGTGATCAACATGGGACAATAGTAAAGGGGCAATATCCCTGGTCAGGTGACAGATAAACTATACTGGACCTCTGCCCATATGAGAAGGATATCGATATGCCATGACTTGTGTGGATACAACTACTGGCCTGTTGATTGCTTTTCCTGAACGTTGTGCATATCAGCAAACCACCAACAAGGCTTAGAGTGTCTCTTTGCAGCCTATGGCTGGCCACAAGTGATTTAGAGCGATCAAGGCACCCACTTTACTGGACATAAGTTACAAGAATGGGTGCAGCAATTAGGATTAAAGTGGAACTTTCATGTACCATATAACCCTACTGGAGCAGGAATGATAGAGAGGTACAATGGTTTGTTGAAATATGGCATGTAGTCAAACACCAGTAGCCTACAGGGCTGATCAGTTCACTTATGGACAGTGCTAAGGCATTTGAATGGGAAGCCCCAAAAAGGAGCCTTGAGCCCTGTGGCTATGCTAACACACCTTGCTGCCTCTCCTATACAACTGTATGTGCAAACCAAAGAGGAGTTACTAAAGCCAGGATATGGCCTGCAGAGCAACATCCTGCTGCCAGCCCCAACTGCACTATGCCCTAAAGACCCTGTTGAATGGATGTGGCCCTGGACATTTTGACACATGGACCAGTGATGGCTGGCCCTTCTGGCATGTTGGGAAAAGGCCTGGAAGCTAGACTCATGTGTATTCCTGGAGTAACAGCAGAGTGGCCCCTGAAGATTACAGTCGTGTACCCAAAATGCCCCAGAGTTAAGAGCATCTCATGGGGAAGTTTTGTTTTATCTTCATGGCCAGTGTATTTACCTTCCGTAGCCCTATATATTGACCCATCTGTAACTTTCACAGAGAGGGGGTTGAAAGTCTGGTATACTAGACCAGGATGAGATTCCATTCCGGCCACTGTCCTATCACAGGACCACTCTCTTGCATGTATCCTACCTAATGGACAAGATTTGCCTATGCTTGTGTCATTAAAACATGTATCTTATTGCCCTTAAGGTTATTTTCTTCTACAGTCCTTGTGGCCTGGACCTGCCTCCTGGCTGCAGCTGTGGCATGATGATTGCTCTGAATTCCCTACCTGTTCAGCTACTGCCTGCCTGTGCAGTGAGTGAGCTATGGACTTAATCTGCATAGGTCTTTGAACCTAGCGGAAGCCTCTGGCTTGAGGATTACCATGATTTTATTGCTGTTGCTATTTTATGTTACAATGCTACAGTTTTCTCACACAGGGGCCATTGGAGAAGATGGGGAACATGTAGATTGTGAGGCAATATTTCTGGAGGGGTGGGGTGTGGGTAAAATTGCAGTATTTCCAGAATCTCTCACCTGGCTCTACTGCATCTACATATCAATAGGTGTTTCCAAGGGGTGTAGAGAAGTAGTTCATCTCCATATCAGTAGGGCATGTGAGGGTTTATCTGGACTTTAGAGGTTGCATGGAGCTCTCTTCTGCAATAGCTGGGCTAAGAGAGCTGGGGACAACTGCTTGTAAGAAATAAAAGGGTTTCTTAACTTTATTTCTCCCTTTGACTGATTTCAGTTTTAGAAGTATTTTGCCCCTGGATTTCCCCCTGGAGTTACACTGTGGTAAACTATTCTGGGATATTGTCAGTTATCAGGCTCACTATATATATTATTTTTAAGTGAATCAAAAGTCAGATAAATTTATTTTTGAAGTGAATTTGATAATGACTTCTCTTCATAATAAAACAAATTGATACTAAACTAATACTAAATAATATGTATGCATTTATGTATATGAATAAATATGACATATAGAGGGGGGCATAGCAATATTCATATTTACATAATCTTTTCTTGAATATACATAAAAACAATATGAAAGACAACTTTATATAAGTAGCTAATATGGTTTTGGGCATCTTTCAGCATATTCCATTAACCAATGATTTTAATGTAGATGGTATTAACTTTATATATAAAACATTTTAGACTAATTTGTCTGTTAGGGGTTGAGTTTGTGCTCCTAGATTCTTGTCCCTGATGGAACAAAGAATAGGAAGGCAGGGACACAATAGCGAAGTAGGGCAAAAATTTTATTTGAATACACTCCAAGGGAGGAGTGGGCCAGAATCAAGGTAGACAGAGGCCCTGATCCTTTAGGGGAGGCCTTTTTTTTATTACATTCTGTGTAGGAGCCACCTCCTTGATTGACAAGATGAAGTCATTTAATTGAAAGGTCTGTTTGTATATCCATCCCTCTCAGTGCGCATATCCTTTCCCAGAATGCACACGGAAAAGCCCTGGTTTGGGGGAGGTGGGGAGCAAAACCGCAATTTTATTTTAATGAGATTCTGATGAGGGTGCTTTGGGTGGTTCTTAGTTTTGCTTGTGCTCCTGTTGTGATCAGATTTGGACCAGTTTGGCCTGGTCACAATAGGCAAGGAAGTAATATCCCTGCAAAGCCTTTGTTGTCTTCAAGTGGGACTCTTAACTGGGCAGTTTTTTCCTGGAACTTTATCTTCCCCTTCCCCTGATGCTCATGTCTATCTACCTAACATTTCTATTTTCATATCCAAGAAATGAAAGATATTTATTTTAGTTTAGTTTTAGGACTGGCTTAAAAGACATAATTTTTTGGTGTGTTCAGTCACAACTACACTATGGATGTTGTAAAAATCAGAGGTGGTTTTAAATTGTTTTTGATGAAAAATATCCTTGTCTGAGCAAAATGCAATGAAGTTCTTTCCCTATGCAGCACAATAAAAGCATGTACTTGATACAAGTGAATCAACACAGCTGGTTGCTAGCATTGTGATTAGGGATGCACTGCTTTGGATAAAAATAAGAACTAGCCTGAATCTTTGCCCATAGCCTGAACTGAAATGACCCTAAAAGAAGTTAAAATATACTTTGCCAAACCTTTTTTTTCCCTCTAATTTCACATGCCCTGTTTTTATAACGAAGGATTGGGGACATTCTATTTCTTCATTAGATTAAATAAGGAAGCATGAAAGAAAAAAAATAAACATACAAGCATAGAGCAAAACATTTGCCAGTAACCCAAATTTAAAACCCACAACTGAGTAAAAATAAATCTTCTCAAGTGAATTCCTCTTGCAGCCTTTTTCTCAAGTAAACATTAAAAGACTTTTGTTTTCACCAATAGAATACAAAAAATGGATTTTTAATTTTTCACATGACTTTTGAGGAGGGGCATTGAATGTTTTATTGCATATGTATGTACATTTTTGGTTATTTCATGTTTCTATGATCATTATAAATTTGTTTGGATGGATCATATCCTGAGTAGAATCAGTAAATGGGTAGCCTCCCATCTGCAATGTGGGTCATTAAGAAACAAAATTGAACTGAGTAAATTGAAAGATCGAATTGACTTTATTCAAAGATTCATGAGTTAGGCAATGTCCCATCCAGCAAGAAGAATAATGCTCTGAAGAACTGCATAAAAATGAAAGGATTTTATAATCAGAAACTGGGTGGGACAATAAAGTTATTAGCAAAAGAAAAGAAAGGATTGTTTCAGGTAAGGTCCCCTTCCTTTAGGGGGAATGGCAGGGTCTTATCATACAGATTACCTCACTAGTGCTGATCCAGAAATTCCACAGACTGCTCAGTTTAAAATTCTACACTTGTGAGAGGCTGAAACTGCAGTTAGCTTAGGTATTGAGTTTTGGTGGGGCTTTGCAAAAACGAGTCCATTTTGAGGCCTGTTTTTTTAAAAGAATAAAAGTATAGGTAAGACTATTAATGAAAATGAATATTTCAAGGATGTCCATCATTGTCAGAAATTGAGTTGTCAAAAATAAAACTAATGTAAGAGCTGCAGATAAGCACTCTAGAGGACTTAAAACTCCCAAATGTCCTTGTAGTCTTAGTTAAATGTAGATACCACCATTAATGTTCTAATACTGCCACTTCCATTGCATTTCTCTTTAGCTGGAGCTCAGAAATAATAAATCATAAACCAGGTCATCGTAATTTAGTGTTCTTCCACTACTGACAATATTTCCGAGTAGAGTCATGTGAATGAAAGCCAGAGAGCAGTTATTGAAAATGCAGTTTTTAAAAATGTGAATGTTGATGTGGGTAAAATGGCAATATTTCCAGAATCTCTCGCCTGGCTTTAGTGCTTCTCCATATCAATAGGTGTTTCCAAGGAGGTGGAGAGAATTAGTCCATCTCCATATCTGTAGGTGTGTGAGGGACCTGAAAGGTTGGGTGGAACACTCTTCTGCTGCAGCCAGGTCAAGAGAGAGACAGGACGACTGCTTGTAAGAAATAAAAGGATTTCTTAACTTTATTTCTCCCTTTGACTGATTTTGTTTTTAGAGTTATTTTGCCCCGGGAATTCCTCGCCGGAATTACAGGGTAAAATTGCAATATTTCCAGAATTTCTCTCTGGCCTTTATTCATCTCCATGTCAATAGACGATTCCAAGGGATGGAGAGAAGTAGTCCATCTCTGTATCAATAGGTGATTCCATGGGGGAGCTAGGGTCTTGACAGACACGGGCAAGAAGTGGACGACTGCTTGTAGGCTTGTAGGCTTGTAGGCAATAAATGGGTTTCTCCCACTTTATTTCTCCCTTTCACTGATTTCGGTTTCAAAGGTAATATGCTCCAGGCTGGGAAAATATTTTCCCCCAGGGTTACATCTGGCAAGTAGTTGGCAGGACCTCTGAAGCTGAAATCTGTCTTCATTGGTGCACCTCTTGGTTGGGCTGCCCCTAGAGATGGTGGGGAGATATCTGGAAACCACCCTGTGGATGGTGGGGTGGCCCCAAGTGGCTACAGTGGTAGAGGGTGCAGCTTCAACTGGGAGCCCCCATCCATTGGGCTTCCAACTGGGAAGCCTCTAGTGGGGAATTGGTATAGGGTAAAGCACCTCCTAGAGGCGTGGGGCCTTCCCCAGAATTGGGGAAGGATGGACACACTGGAAGCTGTGGAATTAGCCCTCCATCAGATAGAAGACTGCTTAGAGGCCCTGAGTGTCCATGTAGCAGCTGGGATTGTGAGATGCTTTCTCCTTGAGACAGTGGGAAGGCTTACAGAGAAGAGAGACTTCTGCAGGAGGAAGACACACTTCAGCATCGTCTGGAGGAGCTGGACGATGACCAATGGAATGCATTTAAGAAAGAGAGACAGTTGAGAAGACAGGTTGCACTCCTAGCAGTGATGGAGGAGGCAGCAGGAGAATCTGTGTTGCAGGAGGCCATGGGGGAGGGGGAGGAAATAGCAGTGCCTTCAGCCCCAGAGTTGGTAGAGGAGATATCAGAGGAGAATGAGGGGGCAGGGGTCGATGGCCGGACTGTTGCCGAGGCCACCGCCAAAGGCACCAGCCTTTCTTGTATTGAAGGCTTGCCTGATTGTAATTAATAAAATGAAAAAGCAACAACTGTGGGCTCCTCAGGGGGAGGAGCAGCACCCCCCACCGATTGTGGAGCACTCAGTGCTCCACCCCTATGCCCAGGATGAGCTGGTGGACATAAGCATCTGGTTTTGACAGAAGCTGTTGGAACCTCTGCCTACATGCCTTTTGTGTCTTTGGGATATTGAGGTGGAAAACATTGTTATTTCAGGTTCTGAAACGGGTAGTCTGGCTCGCCTGATGACTCATCCTTCCCTCTTGGCAGTGGGTGCAAAGTGACCATCACACCTCAGGGAATCAGGCACTTCTAGATTGACTGACAGCTGCCATCTGGGCAGTTTCCCCTAATCAGGGTGATTTACCATACTTACCCACTAGCTGGAAAACATATGCAGAGCTCCAGCAGGTGTCATGGAGTTAGGCATGAAAAATATCATGTATAATATGGACCCCTAGGGCTCTAAAGAGTTGTTGTTTACCATAGGAATGAGAAATATTGTGTTCCATACAGCTTCCCTATCTATGGGTCCCTAGTGACTATTCTTGTCCCCCACATAGGGCAACCCATAGTGAGGCTATTCATACTTTAGCAGATTAGGGGAGGTTGAAATAAGAGCACAGAAGGAAATACAGGCTACCACTGAAAAGAGAGGATCAAAGGGCTCCGTGAATGTCTCAAGGACCCAGATGTGAGTTGAGCTGATAAAGGCCGGGGTAGTGAAAAAAAAACTTGATGGGCAGCCCAATAGGATCTTGTTAGAACTGTGGCACTAATTAAAGCCAGAGCAGCAGTTCTAGCTCCTGAGGTCCAGGACACAGAAGCTGGAGGCAAAGCCCCATGTCTGGTCTGTCCAGCCTGTGTCCCTGTAAGACTTCCTAGGGGATAGTACTCAGGCTCTGCCTGGGCCCTTACCCCCACAGGAGGATGATTGGGTGTCACGGTTTGTTGAGGACAAAGGGATCATGGCCACCACTTTGGGGGATGTGGTGGGGACTGGAGTCCACATGTAGAATTAGCAATTCATTAGTCACCCATGAATGTACAATATGTCCTGGCACTGGTAGACACAGGAGCTGAATGTTCTCTGATTTATGGCAACCCTGAGCATTTACCTGGGACCCTTGCTGTGATAGATGGTTATGAGGGTAAGGGAGTTAGAGTAAAGAAAGCCAAACTCCCCTTGGGGATAGGGCATTTACCACTAAAGGAGTATACTGTGTACATTTCTCTGATCCCTGAATATATTTTGGGGGTCGATATCCTGCAGGGCCTGTGGTTATAGATCACAGCAAGTGAGTTCAGACTGAGGGTATGTGTGGTAAATGAAGTTCTGAGGGGATGTGCTCAGTACCCATCTGTAGCTTTGCCTATACTTTGGCAAGTGACAAATACTAAGCTGTATAAATTGCCTGGGGGGCACAAGAAAATTGGAGAAACTCTAAAGGAGTTGGAGAAGGTGGGCATTATAAAGCCCACTCATAGTCCTTTTAATTCCCCAGTGTGGCCAGTGAAAAAGCCAGATAGCTTCTGTCATATGACTATGAATTACAGGAAATTGAATAAAGTCACACCCCCTTTGCATGCTGCTGCCCCCTCTATAGCAGGCCTTATGGACACCCTCAGTCATGAACTAGCGATGTATCATTATGTTGTGGACCTTGCTAATGCTTTCTTCTCTATTGACATAGTACAGGAAAGTCAGGAACAGTTTGCCTTCACGTGGGAAGGCCAGCAGTGGACATTCACTGTTCTTCCACAGGGATACCTCCATAGTCCCACCATTTGTCATGTACTTGTAGCCCAGGATTTGGCCACATGGAAGAAACTGCCAACAGTGAGTCTGTATCACTGCATTGATGATATCATGGTCACGTCTGATTCCCTTTCAGATTTAGTAGGGGCAGTTCCTAGACTGCTGCAACATCTACAAGAGAAAGGATGGGCTATGAACAGCACCAAGGTCCAGGGACCGGGTTTGTCTGTAAAATTCTTGGGGGTTGTCTGGTCAGGTAAAACTAAAGTTATACCAGAAGCAGTCATAGACAAGGTTGAGGTTTTCCCTACCTCTACCACCGTGGCAGTCTTAAAAGAGCTTTTGGGTCTTTTGGGCTACTGGAGAGTGTTTATCCCACATTTTGCACAATTTCTGAAGCCCTTATACCAGTTGGTATGAAGGGCATCAGGTGGCACTGGGATGAAACGTGCAGCTGCTTTGAATGCTGCTAAAGGAGCAGTCAAGACTGTACAGTCCTTGAGTGTAATGGACTTGTCAAGTCCCTGTGAGCTAGATGTTCATGTAATGGAAGACATTTATGGATGGGGCCTTTGGCAGTGGCTTGAATGGGCATGCCAACCTATTGGACACTGTTCACAACTATGGAAAGGGGCAGAGATCTGGTACACCTTGATAGAGAAGCAACTGGCTGCAGTGTACCACACCTTGCTTGCTACAGAGCTCATCACCAGAACATCTCTGACCGTGGTAGTAACCACCAGTCCCATCACGGGGTGGGTGTGAGACTGGACCCAAAGGCCATTGAGTGGTATGGCAAAGATGCCTACACTGCCCAAATGGGGTGTATACTTACAGCAGTAAAGCACCCTTTCTATTAGCCCCTTAAGTGGAGAACTCCAACACTTAGTGGGGCCAGTGGTGTATACCAGTAGAAAGCAGTAGAACTTGATTTTGAGCCATTGGTAGCCCAGAGTCCTTATCAGGAGGGAAAAGCCCTTATACCTGAAGATGCTTTGTATACAGATGGCTCCCATCATGGACATCCCCCAGAGTGAAGGGCTGTGGCTTTCCATCTTAAGACAGAGACAATACAGATGGGGGATGGAGAGGGAAAGAGCAGTCAGTGAGCTGAGTTGCAGGCAGTATGGCTTGTGATCACCCAGGACCCCTTCCCACTAGTTGTCTGCACTAACAGCTGGGCCATCTATTGGGGTTTGACCCTATGGCTACCAACACTGTACCATGCCAACTGGCTGTTTGGTCATGGTCCGCTTTGTGGGCAAGAGTTGTGTCAAAATCTATGGGCCTCCGGTTAGACTAAGACTGTTACCATATATCAAGTGACTGGCCGTTTTCCTTTGGCATCCTCAGGGAATGATGAAGCAAACATATTGGCCCAGGTGCGTTGGCTAGAAGGAAAGCCTTCCTCTGATGTGGCCCAATGGTTACACCAGTCAGCATTTATTGCACGCAGGGCAAAAGATAATGTGGGCTGTAACCCGTCGGTGGGGCTTTCCTTTGACCTTTGATGAAGTCAGCAGAGCCTGGAGGGAGTGCCTTGTGTGCTCTGAGAGGGACTTACACTGAGTCCTGCAGCAACACGGGACAGGAGTAAGGGGGCTGATACCCCTTGTCAGGTGGCAGATAGACTATATTGGGCCTCTGTCCATATCAGTAGGATTTTGTTATGCCATGACTTGTGTGGATACAGCTGCTGGACTGTTGGTTGCTTTTCCTGCACATCATGAAGATCAGGAAGCCAAAAAGGGCCTATAGCATCTCTTTGCAGCCTATGGCTATCCACAAGTGATTGAGAGCAATCAAGGCACCCCTTTACTGGACATGTGTTACAAGAATGGGTGCAGCAATTAGGAATAAAGTGGAACTTTCACGTACCATATAACCCTACTGGGGTAGGAATGATAGAGAGGTACAATGATTTGTTGCAATCTGCCCTGAAGTCAGACACCAATAGTCTATGGGGCTGGTCAGTTCACTTATGGACAGTACTACAGTGTTTGAATGAGAAACCCCAAAAAGGAGTCTTGAGCCCTGTGGACATGCCAACACACATTGCTGCCTCTCCTATACAACTGTATGTGCAAGCAAAAGAGGAATTTTTGAACCCCGGATATTTGGAGTGAGGAGATTGTGAGGCAAGATTTCTGGAGGGGTGGGCTGTGGGTAAAATTGCAATATTTCCAGAATCTCTCACTTGGCCTTAATGCATCTCCATTTCAATAGGTGTTTCCAAGGGGTGGAGAGTAGTCCATTTCCTTATCATCAGGTGATTATATGGGTGAGTGGTTGCATATCTGGATCAGAAAGGCTGGGTGGGATCCCTTTTTTTGCAGTTGGGTTGCCAGAGACACAGGTGAGCAGAAGTGATTGACTGCTTGTAAGCAACAAACAGGTTTCTCCCACTTTATTTCTACCTTTTACTGATTTCGCCTTCAAAGGTATTTTGCCCAGGCTGGGAAAATATTTTCCCCCTGGAGTTGCACTCTGTGGAGGCATATTACTCACTGAAACACAGCAAGCTGAAAAACCAGAAGATTCTTTTCCTCTTTTATGGGAGGTAGCCAGCAGTGTGATAAAAGGGACAGTGAAGAAAATGACAAAAAGAAAAGGGATAATAAAGGAAAATGAGGGAGGAGGATGGTTGGGCATGGAGAAACAGACTGAAAAAAAATTTAAGTGAGTGAATTTGAAGATTTAATTGGTTTCATTAAGTGATTCCTGAGCCAGCATCCCATTTACCATGTAGCGAGATACTCTGAGGAGCTGTACAAAATGGAAGGTTTTTATTAGGAAGGAGGGTAAGGCAAGAAAGTCATTAGCAAAAGAACAAAAGAAGATTGTTTCAGGCAAGGTCAAATTCCCTTAGGGGGAAGAGCAGGGGTCTTATTAGGTGTATTAGCTTGTCTTCCTTTGGGGGATGGGAAGAGCCCATGTGACAGATCATCTCATTGGTGTTAACTAGAAAATTCCTCACCAGTAAAGACTCAATTTCTGGGGGGGAGTGGGGGAGGTGTTAGTTATTAATTAGTTATTAAGCCCAGTTTAGTGACTTGGCCTTAAAAGAAGTGAGTCCATATTGGGCCTGTGTTTTTCTTTTTAACAATACTAAGAAAGAGCAATAGCAGTAAAAGGAACTGGGGGGGTAAATGGAAGTTTTCACCCTGGGTTTCCAGATTTTCCCACTTGATCTTAGTTAATTTACATACAAATGATGTTTCAGAGCCTCTGGTCGATTTGGGCAAGGTGTGGAGAGAAATCGGCCATTCTCTCCTTTCCATTCCTGGTACATAGTTGGTCTGGCATTGGCCAGGCACCAGGGACCTGCCCATGGCATGGACTTCCTGATGGAAGGGGTGGGCAGGGCGAGGAGGGCGCATGCTGCAGCCAGAGGCATGGACAGAGTGAGGGATGGCTAGCACATCCAAGCTAGCTGTGAGAAATAAAACTCCTTAACCCAACCTGTCCTTCCCCTTGTCTTCAGTTTTACTGGATTCACAGGGAATTTGTCCTGGGAGGGGCACACGCTTTCCACCAGAGCTACAGGAAGAGAAATACAAAGGGCCGAGGAAGAAAAGAAAAAACAGGTGGAAAGGTGATGATAGGTGAAAGAAAAAAGTGGGGTGAAGAGTGATGAGTAAGAAGCAAAAAATAAGAGATAAAAAAGAGCAAGTGAAGATAATAGGAAGAAATAAGAAGAGGGAATAAATGGTAGTGATTCTGATATAGACAGTATAGTTCAGGAAGAGAGTCAGGCCCTGGGTGAGTCAAGAAACCACAGATATTGGTAGCTTGAGGCCACTTTGTGTGGCCAGCTGCAAAACACATTATGTGAAAATATACCAGCTAGATTGTAGGAAATTTAGCTGATGGCAAACAGAACAGACAGACTAGAATCTAAAAAAATTAGCTGATGACAAGTTAAGTGAAAGCAAAGCAGCTAGATTCTAAATGGAGAACAAAGATAACCTACATTTACCCCAAAGTTCCTTATACACTCATTAACAAATTAAAAATCACCCCTTGGTGTCATGACAATTCCAAGGCTGACTATATTAAGACAAAAAAAGTGTGTAGCGCCTTCCCTGAAATTCCCTCCCTTTTCCCCCAAAAACCCACCTAACCCAATGAATATGCCACCCCCTGCATAAACCCATTATAAGAGTGCGCAACCTGAACTTCACTGTGCTGCTCACCTCTCGAGCATGCACACACTCCCTTCTCGTGGGTTCACTTTGGCCTTCATAAGCTGCTTGCATTTGTTCAACCTGCTCTTGAATTATTTTTTCTACCATAGTCAAGAAGCTTCTCCTGGACTGAGGTCTTACCTAGATGGCAGGGAGACCTCCCCAGACAGGGATACAGAAACTGCCCCACAACAGTTTCTATATTCCTTTATGTTTTGTTAGCATCTGTTTAAGGCTAAGACATAAGGCTGATCTGAGAGTGGCCTGCCTCCCTATTCCTCACCACCCCGGTCCCAGACACATTGGGCAGGCCTTCCCTCAGAACCTTCTTCATGAACTCTAGGCCTTAGACTGGTCCACAGTGTGGAGATGCTTTCAACATTCTCTTTAAGCCAAGCTTCTACTATTCTTCTATCTTTTGTGAGTAATAAAACTCAAACTTAGTGACAAATAGTTTAGAACACTGAAGAGATAATAGGCATTACAAATAACTACTTAAGAAACAATAACTCAAGTACTCTGTTTATTTCAAAAGATAAATGATTTTTTAAAGAGCCTTATCCTAAGGACTTGAACTCAAATATTCCTATAATCTTCAGTCCCTTCAAAGAAAATAAACTCTCATTCATCAACCCATCTTCAAACTCATCATCTAATTGCTTGAAACATTCTCTGTTGTGACATTGTGATATAATAAACATATATAGTTTGGTCTTTGTCCAGGCTCCTAGCCAGAGTACCTAAAACCCTTGTAATTTCTTAAATGATTCCTAAGTTTAATGTAACTTCCTAAGAGCACAAGGAATATATTTTGTTACATTTGTTTTTTGTCCCAGTTTCTGAAAAAGCTCCAGAGCAATAGAGGTGCAATGAGCTTCTGTTATTTATAACAAACCCCTTTCAACCACCCCTGAGTTTATGTTAATGAGATGACTTTCAGAAAGCCCCTAAGGATGGGGGTGTTGGATGCCAGTGTGATCAGAGGATTGGAATTTTTAATCCCAATCCCCAATTTCCAGGGAGGGGAAATAGGCTAGAGGTTTTGATCACTGCAAGCCAACAATTCAATCAATCATGGCTATGTAATAAAGCTTCCATTAAAAACATTAAGTGAAGTTTGGTGAGTTTCTTAATTGGATATATGAACACATGGAGGTGGTGGGAGGATGGCATGACCTTAGGGACTATGTGATCTCCGTGTGTCATCCCCACACACTGACTGCCTTATGCGTCTCTTCATCTGGCTGTTTATTTATTTTTTTATTCTTTATAATAAATCAGTGATAGTAAAGTGACTTCCTGAATTCTGTGAGTGTGATATAATGATGTATAAGAAATACATATTTGGTCATTCAGATGACCAGTATTTCTCAGATATATTTGGTCTTCATCCACAGTTCCCAGAACCCTTGGAATTTCCTAAGTGTTGAAAGTGATAAAGTTGTCATTTATGTTAATGAAGCAATTTTGTAAAGCACCTAGATGGAGGCTGGTGGCCAAGGGAGACAACCAAGGAATTACAGGGTTAGAATTTTCAGTCTCATCCTGCGACCTCTGGGAAAGGAGAGGGGCTGGAGGTTGAATCAATCACCAATGACCAGTGATTTAATCAATTGTGCATATGTGATGAAGCCTCCATAAAAACGCAAAAGGACTGATTTCAGAGAGCTTCTGCGTTGGTGAACTGTGAAGGTGCTGGGAAAGTGAAATGCCTGGAGAGAGTATGAAGACTGCTCGCCCTTTCCCTATGTTTTTCCCTAGACATCTCCTCTTTCTGGCTCTTCCTGAATTACAACCTTTTATAATAAACTGGTAATCTAGTAAGTAAATTGGTTTATTGAGTTCTGTGAGCCACTGTAGTGAATTAATTGAACCTGAAGAGGAGGCCCATGGGAACCTCTGATCTTTAGCCAGTGGGTCAGAGCATGGGTGACAACCTGTTGCAACTGGCATCTGAATTTTGTCAGAGAGAAGGCAGCCTTTAATCTGTGGAATCTGATGCTCTCTCTGGATAGTGTCAGAATTGAGTTGAATTGTAGGATACCCAACTGGTGTTGGAGAATTGCTTGGAGAACCCACCCCCACAACATTGGAACTGGTACCAAAACCCACTTTAGTGAGCCATTCTAACAGATTATTGAACCTGAGGAAGGGGTTGTGTTAACCCTTAATTTATAGCTGGTTATTTAAAAATGTAGGTGACAATCTGGGACTTAGAACTGGCATCTGAAGTGGTGGGGGATGGGTCTTGTTGAACTGAGTCCTTAATCTGTGTGCTCTTTGCTAATTCCAGGCAGTAAGTGTCAGAACTGGGTGTCCACTGAGACTTGGAGAATTGCTTGGTGTAGAAAAACCCACACATCTGGTGTCAGAAGTGAGGTGTAGCAGACTACAAAAAACCGAAGTTTTCCTGTTAATCTGCCTTAACTTGTATTAAAGATCCTTTCTTCCCTTTCTTTCCCCTGAGGTTCCTGGAATGCTTGTTTCCTGGTAAGCAATACTCATCTTCATCATAGAACACATACAGCCCATTTTTACTTTAACTGAAACCCAACTCTCCTAGTAGTACACTTCGTTTTGGTCCTTTTGTAAGAAGGCTACTTATTTTCTAGTGAAAATGATTCAGAAATGAGTGGCAGGGGAGTGGTGGGATGGGAGGATTACAGATTCTTTGGACTTAATTCATTTCTCACCTACTTATAAAATGCCTTCTTCCTTTTATGACCCATGCCCTCTAGTTACACAACATCCTTTATACTGGGGCATTCCAACACAGTCTTTAAGGACTTTGACTTGTGAGATATTAGGGAGTCTGGGGCTAATCCATGTAGCTCCTTAACTTTACTCAGTCTCCTCGATTCAGGTAACTTTCACCTGCACTCTACTTGAATAGCCAGATCCACAAACTGCACCCTTCATCCTTGACATACAACCTGTGTCAGCACTGTCAGGAAGCAGCACTTCATGAATATTTTGATGTTTCTGTACAATTGAACTTTTGGAATAGTGTTTGCTGGCCCTTGGTTAAAGGATGTTAGAATGGAAAACAAACCTTCAAAGTTACAGATAAAGAATAAAGGAGCTCAGAACATGCCACTCCAAAATAAGACATTTGGTATATTGACTATTTTGAGATAAAGACACTTAAAAAAATGTGTAACAGATGCCAGAAAAGGCATCTGATTTCCCCTTTTCTTTCTAAAAGCAAAGAACATTCTTACCACCAGAGAAGGCAAGTTGAAGCTAAGAAGAATCTAGGCAAACAAACTTGTTAAAATAACCTTTATCTTCCTTTAACCTCCCCATATTTTTAGTTGCTTTTTTACAATTACTGCTATCTGTTCTAGTGTATAAGCACTTAAGCCTAACCTTCTTATTTTCCTATGAAGTTTTCTATGTACATGTAAAAATAAAACTTGCAATGCTTTTCTCCTGTTAATCTATGTGAAGTTAATTCTCAGGCCACCAGGAGCCCCTAAGAGCATTGCAGAAAAGTTTTTCCTTCCCTACAAGACCTTCACAGAGATTAAGAGACAACTCTCCTGTAGCCATTTATTTACATTCCAAATGAACATAGATCTAGTGATCTTCACCTTTTTTTTCTCTGATAGGATGGCTTTACATTCCAAACCAAAGGTCACATGCTCTCCAGAGATGAAGAGGGGTAAATGTGCCAGCTGGCCTCTATAAATTCCAGGATTTGAAATTTCAGAGATGTTCTGCTGTGGAACAAACTGTTTGTGGAGGTTACGTCTGGCCCTGTATTGCTCCATGGGGATTTAGAATATAGGGAACCAGGGCTGAGGTTACTAGGAGAGTAAGTAATCAGTAGGTGCTCTGACCAGGAAACTTGTTTTCTGTCAGACTAAATAAATAAATATAGACATAAATACTTAATATATGCTCCTCTAACTTCTTTAACTGGATGGGAGCATCCTGAGCTTTATTGCTTCCTGTTTTCTGAAATCTAGCAGATCAATTCTGATTTTACAGTTTTGTCTTTAAGTATTGTTATTTTCATTATCAATCACTTTCTAATTTTCATAGAGATCACCAAGAAGAATCTGTAGTTTCCAGCCTCTCATATCTATCAAGTGTCTTTTATTTGCATGTACCTTAAAAGGAGAACTCATCCTATATTACTCTTTGAACTACCACATCCAATTAATTTTAATACCTTATTGATTCTACCTTCTAATGAAATCTTGAACACTTTTTTCCCCCCTCTTAAACTCCTTGGTTATTGCTCTTGACTTAGTTTAGACCACATCAGTACTGGAAGGCATTAGTGAAGCACACACCTTAAAATAAAATTGAACTGATGTTGATGCTGAGCACAATGTCTAGAGTGGAAGGGGAAATTGCTATTTAAAAATGTACGTTTTCCAGACAACAATTACTTTGTAATAGAATAACAAAAGTTGAATTTTCTCTGAATAAATTTGTTATATTTAGCTATTCTAAATATATAGTTAACACCAAATGATCTTAATCAAAATATTTATTTACTTTTTTAAACTCTTAATTATTTTAGGGCTAACCTGAAGACTCACGAATTGTGATTCTGGAATTTTTGACGCTATTTACTTTATGAAAATAGCTAGTATTTTACCTTGTTGCTGATTAACTTACCAGAATTAGCTTACTACGTACTTTGACCATTGGTATAAACATCAAACACATTGCAGACTAATGCAAAAATCCAAACCTGGGATGATTCACATTTATCCCACAAGATATATTAAGTTGAATATAGCAATTTAGTTTTAGAATCCAGGACAATAATATTAAAATTTACAGTGTGTTTCTATATGTTTGTTTTCACAAATGTTCTATATTTATTTCAATGTTTCTAAATCCAGTAACAAAAAAAGTAATGATATTCGCCATTGTCTGTTCCATGTGTTGTTGAGGACAACAACTTTGCTATTTCCCAACATGAATGCGTATGAAAAATGGTGATTATGAGTAAATAAAAGATCTTTTGATTCTTCTGATTCTTTGGCTAGCTACAGGCTATATCTGGAGCTGAGATGAAAGTAAGTTCTGGAGAAATAAGAATGTCTAATAAAAAAGTATAAGGAGAAGACTCCTTGTATATTCAAGAGTGATAAGGTAAAGAAAGTTTTAGAGGGACAAGATAGGAGAAGCTAAAAAAATGATGTGTGATTGAGACTGTGGTGACAAGATAAAAACTATTCCAGTGTTAGAGTACTTGGGGAAAAACTTTTTAAGTGGTTATTTCTGATATTTCTTCTGAAATTGTTTTTTGTAACCTTAATTCCTTCCACTGAAACAAGCTCTAAATAAAATCCATTATAAACACATGTGTTCCCTGTGATTTTGTGTGTTTTGAAGTTTAGAAAATGGCTTAATTTTACATATGGATAGATAAAGGGAAGAATAGAAATAGCAACCATAGAGAGGCAATCTCTAAATGGAAAAAAATTATACAAAACAAAATCTCAGAAACCGAGATAGTACATGACATAGCTTCTTGAGTAATGTAAGACAAATCATTCTGTGGACAAATCATTTTATTTTTGTTTAAATTTATGATAATGTTACTTAAATATGTGCAGGAGTAAATCTAGTGATTACTTTTTCAAGCTTATAACTCATATATTTATAAGATCCATACAGATGTGCACTAATATAAAACCACTTAAATGCTAATAACAAATTTTAAATGATGAATAAAATTTGCCTAAATTTAATGCTTGAAACATCAATAAAAAATTGACTTCTCTGAGCATTTTTTTTTAGTTTGACGTGTCACACACTCAGTTAAACTACTACAGAACCTTTTTAGTATACCACAAAGTGATATTATTTATTCTTTCTAGTCAAGAATGAATCTTTTCATTTTTTAGATTCCAGATATAAAAAGATCATACAGTATTTGTCTTTCTCTATTTGACTTACTTCATTTAGCGTAATGCCCTCAAGATCCAACCACATTATAGCAAATGGCAATAATCTCATTCTTTTTAATGGTTGACTAATATTCCATTATGTATATATACCACATTACCTTTATCCATTCATCCATCAAAGGATGCTGAGGTTGTTTCCATATCTTAGGTATTGTAAATAATGCTGCAATGAACATGAGGGTTAATATATCTTTATAAGTTAGTGTTTTTATTTGCTTTAGATAAATTCATCCCTTCTGTATTGAGTCATTATTTTTTTTAAATGTGTTAATCTGCAAGTTAATGTAGTTCAACATGGTGTCAATGTGATTTTAGAAACAAAATCAAGCAATAAATTCCTTTGTCAGTTCTTGTTTGTAAGATAGGGCATTCAGATAGTCCAGATATACTGAGCATTTTAGAAACTGTCAAAATGAAAACAGAATATTTTTAAATATGATAGAGAACCAGTGGATTCTGTTACTTAGTTCACAGTTGCTGCTATTTGAGAAATGCTGTTATTACCACTTTGGAATGTTTCTGTGATATCTAAAAGGTGATGTTGAATCATTTTAAGTCCTGGGGATTTACAAGATCCATCTTAGGTTTTAAAAAGAGATGTGCCTATGAATGTAGATAAATATTGTACATGTGTGTAAGATGTATAATTCTAAATTCATAAGAGTTTTGATTGAGGAACATAACTGAATTTAAATATCTTTATAGTGGGATAGTAAACACAGTTAATTGTTATTCAAACCATTTATTGAAATCTTTGCCTTAAAAATGGCTTAGAATTGCATGACCAAATTAACTCTATTACTTTATGATCCCCAAACATTTATTACTAAATTATTCCCCAAAATTAAACCACCTCACTATTGAGCATGTTCAACAGAGCGGTAAAGTTTGAATGGGTCCTTGGTGCCCAGGTTACTTCCTGAGAAAACAATATCCACTTGAATATACATGGCCAGGAGCACTTGTTTTTTCTATGCTAACATAGTTTGGTAGCCATGATTTGACTTTTCTTGGTAGCCATGTAATATAATATAATAAAGCCAACTTCATATAATAAAGAATTAGAAGTACATAAAGCATTCAAGTATATGTTGTTGATTTGTTTAGTGCATTGAGCATTTTTTAATTGTTGTTTTTCCCTACTTAGGTGTGGATTCTAAGTAATAGATGTTTGAAGAAACTGTTTTATCAACTGCTTTATGTACTTCTAATTCTTTATTATATGAAGGTATATTTTATGAAAAAAAGGATTCTGTGCTCAAGTAAAATTCGATTTGATTTATAAAATTTGATTTATAAAGTAATAGGTTAAATATAGTTAAATTAATTAATAGTGAATTTCACCATGTCTGTCACCTTATAATTTGTTTTGTGACTTTCTGGTAGACGGCAATAGCCTACAGAGTTATACAAAAGTTTCTGACCACTTTATTTTTCTATAGGATTATATATCTAGATCACTAAGAAAAAAATTAGAAAATACCTTTTTTTTTAAGTTATAGTATTGCAGTCAGATGCTGATAGGAATATTATAGGGATATTTATTACATAAATAGGAAGTTTTCACCACTGTTTCTACAAATTTTTGTGTTCATTCAAATAACAAACACATAAAATTAGATTAAAATTGATTATATTGAAATATTTATATTTGGTTTCATGAGTCTTTGTACAAATTTATGTTGCAACTATCATTAAATAATCACCCAAAAGAAATATGAATTCCTCAACAAAATATCTTTTTAATGATAAAATTAATCTATTTGTTACTGATTGAGAAAATTAATGCTTTGTACTTTAAATGATTGATTTTAATAGGCAAATAGAAATTTTTATAATAAGATTATTTTATTGCATATTTAATGAGTAAATGGTTGGTTCTCTGAATCACCTACTTTCATTGTCCTTTAATGCATTTCTTGAGTCTGAATGAATTGGTCCATTCATCCATTCATTCAAAAAATACTTGTTGAAACCTGCTACTTCCAAGCATGTTCTAGATGCTGAGCATAGAATGATAAATAAAACAGAATCTTGATATTATGAAAGTTTTCATTTTTTTTGCAGATTATAGTCAAGTAAGTAAATGTAATATTTGTGATAGTGAGATGTATTTTGGAGCAAGATAAAGAAGACTAGGCAGTGCCAGGATAGGGGACAGATTTACAATGTTAAATAGGGATGCCAAAGAAGTTGTCAATTAGAAGGTAGAATTTGAACAAAGTGCTGTAATAGATAAGAAAATAAACATTTATGGGTCTGTATAGTGAAAGAATATTCTAGACAGATGAAAAAGCACAAAGGCACTCAGGAGGGAATTTGTCTAATGTGTTCAATAAGTAGGAGGGCACAAACTTAATAAGGGGGAGAATAGAAGGTGATGAGGTCAGAAAAGTAGTAAGAAAGAAAACAGATCATGTAGGGCCCTCTAGGTCATTTAAGAATCTTCGCTTTAAGTGAGATGGGAAGCCATTGGAGGGTTTTGGGCAGAGAAATAATATTCTGACCTATTTTTAAAGAACACTCTGAGAATAGGTAGTAAGGGAGAAAACAGGAGAAGACAAATTGGAAGCTATTCTAATAATCCAGATAAGTAATAATAACAGTGTGAACCAGGATATTCATGGTGGAGATAATGTGAAATAGTTTCTGAGCATATCTGAAGATAGAGACAATAGTATTTATTGACAGATTGGCTGTGGGATGTGACAAGTTTTAGATTAATCACTTAGAAAGATCTAGTTGTCATTTACTGAAATAATAAAGAATGGAGGAGGAGAAGGTATAAGGTAAGGTGTGAGAAGACAGACTTCTAATGGAAATACTGAACTGATAACTGGAGCATTTGATATGGAGTTCAGAAGAGAGGTCTGAACTAGTGACACATGTCTGGGGGTTGTCAACATGGAGATAGGTCTTAAGTCGCTAGTCACGGGACTAAATGAGATTAATGGGGTCAGTGAAGACAGAGAAGAAAAGCAAAGCAAGGACTGGTCCCTAAGATCCTCTGAATTGACAAGACAAGAGAATTGAGAGGTCTATCAAGAATGGTACGACAGAGCCAGTAAGACTGGAAGAAATTAGGAGAATGATCTGGAGCAAAGGCAAGAGTATGTCAAGTCAGGCAAGTCAGATGAGAACAGAATTTCACCATTGGTAGCTGACTCTGTTTTGAGTAACTGAGTGAAGTGGTAGTAGTAGCAGTTAAAATGCAATGAGTTCCAAAGCAAATGGAAGTATGGAAATAGAGAAGTAGTACAGGGAACTGAACATTGAAATGTTTGTTGTAAAATCGGCAGGGAAGTGAGGTAACATCAGGTAAAGATATAGAGCCCAGAACTTTTTTTTTTATTTTTAAAGATGGGAGAAATTGTAGGCCATTGCTATGCTATTGGAAATAATTTAGTAGAGGCTAATAAATTATGTTGTAGCAGAAAAAGAATTGCTGAAGCTGTGTCCTTGTGAGGATGAGACACAGTAGAACGCATATGAGGAGGATTGGTGTTAGAACATAACTCATGCATGGTAACAGAAGGGAAGGAACATGGGGCAGGTAGACAGGTTTCAGGTGGTGGAAACTCCTTCCTTATTGCTCCTCTTTTCTTTCAAAAAGGAAAGACTTTTAGCTGGGAGTGACAACTGGAGGTAAAATTAAACATCTGAAGAGAAAGAGGGAAAAACAGCTCTCTGGGTCTACATTTAGGGAAATGCATTTTGATTTTTGATACCACTGAAAAGCACAATTGATGTGAGTAATTATGAGCTTAAACAGAGGCCAGTCACCATGGCTATTTTTCTCCAGTCACATGCAGCTATGTGGGTACAAGTTGTGGAAAAAACAGGGAGTTAACTAGAGATGAAGTTAAGATACGTGAGTATGATAACTAATAAGCAGCAGGAAGTTGAAGGTTGGTGATCAATTTTTCGACATATAGAAGTTATTCATTTAGTGATTATTCTAATACTATTATTCTTTAAATACTATTAGTGGTTAAAATGCAACAATGTAAAGGTATCTAAGGTAGAATAAACAAATTAATATTAAAATTCACTCCAATTCATGCTCCAGAGGTAGCCAGTATAAATAGTTTCATGTCTATCCTTCTAGACATTTTCTATGAACACATAAACAGATTTTTTTTAACTAAATTTTACTTCACACTATTTATGTGGTTCTGGTACTTACCTTTTCACTCAACAATACAGCACAGGCACATTTCCATGCTGATACTTAGAGATCTATCTTATTCCACAGCTACATAATATGCTATTGTATTGCTGAGCCATAATTTATTTAGATAACCACTTTTTGATTTAGGTTGTTTCCAGTTTTTTGCTATTATGGATAATGCAAAAATGAACGTCCTTATCCACAGTATATTAGTCCTTGAATTATTCCTCTAATGTAGATTATTAGAGGAAGGATTGCTTAGTCAAAGAGTATGTACTATTTCATAGTTTCTACTGAATGATAGCACAAAGAACAAAGCAATTTATTCCTTTTCCAACTTCTCATCAACACTAGATAACAAAAAATGGTACTTCACTTAGGTATGTATTTGTTAACTTATGAAGGGTTTGAGTATCACTTTTCATTTAAAAATTTAAAATCTGAAGCATGTTAAATGCACAAAAATACATATAATGAACATGTAAGTACTGAGATTGAAACAATTTTAATATTTTGGACACTGTTGTTTCAGGACTGTATTTTATTTATTTTATTTCATTGGAGAAATAGAATTTCCACATGGATCTTAATTGTCACCCTGTATTCTCTTCTTTCTTTTCCACACCACAGGAAAACATTACTCTGAATAACTTTTTGTTTAACATATTATATATTTTACAGTTATCTTATTGTTTTCCATGACCACTAGTAGATAAGCACTAATATATAAAAGGAAGAATTCATATTTATTTGGTCCATTTTGAATCCCACGTAGCTATTCAACAGATAATTGTCAAATGAATGATGAATAAATTAATAGGGATATGTATTCTCACATCGTTCTACTTGTACCATAAATACAGTGATCCATGAAAATATATATATTTAAAATTTTGATATAAATGAAATCACACTGTATGTGTCCTTCTGCAAATTGATCTTCTGACTCAATATTTCTTTTTGAGACTGAGTCATGCAAATACTTTTTGATCTAGTTCATTTGTATAAATCCTTTTATTACATTGGCCAGTGTCATTAGAATGATTTATTCTATCCCTAAAGGACAGTTAGGTTCTCACTTTTTCACTTATAACTGAAATCACCATAAAAAAGGGAAATTGTGAATCCAAAAGATATATGTGTGTGTGTGTGTGTGTGTATTTTAAAGTTATTGCTAAATTCCTCTTTAAGATGATTGTTCGATTTATATCCCTTCAGAATTTCTGCTCTAAACTCTTCTCTAAACCCTCATTAACTCTTATTCAAATTATGCAAAATTGATGAGAGTGAAGTAGTACATAATTATTATTATTTTATTATACATTTGCCTGGTTAACAGTAAAATAGAGTCTTTCAAATTTCTATTAGTCTTTCAGATACCCTCTCTCCTTTGCTTTAGAGAAATGCTTATGCTGTTTGTCCTCCCTCTGCCCCCAAATTGTTTCCTTTTCCTTGTAGTTCGTAAATATGTCATATATAGTAAATATACACATACATTGGTGATACCATTTTTGGTGCAAAATTATCACTCTTTTCCATAGCAGTTGTATACTTCCTTTTTTTGAATAATATTTTCTTACATCAAGACACAAAGTTATTCTGCTTCGTATTCATCTAAAAGTTTCATGTGGTTGTATTGGTACCCATTTAGTTCTGATAAAAATAAATCTTCCATAATTTTTATAAACAGAATGAACCAGGAATATACCTTGATCCTTTCCCATATAATTAGCTAATTGTCTCAGAATATTCACTGATGGGTCCATTCTTTCTTATTAGATTTGTAAATGCTAATGAAATCATATGCAAAGCAGCCACATATTACTATGTAAATTACCTATTGCCACGCCACAGTAACAGATTACCACAGATTTAGTAGTTTAAAATAACACAATGAAAGAAATTTGTCTCACAGTTCTGAAGATCAGAAGTCCAAGATCATTTTCACCATGCTCAAGTCAAGGTGACATCTGGCTGATTTTTTCTGGAGGCTCTGATGGGAGAATCTATTTCCTTGCCAAGCTTTTGTGACTCCCTGTATCCCTTGGCCTGAGGCCCCTTTCTGCATCTTCAAAGCATTCTGTGCTTCCATGATCATGCCACTTTCTATCTTGCAGTAAAGTGTCCCTCCAGCGCCCTCTTATAAGGACACTAGTAGTTACACCTGGGGCCCTGATCCCTAATCCAACATTGTCACCCATATTGAGATCCTTTTTGCCTTATAAAGATAACATTCTTAGGGGCAAGGGTTAGGACTTGATATCTTTGCAGCCATTTTTCAACCTACCACATCTACTTTAATAATATGTTTTTCTTCAGTAAAGAAAGCACATTGACTATTATACAATAGTTTTCCTTCATCTGTTGAAATGATTGTTTTCTTTTTTCTTAAATATTTTAAATATTAAGTCTGGTATTCCTTAAGTAATTTTAACTTAGGGATGATTTGTTATTTTATTTATTTAAAAATTTTATTTCTTAAGAATTTACACATATTTTTAAGTGTAATTCACCTGTATTTTTTCTCATAGTGTCCTTACCTAGTTTTGATCTGAAGGCTACAATTACTTGGGTTTATTTCCTTTTTTCTCCCCTAATGTCTGAAACAATTTGAATAAGATAAATATCTGTTTCTAAAAGACTTTGGTATTTGCCCATTTTATTTCTTGACCATTCTTACCAGAGACATAGAAAGTATTGTTCAGTTGTATTTCACAGGTCTTGGTAAGTCAGGATTTCATGGGTGAGTTCTGAATATTTTTTACTGCATTTTAAGGTCCTTTTTCTGATGAATAATTCTTAAGTGTGCTTTGCAAATTCCCAAAGACATGTTTTATTATTGATTTCTTAATTATTCTGTGGCCAAATAATGTGGCCTGTTTGCTAATAATTCTTTGCAATTTGTTGAGACTTGCTTTTGATGGTCAATTTTGATTAATTTTAATGCATATGTTTGATTTAGTTTGATATTTAATCCATAAGATAGATTCAATGCATGTATAGGATTTAAATGTCTCTAAAATTAAAAAATGAAGGATATTATAATTCTATTACTTAAAGTATAATTCCTTCTGTCTTATGTTTTACTTTTGTTCAGAATTCCAATTCCATTTTATTTTTAATTTAAATAATAATTGGTATAACTATTCCCATTTTATGCAATTTTTTGACTCATTTTTAACCAAGTACTTAACAATTCATGTAACTAGCATTGTTTGTCCTATCCCATTCAGAGAGAGGCAGTCATAAGAGTTAAAGTATCAGCTGTTTTCAAACTGATATGGAATAATTTCAATATTTTAACAACCAACATGGCTGTTCTGGTGAATACTACCTAAGAGTCCAGTGCCCAGAAGCAGTAAATATTATACAGTTTCCACTAGAAACTCCATTTTCAATTTCAGTTTTGAGTAGTAATTTACCAGAGTATAGAATTCTAGATTTATATATGCTTTCATTCAGCATGTTGAAAATGTCTTTGTCTCATTGTGATGCCATGGTTGAAAATTGAAGTTTGAGTCTAAGTAAGGTTTCTTTGCAAATAAGCACCTGTGCTCCCTAGTGGCTTCAATACTATTTTCTATGTTTTACTCTTATGTAGTTTCTCTATGATGTGACAAGGAACCTAGGGTATAAATGAGTAATGTATCATGTTACCTCCATATTTTGCCTTTCATACTTTCCTTCATGATCTCAAGTGTATGTTAGATTATCTCATTTTAGCCTTAGTGTCTTTTCACTACTCTGTCATATTTTTCATCTCTGTATTGCATTCTAGCTAATTAGTGTAGTGACACAGTTCTCCAATTCTCTCTTCAACAATTTCCAATTTACAGTATACCACATTTTAGCTGTTTTTTAATTTCACTATCTATATATTTTTATTTTCATTTGTTTTATTTGGGTCTGTCTCAAATTCACATAATAGTTTTTCACTCTCCTAAACACTCAGTTATTCTTTTATGATTGTAATAATAAACACTCATATTTTAATAATATTAAATATACCTATTTTATGTTCTATTTTGGATTACTATAGTGCTATGTAGAATATACTACTCTGTAGCTGACATTATTTTGTGCCTCATAGTGGTTTGCTTTCTTTTCTTTAAACTTTTTTTTCCCCTTTGTGTGAAAGCTCAGTTTTTAGAGGACTTTTTTGTGGTTGTTCTGTTGTTTTGTTTTCTTGTGAATTTCCCTGGCCTGGATTATAGTGCATCTTTTCAGAGTAGTTTTCCAAGTTTTCCCTTAGTATTTCCAAATATATCTCCTGCTGTATTAGGATTCTCCAGAGAAATAGAACTAAGATGTGCATATAGAGTTTTATTTAAAGGAATTGTCTCATAACATTGTGGAGACTGGCAAGTCCAAAATATGCAGGGAAGGCCAACAGGCTGAACACCCAAGGAGGAGATAAGGTTCAAGTTCTAAGGCAGTGTGTTGGCAGAATTCCTTCTTTAGGGGAGGCTAGTCATTTTCTTAAGGCCTGCAACTGTTTGGTTGAGTCCCACCCACAGTAAGGAGGGCAATCTGCTTTACTCAGAAGGCACTGATTTAAATGTTAATCCCATTAAAAAAATACCTTCACAGAGACAGCTGTGAAATTTGATCAAATGTCTGGTTACCATGGCTCAGCCAAGTTCACATATATAATTAACTGTCATATCTGCCCAGGACAGAATTTTACATTGACTTTTAGCTTAGAATTTCCAGACAATGAAAATTATTATAAAGGTTTATACATCATCTGTGAGTGACATTAGTAGAGTCACAGGTCTTTAAATTGCCATTAACAACAGCAAAAACACAAGTTTTCTTAGAATCTCCCTTCTCCTGAGGGTATATATATATATATATATACATATATATATATATTTTTTTCTAATCCAGCCATTCACTAACTTGGAAGCTCTTCAAAGGTTGGTCATATTTCTAATTCTTGACCTTTCACAAGCTCATAGTCTATTCATCTATCCCTGAGAAATTAAAACTAAGCCTCTGGGTTACCTAGATCACCTTCTGCTTTCCTGGGTAATGACAGCATCTGCTTACATCCTTACCATTCTATTTTTCTGTTTCCTTTCTTCTTTCTTTTTTCCACCTCCTCCCTCTCTCCCCCTCCTTTTCTTATGAACTGTTATAATTCTATAATAATTGTATCTTAATTTCTGCTTTTAGTAAGCAAAACTTTTGCCAAATGACTCATCCAGAAGTTAGAAAAGTGTGTGTGTATGAATAATTTTACTGTCTTTCTCTAAACTTCTATAACTCTGTTAATCCTGTGCTCATTTTGATTGAATTTTTGAAATTTTATTGATTTTAAGAGCTTTTGGAATATTAAGGACATAAGCCAGTTATCTTTCATTTTGTTTTCTATATATATATTTCCAATTTATTGTCTCTTAAAATTATATTTTAAGTTATATAGTCTAGTTTATCAACTACATTTTTTCTATATAGCTTTTGAGTTCTCTGTCATGATTAAAATTTCCCCAATTCTAAAATAACAACCAAAATAAAATCATCTGTAATTTTACTTCTTTTGTGGTTGTTTATTTATATTTAAATCTTTAAGCCTGTGGAATTTATTTTAGCTTAAGGAATAAGTTTGTTATCCAGGTTTATTATCTCACAAATAGTTAAACAGTTATTCCCACACTAATTTTGAGTAACTGGTCTTTCCCAACTCAACATATTCATTCTACAGATGAAGAAGCTCAGCCAGATTATGACTTACTTAATATTACAGGTAATTAATAATTTAAATGGGACTGATATTGAGATCTCCACACAAAATTAGGCCTTCTACTTAACTCTTTTGTGATTCCTGTTAACATAGTAAAATTTATTATCCATAGAACTCATGATATACCAAATAATTTTTTGTTAAGGGCATTTGGGTTTCTACTGTTAAATGCCAATACTGGTACAGAATGCTTGTGTGCATTTACATGTGTTTATAAATTAATTCTCCAAATGAAAAATGTAGAATTAGTAGGAACACCTTTATTGAGTAGCAGCAGGGTAACAGACACAATAACAACTAGTACAGACTGTAATAAAGCAAACTTCATTCCAAAGATGAGAAACATACATAGGGAAATGTAATTGGTGTTTATTTTTTCCTAACATGAACTTTATACAAAGAAGTAGCACTTAAAAGTTGGAATACAGTAATATGATGTAAAAATTGAACTAATGATATTATTGTATATACTCAAATATGAGTTCATCCTGATTAAATATAGAGAAATTTGTTACCCTTTTTCTTTTTCTATTAATTGCTTATTTAAAGTTCTGATAACACCCTTGAAAAATAGAAGCAGGAAATATTCAGATATGTGAACGTGAACAAGAGAAGCTATGCTCAATAAATGATTACTGAATTAAGTCATTGAAGTCTGTGTATGTACAGACTTCAATTTATTTTATGATTGGAAATTAGTATGCTGTCATATCTATTTTAAATCAGTTAGGATGTATATGAGGTATCTGTAAGGAAGTATAAAATAAAACATTTTCTCTGTTTTTAAATAATTTAATACTTGTTGGAGAACATAATGCATTGATGTATAGATATCAGTAATACAAGTATATATTATGACCCCAATGTACAGGAAAGAAAAGGAAGCTATAGCTATTGAGAGATGAGAGGGTAGTGCGGTCAAAAAAGGATGAAGTAAGATTCACATCTGGATGGATTTTGTTGTGCCCTTTTAAATAGCTTAATATCCAAGTAGATGCATGATTTGGGAAAATAAATATGGTGTTTTAAATTAATTTAGGGATGCATACCAACTTATAAACTTACAAGTATTGTGGTCAAATTCCACTCTATTAAATAAAATAATAAATTAGCTTTAGTGGATGTGACTTGCTTATTATTTTGACCAAGGACAACCACTGGCAGTCCAGTTATTTCACCCATATTAATTGTCAGATTATACATATGCTTTGATAAGTTCTGATATAATTAATAATCAAGTTTACAGCTCTTGCCATGAGCACCAGAGCAAAAATTGTTTGATGGTGGTGTCTGGTAGAGTCTCTTTCAATATATTTTAAATGAAGAAAAGGTATAATGTAGTGTTGTGTAAAAAAAAAAGGCGTAAGATTGTGGAGCTCCATGTTTCAGTTCCAGGATGTTAATGTTCTTTCTGGGTGATTTCTGGCATACTACCTAAATTCTCTGAGCTTTAGTATACTGAATTGTAATATAAGCAAAATGACAATGTCCATAATACCTAACTGCTAGGTTTTTACGGGAATCAGTTTAGAATTTATAGAAGAATTTAAATATGTAATATGCAAACAGGGTATCACCAACCTTAATGTTTCCTTTGCACTGCCTCAGCATCATTAGATACTAAGAGGCAGTTTAGCCTCTTGAAGATCAGTGGCACTGGGTCTTGGGATTTTATATGCTACACTAGATGAAGCCTAGGTATTATTTGGGGTCATGGTGAACAAAGACCTAATATTCAAGTTCAGATTCAGTGTTCAAGGCTATGTCTCAAACTCTTTTCCTTTTGATATTACAATTGTAAAGGGATGGGCTGGGAAAGGAAAACAATCCTAGAATTATCAGTAATAGTTTTTAAAGGAAACAACAGCACAAAAGGGCAAAGAGTTTTTGGGTCTCCAATGATGCACAGACTGGCAAAAAATAAAAGGTTAAATTTATCTTCATGGAAAAAGATGAAAAATTAAAATGAGTCAAAATTCAGAGCTGAATAGAAATGGAAAAGCCAGAAGCATCCTCAAGGCACTTAAACTGTAAAATACCTATTACTTAACTGCTATTGTGACACAAGCCTCAGTGCAATATTCATTTTCCATAAAGAGAAGTCAAGAAACCTCTATATTTTTTTAAGGCGCAGAGTTGAACAATTTTATCACACTTGAATCTGAAGAATATAAATTCATAGAGTATAGACTTAATGTAAGTATTTTTTATAATTTGAAAATAAGAACAGGTGCAAATACTTTATGAAGTATTCTATCCTGCCCAGATTTCCTGGAATGCTACAATACACAAGCCAAAAGGATTTTATGTTTTGAAGTACAAGAACATTTAAAAATTCAGTAAAATATATGAATATTCAATAACATACTTTATCTATAATGGAAATTATTATGATAGAGTATTAAAAATAGCTTTATAATGTACAGCTTAAGAAACTGCTCAAAATTATCACCATCAAATTATATTCATTAAAAATATTAATATTAATTTATATGTGTTTTTATGTTGGTTTTAGGGCTGCAGTTCATGTTTCCAATGTTTTTGTACTTTGATAACACCTTCCATTTTTTCAGTAACACCTTTATTTTATTTAAAAAGTTTTTTTCACTTAAGTATAGATGACAAACAATATTGTGTTAGTTTCAGGTGTACCACATAGTTATTTAACATTTATATACATTTTAAAATGCTCACCACAATAAATGTATTGATGATTTATTACCTACAAAGTTATTACAGTATTATTAACTGTATTCCCTATGGTGGAGTTAACATCCCTGTGACTTATTTATTTGATAATTGGAAATTTGTACTTCTTAATCCCCTTCACCTATTTTGCCCATGTCCCCATGCCCTTACCATCTGGCAACCACCAGTTTGTTCTCTATGAGTCTGTTTCTGTTTTGTTTTTTAGATTCCACATATAAGTAAAATTATACATTATTTGTCTTTTCAAAATAGTGTTTTAATTTTCTTTGAGTAAATACTAGAAGTGGAATTTCTGTATTATATGGTAGTTCCACTTTTAGTACCTTTAGGAACCTCTGCACTGTTTTCCATAGTGATTGCATCAACTTACATTCCCACCAACAGTACACTAGGGTCCCTTTTCTCCACATTCTCTCCAATACTTGTTATTTCTTATTTTTTTGATACTAGCCAATCTGACAGGTGTGAAGTGATATCTCATTGTAGTTTTGATTTGCATTTCCCTGATTATTAGTTGTGTTAAGCATATTTTTGTGTCATTAGCCATCAGTATGTCTTCTTTGGAAAAATGTCTATTCAGGTCATCTGCAAATTTTTTAATATGGTTGTTTGTTTTTGTAGTGTTGAGTTGCATGGGTTCTTTATATATTTCGGATATTAATCCCCTATTGAATACATTACTTGCTAATATCTTTTCCCATACAGTAGGTTGTTTTAATTTTGTTGATGGTTGCCTTTATTGTGCATAAGTTTTTAGTTTTATTATAGCCCTAGTAGTTTATTTTTCCTTTTGTGGCCCTTGACTGAAGAGATGATCCAAAAAAATATTGCGAAGACTGATGTCAGAGTTTACTGCCTATATTTTCTTTCAGGAATTTTATAGTTTCAGGTCTTACATTTAATCCATTTGAGTTTCTTTTTGTGTATGGTATAAGTGGACCAATTTCATTCCTTTGCATGAAGCTGTCCAGGTTGCCCAACACCATTTATTGAAGAGACTCTCTTTTCCCTATTGTATTTTCTTGCCTCCTTTGTTGTAGATTAATTGACCATGTAGGCCTGGGTTTATATCTGGGCTCCATTTTCTGTTCCATTTATCTGTTTGTCTATTTTTATGCCAGTACCATACTACTTAATTCATATAGCTTTGTGTAATTTGAAATCTGGGAGTCTTATACCTCCAAATTTGTTCTTCTTTCTCAAGATTGCTGTGGCTATTCAGGGTCTTTGTTGTTATATACAAATTTTAGGATTATTTATTCTAGTTTTGGGAAAAATGCTTTGGTATTTTGATAGTGATTGCATTAAATCTATAGAATACTTTGGGTAGTGTGGACATTTTAACAATATTAACTCTTCCAGTTGGTGAAACTGGTATACTTTTTGATTTATTTCTGTCATCAGTTTCTTTCATCAATGTGTTACAGTTTTCAGGTTCCTTTTAGGTGTAAAGTTAGATTTGAGATTTTTTGTTTGTTTCTTGAAGTAGGCCTGTGTCACTATAAATTTCCCTCTTAGAACTGTTTTGCTGTCCCAAAGACTTTGAATTGTCTTTCTTTTGAATTTTTTTTTGTCTCAAGGTATTTTTTGATTTTCTGATTTCTTCATTGACCCATTTATTGTTCAGTAGCCTGTTGCTTAGTTTCCACGTGTTTGTGTTTTTTCCAGTATTTTCTTTTAATTGATTTCTAGTTTCATACCACTGTGAGTGGAAAAGATGCTTGATATATTTTTACTCTTCTTAAATTTTATGGAAACTCATTTTGTGGCCTAATATGTAATCTATCATGGAGAAAATTCTATGTGCACTTGAAAAGAATGTGTATTCTGCTGTATTGGATGGAATATTCTGTATATATTTGTTAAGTCCATCTGGTCTAATGTATCATTCAGGGCTGCAGTTTCTTTATTGTTTTTCTGTCTGGATGATCTATCTGTTGATTTAAGTGGGATATAAAGTGTCCTACTATTATTGTGTTACTGTCAATTTCTCCCTTTATGTCTGTTAATATTTGCTTTACATATTTAGATGATCCTATGTTGTATGCAGAGGTATGTACAACTGTTATATATTCTTAAATTGATTAATTTCTTATTAAGTAATGTCCTTTTTCCTTTGTTACAGTCTTTGTTTTAAAGTCTATTTTGTCTGATATAAGTATTGCTACCCCAGCTTTTTTTTTTTTGCTTCCATTTGCATAGAATATCTTTTTCCATCCCTTCACTTTCAGTCTATGTGTCTTTAGCTCTGAAATGAGTTCTTGTTGACAGCAGATGGATAGGTCCAATTTTTCATATGTTGAATTACTCCATGTCTCTTGAATGGAGCACTACATTTAAAGTAATTATTGGTAGGTATTTGTGTTTTCCATTTTGTTGTTTTCTGTTTGTTTGTTTTTTCTGTAGTTCTTAAGTGTTTCTTCTCTTGCTCTCTTCTTTCTTCCTTTGTGATTTAATGACTCTTTTTAGTGTTATGCTTAGATTCTTTTCTCTTTATTTTTGTGTTTCTAGAATACATTTTTTCTTTGTGGTTACCATGATGTCCATGTATAACACATTGTATGTAACAGTCTGTTTTAAGTTGATCACTTAATTTTTAATGCATGTTAAAAGCACTGTATTTTTACTACCCCCATCAATGTTAAATATATTTGATGTCATATTTTTCATCTTTTTATTCTGTATATCCCTTAACTAATTATTTTTGACATAGTTGATTTTACTTTTATCTTTCAAACTTCACACTAGCTTTATAAGTGATTAATCTATTACCTTTATTATACGTCTGATTTCACCAATGAATGTTTTTTCCTTTCATAATTTTCTTATTTTTAGTTTTGACCTCGTCTTTTCAACCGTAAGAAGACCCTTTAATATTTCTTGTATGCCCAGTTTAATGATGATTAATTAACTCTGGTGGTCTGGAAAACTATTTCTCCATTTCTGAATGATAACCTTGCTGGGGTAGAGTATTTTTGGTTTTAGGGTTCTTTTTTTTTTTTCCTTTCAGCATTTTGAACATACGTGTGTGTGTGTGTGTGTGTGTGTGTGTATCATGCCACACCCTTCTGTCCTGCAAAGTTTCTGCTGAAAATTCAGCTGATAACTAGCTGGTTTTCTCTTACTGATTTTAAGGTTCTCTATCTTTAATTTTTGACATTTTGATTATTTGTCTTGGTGTGGACCTCTTCAGCTTCATCTCTTTTAGGGTTATCTGTGCTTTGTGGACTTCTGTTTTCTTCCCCAGGCTAGGGAAGTTTTCATCTGGTATCTCTTCAAATAAGTTTCTGCCCCTTTCTCTCTCTCCCCCTTCTGGGACCCCTCTAATGTAAATGTTAGTAGCTTGATGATATCTCAGAGGTCCCTTAACCTATCCCTCATTTTTTTTCTTTTTTCCTTTTTATCTTTTTGCTGTTCAGCTTGAATTTCCATTATCCTTCCAGTTTGCTGATCCAGTCTTCTGCAACCTCTTATCTACTATTGATTTCCTCTAGTGTATTTTTCCATTTCAATTATTGCATTCTTCTGCTCTGATCCATTCTTTTTTATATTTTCTCTTTATTGGAATTCTCATTACGTTCATCCACTCTTCTCCCATGTTCAGTGAGCATCTTTATCACCATTTCTTTGAACTCTTTATCAGGTAGAGTATTTATCTAACCATTTTATTTGGTTCTTTCTCTAAGATTTTGTCTTGCTCTTTCCTTTGGAAAAGATTCCTTTGTCTCCTTATTTTGCCTGACTCTATGTATTTGTTTCTGTATATTAGGTAAGTTGGCTGAGTTTCCTTGTCTTGAAGGTGGTGACATTATGCAGACAACATCTTGTGGGGCCCAAAGACATAATCCCCCTGATCACCAAAACCAGGTACTCTGGGGGTGTCACCTGTGTGTGGGCTACATGTGTCCTCCTGTTGTGACTGGGCCACAACTGTTGCAGGTACATCAATGCACAAGGCTGGACATGGCCTGAGTAGCAGTAGTGTCCAGGCATGACTACTGCAGGTTCACTGGTGGGTAGGGTAGCCCCCTGTGCAGTTAGTTGATAGGCCTGGCTGCTGCCATGGGCACACTGGTTGGTAAGACTGGTCACTGGCCCAGCTGCAATTCCTGGTCATGACTACTGTGGGAATACTGGTGGGTGGGGCTGGCTCCCGGTCCAGCTGGCTGCAGTGCCCTGCCATGACTAGTGGGGGCACACTGGTGGGTGGAGATGGCCCCCACAATGGCTGGCTCAGGAGCCTAGCTCTGGCTACTGTGGGTGTGCTGGTAGGAGGGGTAAGCCTTCCATGTGGCCAACTGGGAGGACTGGCTTCAACTGCTGGTGTGCCTGTGGGTGGGACTGGCCCTCCCCCAGCTGCAAGAGTTGCTTTGGAGGGGCCCAAGTCCTGGCTGTGACTGCCAACTGTTTGTGGTGGGGAAGTGGCCACTTTGGTGAGTACTGATCCCAGCCAAGGCTTCTTGCTAGATGTGGCAAGGTGGGAGGTTCTTTGGAGGGGTGCCTGACAACTAGGTGGAGCAGGTCTGCATGCAGAGGAGTGCCAGGGCAGGGCGAGTGTTGCTAGCAACGGATGATGGAGAATGTCAGAACTGCATCTGCACCAATGGGCCAGCTAGGCTGAAGGAGGGCAAGAGAAATGTGCCTGCCATCACTTCCATTCCCAGAGAAACTTCCTACAAGTAACTGTTTCTCTGGCAAATGCCCTAAAATTAGTTAATAAATCTCCTTTACATATGCTTCCACTGCCTTTGTGTTGGGTCTTGGGATAAATGTGACTGTGCATGGACACTTTAAGAGCAGTGTCAGTTTTCTATAGCTCTCTGGTTCTGGAGTTAAGCCCCACTGATTTTCAAGCTTCCAGAGTTAAGCCCTGCTGATTTTCAAAGCCATTCATTATAGGGGCTTGTCTTCCCAGTGCAGATCCCCAGGGCAGGGGAATGAACCCGGGGGTGGGACTTGAGCTCCTTACTCTTCAGGGAGGATGTCCACATCTGTGATATTTTTCCCATTTGTGGGTCACTGCAGCAGGTTTGGTTCCCAACCAGCCCATGACTCTGCCCCTCTTACCCTTCTTTTTCTTTATATCTTTAGCTGTGGAGGAACTGTTCTCTTAGTCTGCAATCATCCTCAGAGAGAGTTAACTGTACATGTAGTTGCAGCCTTAGTGTGTCTATGGGAGGAGGTGAACTCAAGATCATCCTCCTCTACCATCTTCCCCTTGCTTCCTCAATAACACTTTAAATAAGACATCTGCTGCTTCAAAATAAGACCTGATTTTGCCTTTTGAATTTTTGCTTTTTTTACCCATATATATTACAATGACTGTTGAATGTCATTGGTGCTGCCAGAATTATCATTTAATATTATAAATGTATCACATTATTCCCCATACTTGTAAATGTCACATCAGTAATCACACTGTCCATATATTTTATTGAAACACCTTGTTTCTTTCTATATCATTGCTTCCTAATAACAAGAGATGTGACCATCTGAGGATTTTCAAAGTAATTTAACACAAAGTGTGGCTATGAATATTAAAGGTATTCTTAGGTTGATACTTTAAAAATGTAATAAGTCTGAGGGATAAAAGGATAGTCACTCCTTTTCCTGAAATTTTCTGTATTACTATTATGGATGGTACATATGAACATAATTTTTTTTCTAATCATTCCTTAGTTGTCTATAGAATGCATATGATACAGAATACATGTGATCCAATATTAATTAAAATGTTACCTTTTCAGTGAGGTTTTCTCTGGCTAGTGAGTTCTTCCATGCCCATCCTTTGTAATGCCCATCCTTTGTAACAGTATAACTGCATGAATACTTGTTAATTCTTTCCAATGTGTTATTTTTCTCCTTAATGCTTGAAGTCAAATAACATATTCTACATTTTTCTTAATAATCATGTTCATTGTTTTCTCCCACTAGTAAGTAAACTTCATGGAGGCAAAAATATTTTTTGTGTTTTAATGTTCATCTTTAGTCTTGTATTTGGCAAACTGTAAAGCACTACTAATACTTGTGTTTTCAATAAATAAATGGAAAGAGTATACAGCTAGAAACCTTAAGAACAGATACTAACATTAAAATATAATTTTTAATATTTATCTACTGTAAAATTCATTTTTGGTTACAGTTGTATGAATTTTGACAAATGCAAAGTCATTTAACAACCACCATAATAAAGATATAGAACTGTTTCATCAACCCAAAACATTGGCTAGTGTTGCTACTTTGTAGTACATCACTTCCCCTACTCTTAATTCCTAGCAACCAGAGTTGTTTCCCATTCTTATGATGTTCACAATGGCATAAACATTGAATTGTCCATGTTATAGTCTTTTTAGTCCAGTGTATTTCACTTATAGTACATTTTTGCTTTATCTGTGTTGTTGCCCACATCAATAGTTCATTCCTTTTTATTGCTGAGTGGTGTTTCATCATATTGATGTGTCACTGTTTTTTTTTAACCAGTTGAAGAGAAACATAGTTGTATCCAGTTTTTTTTGCAATTAAAAATAAAACTGCTATAACATTCACAAGCAGATTATCCTTTTTCTTGGGAAGATACCCATGGTCTAGGTTATTGGTCATATAGTTATATCTCTAGCTTTATTAGGAGCTACTAAACTCCTTTCTAAAGAGGTTATACTATTTCACATTTACACTGAAATGTATGAGAATTCTAGTTGCTCTGTATCTTCACCAATATTTTTACTATCAATTTTAATATTGTTGCTGTTGCTTTATTTGGGGTTTTCTTTTGATAAAGTTCAACTTATCAAATTTTTTTGGATGGATCACACTTTTGGTGTCACAGCTAAGAATATTTTGCCTAAAACATGGCCACAAAGATTTTCTCCTATGTTTATTCCTGAAAGATTAAATTTTACCTTTCCATCTATGGTCTATTTTGTTTTAACATCTGTACAGAATATAAGATATGGGTCAAGTTCAATTGTTTGTACATGGATGTCCAATTTTTCTGGGACCATTTGTAGAAAAGACTAGCCTTTTACCTTAAATTACCACTTTACCCTTTTGACAAAAATCAATTTATCATTTATGTTGACACTATTTCTAAACTCACCACTCTGTTCTATTGATCTGTATGTCCATTCTTTTGACAATACCATAGTCTTGATTATTGTAGGATTATAGTAAGTCTTGATATCAGATAGTGTGAGTCCTTCAACTGTTTTATTCTTTTGCATATAAATTTTAGAATAGTCTTTTTAATATCTTTAAGAAGTTATACTTGGATTTTGATTTGGATTACACTGATCTATAGGTCAATTTGAGGGGTATTGTTATAATACTAGTAAGTCTTCCAATCATGAATTTAGTATAACAGTCCATTGTTAGGTCTTCTTTATTTCATCTGTATTTTATAGTTTTCAGCATACAGATCCAGACTGTACTGTGTTACATTCACAGCGCAATCTTTTATTTTTGTGGGCTCTTATAAGTGATACTATCTTTAAATATTTCCAAGTGTTCAATGCTAGTAAAACAATTTATTTTTGTACTACTGAGCTTGTATCCTGGCTTCTTGCTGAACTCACCTGTTACAGGCACTTTTTATTTAGAGTCCATGAGCTTTATATGTTAAATGTAAATAGAGACCATTTTATTTCTTCTTTTTCAAGTTTTATTATAAGAATTTTTCACTCTTTACTGCATTGTCTAGGACTTACAGTACGGTATTGAATAGGAGTGGAGAGGCAGATTCATTAATTTTTCATTAATTTTCTCTCTACTGTTCACATTTTGAAATGTCTACTGATATACCTTCAGTTTCACCAGTTCTTTCTTCTAGCATCTCTATTCTGATATTAAGACCATATAGCATTTTTTCTAAGATTTCAGATAATGTATATTCAATTTCTAAAATTTGTATTTTGATATTTTGTATGATTTCCATTTCTCTGTTATGAATTTCTACTTTCAATTTAAAAGTGTTTGTCTTTACTTCATAGATTATGTCTTAAAGTTCCTAAAATGTCTTTGTGTGAAAATATTGTCATGGCAATCTTGGGTTGACATCTGATTTTGATTTAGATTACATTTCATTCCAAATGAAGTCTTTTCATTCAGTGATTAGTTAATTCCCTTCTCCCCCTTTTGTATGCTATTTTTTACTGTACTCTGGATGTTTTAAATATTAAGTTGAAGGATTCCAGGCACTGATCAAATCTTCTGGAGAATGTTTTTTTGTATCATTGTTATTTTAGAAGTCAGTTAACATGGTTAGATTCAGAAGGCAAATCTATTTCTTCTTAGCAGTAGTTCCAATGTCTGTGCACCTTCAAACTCTGTTGTGCACTTATGTGTGTGTGTGTGCCCCTCAAGAGTTCATCTGGGACTAAAATATTTGGTTGGTGGTTTATGTAATAGTTCAATTATCAAATCCTTTGCTCTGTATTGTTGGGTGTTGACCTTTGGGGTAACTCAAACACTTATATTGGTTCATATACAAGATTAAGGAATCTGCTTCTGTAGCTCTGTCTCCAATATTTTCTCTACAATTTGTAGTACCCAGAGGCCTCTTTTCCCAGCTCCTCTGGATGGAAAGGTTCTCTCAGAATTTTAGCCCCTGTGCTATCACAGAATTACCCACGACTGGGTCCATCCTTGGGGCTAAATATTAAATAAGAAAGAGAATAAAATAATGGTAATTCCTTACACACATTTCAGACCTCAGGGGTGCCTCTCATTAAAGGAAAGTATTTTTGTTAGGAATTTTTAGGAGGCCATGTCATTGTCAGCATAGCAGTGCAGCTCCATTACTGGGGTTGGCCTAAGAGCAGAGGTGAGAGGAGAAAAAAGAAAGATTTTTTCTCTCATCCCTGGGATCTCAAAGTTTCCTTTCCCTGGTCTTCTGGCAAGATAAGAGGAGCTTTCCCTAGGGATTTTGTTTTCAGTCTGCTGTGAAAACAGCAGTCTGTAATGTAGACCACACTCAGGTCAAAGCCAGTTAAGAAAGGAAAGACAAGAAAGAAGGAAAAGCAATAGAAAACTGACCATCCTACTGGTCATTCTTCAAGTACCGACTTTTCACTCATTTTGTCTCTTTACTTTTAAATACTTGTGTGTTTGCTTTTTGTATTCTGTCAATATTTTTAGTTGTAATCAGTTGGGAGGTGAGGGGTAGGTAGTGGGAACCAGGATGTAGTAGGTTTGCTCCATCTTAACCAGCCCCAGAAGTCATAAAATGCAGGTTTACCTCTCTGATACCCAGTTTTTTATTTGATAGTCCAAGTGGAATCCAGTCATATAAATTTCACTTGTTAAAGATAGAATCCATTATAATATTTTTAAATGTAAAAAAATTAAGTGTATGTGTGGCATATTAGCTATGTAGTATAATCTATTAAATAATGTTAAATGTGTGGTAAGTGTGCATATTGGAAATAATGGTGTCCCAATGTAGGATGAAAATCATGAGCAGAAGAAAGTCCTTGTTAATGTCACATGGCTAGAAAGAGAACAAGATTCAAACCTAGGTCTTTTCTGTTTACAAATCTGGGCTCATAAACACTACCCCGTGTATGTTAAGAAATAATTTTTTCTCTTACAACTTTAATGTAATATTTAATGGGTCCTGTCATGATAACATGATGTAAGAATTTATGGTTCTTTAAGAGAAGAGCTGAAAAAGGAGGAAATGTCAGTATATCCAATCAGGCATTTGTTTGTAAACACTTTTTGAGCAGTACATGTAAGGTATACATGTTAATATAATGTGTATTACAGTCATGAATCTGTCCTCATGAACTTCATATTGTAATAGAAAAGGTGAATTTGTAAACATATACATAATTAGAAGATACACTAACTTTGCCAGAGCACAAATTATGCTAAGGTTCAGAATTAGGTCAGAATGGCAGATGTTACCTCTCTCTGGAAAGGGAGAGAAAGAGATGCTTTTCTTAAGATCTGGGGCCTAAAGAAGGAGAAACCAGGTGATATGAGAGGGGACATGATCCCATGTAGAAAGACTAGCAGTAAAGTGTCAGGACAAGAGGGAATAAAGGACCAACATTATCACTACTGTCATGGCAAGAAGAGATGAGTGACCAGGGTTATATCAGCTAAGTTGATTGTTACTACATTATCAGTGTTAAGTTCACGAAGGCATTATTTTATGACAAATTTCTGTCGAGCAAGTGGCATCTTTATATATCACCAAAAGTTGAAGTCCAAACACTTCTTCCCACTGCATGTTGGCATTGGAGTGTGCACGGGACACACAATGCAGTCAGGTACTGGATGGAGCAACGCTTTACTCAGAGAAGAAACAGAGCAGGATCAGCTTCTATAAAGGGCATTGTTCTCCCATGGCCACTGGATCCCCCTTGGAGCCAACACAGGAGGTTGGCCTGCATGCACTTTTGTGCTGTAAGACTCCATCCTCCCTTCACAGGGGACAGACATAGCAGTGATGTTGGCCAGGTGCCATATGACATACACACTTAAGCAGAACTAATAGTAACACTGAGGCTGAAATAGGAAGATATTCCCACACAAGGTGATAAGGTCAGCACAGTATGTGAGGGCTCTTTCTCTCTTGATAAAAGAGTTCCAGGCCCTAGCCCATTCTAATCCCAGCAAGAGGGGGCCTGGAAAGACTATAGTATAAGACTGCCTTTCCCAACCATTTCATAGCCTTTTAAGGCTAAAATGTCTTTATAATCATTTATTTAAGCTTTTTTTAAATTAAAAAATTGGTTGAGAATATGAACTTTTTATACTTTCTTGACCACCATGGAAGTCTCAAATGCAGAAACCAGGTATCCTGACAACCAGTCCACAGTTTTTTCTCTTGCAGGTTCTTTTATTCTTGGCCTTTTTAACTTCCAAACAGGAAGTCAAGAAAGAAGAACATAAGGATTATTACCATATTAATTAACATATTATTTCCAATTTGAATATGGAATATGGTCAGGTTCAATTTTCCTTTAAAGGGTCTGACTGAGGACTTGCCATTGCTGTTGCCCTGAATATAAAAATCAAATGCTTATCCTACAATTCTATAGCTATGAACTCCTAGGCAATGAAAAACTGTGACTAAAGGATTTAACTAGCTATTTTCAATGGAATGAATAGATAGCTCATCAGAATAAATATACTTGGGTTTTTTTATAAAGGCTTTATTTTTATTATCCTCTGTAGTTTTGAAAATCCTAACGTAGCTTTCCTCCTTTTCTTGTTAGGTAGCTAGCTATATATTTACCCCCTTGAAAATCCTTTGCCACTTCCCTGAAGGGGATAGAGTCAGTGGACTGAATAGGATTAGCATCAAAAGTCACCACTGCTTTCCCAAACAGAATTTAAAAATCGGATCATTGAATAATAAGGGATTTAAGTCTCAACCAAGCAGGGTATGGAAGGAAATTATTTGGACTTAGACCAATAGAGATTAGAGTGTGATTAGAAACTACCTTGTCCTTTATATCAGATTAAGGACTTGAAAGAGAAGATTTGTGGGAGAAAAAAAGTCAGGTCACAAACTTTTTCACCTGCTTCCCTAAGTAAATCAAAGGGAGATCACTCTTTCCCCATAATTTCAGAGTCTGAGATTACCGACTGGAGCAAAGACAGAGAGGTGAAGGTCTAGCAGTGTAGCAGTGTAAAGATTAATGAAAACTACCTTTGGGAAATAACCACTATAGGAGCCAAGGAACCAAGACAGGTAACCAGTAATAATAACTTCTATATAGATCTTTTATCCTAAGGAATTCCAAAACAGCTTCCAAGGAAGAAAATCCATCATATTCAGCAGAAATCCACTCATCTCTAGAGTAAGGCATTTGTATTTAATACAGCATTCTTAGCAGAGACAAATGAGAGAAAAGGGTTTTTTTCAGCAGAAGGTTAGTTTACATTGTGTAATCAAACTTGAATAAAAGAATTCCTTTTTGATTTTGCTAAGATATTTTGGGGAAAGAAAAAATTGCTTATATAAAATCATTTAAAAATGTTTCCCAATCAAACTGAAGCAGATGTCTGTCTTATCAATAGAGTTTACTAAGAAGGCAATTAGTGATGAGGTAAAATCAGGTAGCATCCATTTAAGTATCAGCAAATGTGAGGAAAAAGATCATTTTTAATTTGCAAAACATTTTACTGACATAAAGAAAAACTTCAAAATAATGTTTAATTTACTTTGTATAATATAAGGTGTTTCCTTTACAAAGATAGTTAACAGTCCTTTAAAATGTAAGCTGTTAATCTATTTGAACAAACTAGAATATGAAGAATTCTTATATTTCTTTCCAAATGTACATCAAGTTAAACCGACATTTGAACAAATTTTCCTCTATCTAAAATGCCACTTATTCTGAAATCTGTAGAAAATTTCAAAGCAGTGGCAAGAATATGAACCTTTTATCTATTGTTAAAGATTCTGATATGGTCAGGTGTCTGTCAGCTTTTTGTTGTTATCTGTCTTTTAGGGAAATGAATTACAGACTTATAGATTTACTTTTTAGATGAAATTCAAGATATGAAATACTGGAAATTATATACATATCAATTTTTGTATAAAGACAAGGATTCTCTTCATAGAGGTAATTACTTGTTCTGTGTTTATTGTGTTATCAATAATTTCAGTTTTATTATAAGGGCTGTGAAAGCATTAATATAATTGGTAACAATTTACTAAACTGTAGTGGAGTAATATTACTCTGAAGTTGGAGAAAGACTGTGTATTGCCAGGTCCATCAGTTTAATTGTATTTATCATAATCAATGTATAACTGAAAAAACTGGATTGATCGGTCATTTACCTAGATTAACTATAAGTATTAACTTCACGTGTAGTAGTTGGGTACTATGTGTATATAATATAAACATGTAGTACTGGCTAGACATAATATAGTCAGTTACAGAGGCTCTTCAATAGCTATTTTTTAAACAACTTTATTGAGGTATGATTGATACACAAAAGGATGTGCATATTTAATGTACACAACTTGATGAATTTGGAGAGAAGTATATATACATGCATGATACCAGTTTATGCCTGAAACATATTCATTGCCTCTAAACTTTTCTTCCCACCCTCTTAATAAGGTTCTTTCCTCAATAACTATCTTGAATCATGCTGTTGTTTACCAACAAGATCACACCTTCCTTTCATTACTTAGAATTTCAATGTAATACCAATAGTCTATTAATAATTCAATAAGTAGTTCTAAATATGAATCATTATTCCATATTGTTCATTTTTCATACAGCACTGTTTCACTCTGAGAAGGAAATTTCATTGCTATCATGATCTGTTAAGTGCCCCCAAATTAGAGCTATTTTAACAACGTCAAACCAAAAAATGAAAGCCTAACACTACCGTGAAAACACTTGTTCATCACTAATCCATTTCACTGGATAACAGCTTCCTATAAGAGAACGAGGAAGATGAATTGTTTTAGAACAGTGCCTAGGACATAGTAAGAGTCAAATAAATTGTTGGCAAATGTTATTATTCCTTTTCATCTTAGTTTTTATTTTCCATTTTAAAATTAGGGATCTGAATACATAGCTCATTGGGTGTCTTTTGGAACAAATAAGTTAATGCATGTATCTTAATTCTCATACTTCTTGAATTATATTAACTAATAAATAATAAGATATAGTTTGATTAAAACCTACTGTTGGTTTCTTTCTGGATAAAAGGAGGCATCAATTGGCATCTTTTTTAGTGAGATTCTTATGAATGTGTTGGATTTGAGCATGATGGCAGTGAATGGGGATAGTGTGTGATATGGAGATACATGCCTACAGAGCCTGGGACAGGTGTTTGTTTGAAGTTGTCAATAATTCCTTCACAGGGAATTGTGTCCACAGTGTCCTTCACAGGAAATTGTGAAGGACAATAATATTAGCTGTAAAACCTGATATGATAAGGCAAAATGATGGGAAGTCTCCAAAGTCAGTTAAGCAGCTTGGATTTTTCCATATTTTATTTATTTTGAGGGAGGTGACTTTTTCCTTTGTAAAATTTCACATGGTTATTTAGAAAATCAAAGTTTCAAATGTTTTGAGGATTGAATTGATTGAGCAGAAAATCACCATGATGATTTAAAAGTTTTAAAAGGTTATAACAAAAAAGACATTGAAAAACAAAAGAGAGCTTAGGACTATACCTTACAGAGCATTATATAGTATGAAAAGTATTTGTTTTTTTTATCAGATTGTACATCTGCAGCAAGAAAAAATGTATTTCAGAGATTTCATAGGTTATTTGGAATCAAATCATCACATGCTATGTATTTAAAACTTCAAACACACATATATGTGTTAGAAAAAGAAAGGAAGTATTGTCAGACATGGGACCAAAAAGAAAAGTGGATCAGAAAATTTGCTTATTTGGGATATTTTGCTATTGTCCTAAATTCTAGGGCTGGTTATTCTGATTAATATTGAGAAGCTGATGAAATGACTTCCCTAGAATCTTGACTAGACTAGAAACCCATCTGTCTTACTTGGCTTAGTTATAGTCCTGCCTGGAGGCAAAGGATAGATAACCTGAAATAGAGTAAGAGACCCAAAGGAGAGGATTAAATTACTAGATTAGTGGTGACTGTATGCTCCCTTGAAGGTTTGTGAAATTGCTCATTTCCATGGGAAAAGATATGTTTTTCTCAGTAGCCTTGAATTTTAGTAGGAGAACAAATCCACTAGTTTCTTTTTAAATGCCCATTAAAACCACTGGAGCAAATACTCTTTCAAGGAGAATATTTTTGTTCCAGAGTAGAAATGTTAAATTACCATTATGAAAAGTCTCTCTTTCTCTCACCTCCACCTCTCCTTACCCCCTTTTCCCTTTCTCCCCTCTGCCTGCTCTCATTCTTTCCTACTCTCTCTCTGTCTTTTCTTTCCCTACAAATATTTTGAAATACTTCACTAGTATTTTTCCCCTAACATATTTTTCCAGGTGTTTTTATTAGATTGCTTAGCGGTAAAAGAACATCTTTTAAAAAATTAAAAACACACTCCTTTGAATTTGAGGCCCACTATCTTATTTACCTGGATTCTTTTTCTTTTACTGTAACAAAAGGTTTTAAACATAAAACAAAACAAAACTATATTTTCAAAAATAATCCCATATAACTATAAAATACTGCTCTGTGCTTCATAGTTTGGAAATGGCTTTTAAACTTAGTCTTCTTTACACTGTTTAATCTCTCCTTTACTTTTACCTAGAAAGCTTTCTTTACACTTGTGAAAAGGTTTTTTTTTTTTTTTATGAGACCATGAACTCAAAGGATATCAATTCTTTTTAAACTGGAAAGGGTCTAATGCAAAGGGTTTCATTTCATGATTTTCCTTTCTGTATTAATTAGCACTTAAAATGAAGTAATTCTATTAAAATGTAGTATGAGTATTTTCAAGAGAAAATAGAAATTCATTAATTATAGTTATGTTTAGATGTTTCTATTTTCAAGGAAAATTTGTGAATTTAATGTCACTCATGAGAATTCAGAACCATCTAATTGCTCTTCACATCACCCATTGTGTTCTCTGCCTTTCTTTAGATTACTCCTTCTGTATGGAATATTCATCCCCATCTATCCCATCCATCTTTCATTGCCCTACTCCGAATACCACCTCTTTTATGTGTGGTGTTTTTCTTAAGACCTCTCCTCATAACCTCTGTTGAATATGACATAGTCCTTTCTTCTCAATTTTCAAAGCACTTTATCACTGAGTTTCTTTTAGCCTTGGAATATCTGTACATGTAATAAGTCATATCTCTTCTACAGACTGTAAACTCCTTGAAGGCAGGGACAGTTTCATATTTATATAGGTACAGCTGAGAACTGGATGTTCAGTGTCATGTGTGTATGTGTTTAATGAATGGATGAATGGATAAAATAACCTTATTCCATATCTGGTACATTGAGGTTTTATGTCTTACAAAGCCTCTTTTAATTATAAACTGAGTCATAAGGGATGTACTTTGGTCTTTCTTCTCATTCTCTCTGAAATGAGGTAAGAGGCATATTTTAATGATACATGCTTGGTTAAATATGTTTCCTTTTAGCCGAGCCATCCTTGTTAAAACAAAACTCATCAGTGTAACTAGTGAAAGGTGTAGCCTAAATATATAAGGATACCAGGCATGAAAAATTCTAATTTCCTCTAGATTCATATAACAAGAAAAAAACCCAACTAATTATGATATCATAACAGCTAGCACTTTTTTTTACAGCACTTACACTGTGCCAGACATGGTTCTATGCTCTATGCATATGAAACCCATTTATCCTCAAAAAAGCTGTGTGAAGAAACTGAATCACAAAAATCTCATGGTACAACCCTAAGGTCATACACCTAGCAAGTATTAGAACCAGGGTCTGGACCCAGCTAATGTGGTTCCAACATCCATACTTTCAAGCATCATGTTATAGTGCTTCCTAATGGTAAGCAAGGGAACATAATAAAGTCCCAGTAAAATATGCACAGTACATTTAAAATCTGAGCTTTTGGTAAATACTACCACTATAATCCAGATTACCACTATGTAATCCAGATAAAGCTAAGTTATGTCTATTTTTGAAGAATTCAAAGTTTGCTTTCTTTAAAGGTTAGTGATTATAAAATATAAGTTAAGATGAATATATAAACTTTTAATAAATATTTTATAGAGATATAAATATTTTATAAAATATTTTAGCCAAGGTTTACTAATATTTTCTTAATATATTCCCTTTCTGTTTCATCCTGGATCTATCTTATCCTTGTTTCTCTTACACTGTGAATGTCCTTTGTAATAAAGTTTCAGAATATAGTATCTATCATTGAAATGTTTTATTATTCAAAAGGCATTTCCATGTCCTTGTGGAATACTGTATATATATATATATATATATACATATATATATTTATTTATTTATTTATATGAAAACCTCATAAAATGGTAATAAATTTATCAGGACATATTCAGACCATAAAATGCAGACACTTTGGGGACAGTAAAAGACACTGGAATCTGGCAAACATTTTCTTTTTCTCCAGTTATCTGCGTGATGAAATGCTCACCCCAACTAGTGTAGTTACTATCTGTCAACATAGAAAGATGTTACAGAATTATTGCTTATATTCTCTGTGCTATACTTTCATCCCTGTGACTAATTTATATTATGATTGAGATTTTGTGCCTCTTTAGCCCTTCACCTCTTTTAGCTACCTACCCCAACTTTTCCCAGCTGGTAACTGCCAGCTACTTCTCAGTGTTTATTGCTGTTTTCTTCATTTGTTTTATTTTTAGATTTCATATACAAGGGGAATTACATGGTATTTGTTTTTCTCTGCCTGGCTTATTTCACTTAGTATAATACCCTCTAGGTTCATCCTTTTGTTGCAAATGGCAAGATTTCTTTCTTTTTTACAGCTGAATAATATACCATTGTATCTATGTACCACACCTTTAACCATTCATCTACTGATGGACACTTCCGTGGCTTCCATATCTTGGCTATGTAATGTAAATAATGTAAATAATGCTGTGATAAACAGAGTGGGGCATGTATCTTTTCGAATCAGAGATGGTTTTTTTTGGGTAAATTCCCAGAAGTAGAATTGCTGGGTTGGATGGTATTTCTAGACTTAGTTTTTTGAGGATGCTCCATACTGCTTTCCATGGTGGCTGCACCCATTTACATTCCCACCAACAGTGTAGAAGGGTTCCCTTTTCTCCACATCGTCACCAACACTTGTTACTTCTTGTCTTTGGCTAGTGGCCCTTCTGACTAATGTGAGGTGATATCTCATTGTGGTTTTGATTGGCATTTCCCTGATGATTAGTGATGTATAACATCTTTTCATGTGCCTGTTGGCCATGTGTATTTCTTCTTTGGAAAAATGTCTATTCAGGTCCTCTGCCCATTTTTTAATTGGGTTGTTTTTTCAGTGTTGAATCCTCCAAGTTCTTCATATATTTTGGATGTTGGCCCCTTGTTTGATATATCATTTGCAATTATATTCTTCCATACTGTTGAAGGTTTCCTTTGCTGTATCAAACCTTTTTTAGTTTGACATAGTTCCACTTGTTTACTTTTGCTTTTGTTTCTCTTGCCCAGGAGGACATATCCAGAAAAACATTACTTATACTTATGTTCAAGAGATTTTTGCCTATGTTTTCTTCCAAGAGTTTTATGGCTTCATGTCTTACATTTAGGTCTTAGATCCATTTCAAGTTAACTTTTGTGAATGGAATTAGACAGTAATCCAGTTTAATTCATGGACCTGTCTAGTTTTCCCAACACCAATTATTGAAGAGATTTTCTTTTCCCCATTGTATATTCATGGATCCTTTATAATATATTAATTGACCATATATGTGTGGGTTTATATCAGGGCTCTCTATTTCTCTATTCTGTTCCCTTGACTATGGGTCTGTTTTTGTACCAGTACCATACTGTTTTCATTACTGTAGCTTTACAATATAGCTTGAAATCAGGGAGAGTAATACTCCCAGCTTTGTTCTTCTTTCTCAGGATTGCTTTGGCTATTTGGGGTCTTTTGTGGTTCCATATGAATTTTAGGATTATTTGCTATAGTCAATGTAAAAAGTTATTGGTATTTTGATAGGGAGTGCACTGAATCTGTAAATTGCTTTGGGCAGTATGGTCATATTGACAACATGAATTCTTCCTATCCATGACCACATGATAGATTTACATTTCTTTGTGTCTTTAATTTCTCTCATGAGTATCTTATAGTTTTCAGAATGCAGGTCTTTCCCCTCCTTGATTAGGTTTATTCCTAGGTATTTTATTGCTTTGATGCAATTGTAAACAGGATTTTTTTCCTTTCTTCTGGTTTGTTATTAGTCTATAGGTAATAAATTTATCAGTATATTTTCAGACCATAAAATGCAGATAGTTTGGGAACATTGAAAGACACTGGAATTTGTCAAACTTTTAGACAGGAGACTGAGATCCAAAGAGGTTCCAACTTGCCCAAAGTCATTCAGCAGTAAGTGACATGATGATTAAGTGAAATCACTGAAGGCAATTTTTTAACAGAATCCTGCAAAGTAGTTAAGCTGAACTCACTCTCCTTTGAATACTTTATAACCTTTCCTAGTTTGTCAGTTTCTCTGACTTACATGTTAAAATTGTTTTGTTTTCTTTGTCACAGAAGTATAACCACATTATCCCAATTCTGGTTACCATGTAAGTGTACCACTTATGCTTAGAACATATGATTTTCCACACAACTTTTATTATTTAACTTTATGGTACAATGAAGTAGATAAATATATATGAATACATCAGTATACACAGTTAATTCTCAATGTGGACATTAAGGAAATTAAACATAAATATGCATATTTATACAAAGTAAAAAATACTAATATTATTTATATTTTGAACTTAAATTCAAGCTTGAGTCTGATAGTCTGTAAATTCCAATTGAAATTACCAAAGCCCACGTGAAAAACTGAAAATTATGCTGCTTTTTAATTCAGCCATTTTCCAAACCCCTGTCAGAAAGCTGCTGCCTGATTGACCATGTGCCCTGACTAACATTCAACATCAGTTAAGGAGAGATGCCTAAACTTTCTGAGGAAGTGAAATTTACATTATTTTTCTTTTTTTCTTGCATAGTGCATAAAAAAGGGTGTTTCCTAGAAGGAATTTTACCTTAATACATACCTTGAGAAAAAATTTTCAAACTGAAGCATGCCAATTCTATGATAAAGGATAGAAAGCAATGGAATGTGGTGTATAACTAGGGATAATTTGCTGGGAAATGACATATTTTAGTGAAATATAACTCATCAGAATTATAAATTTCTGCTATTTGGACAAGAAAGAAATTTTATATGAACTATTAAACAGAATAACCAAATTAAGAAGACAGTACTTTTAGCTTAAACTTTAAAAAGCACCAAAATATTGGAACTCCCCAATAATTGATATTTTGTAGAAGACTTTTATATATTGAGAGTGAACAGGAGCCATTTAAAGAGTTTTCTTCACATAGATTATGATTGTAGGTAAAATTGACAAAAGCGTATTCTTTGTATCTTATGTATATGTATCTGAATATATCTTCCACTTTCTTACTCATGCCACCGTACTGGTTTTCGTGGCTCAAGCCTGCTTATTAGTGATGCCATTTCCTTCTTAGACCCCACAATCCTTTCTCTTTCTTCCCCTAACATGATCTTAATTTCTACCAGCCTGTGATGTCTATCAAATGACCACTGTTGAGCTGGTTGCAATGTCTTTTGGTTATTTATGTTAGGAAATTTATACGGATAGTTAAGCAACTAAAATAAATATTCACCTATATAACTTAATTAAAATGCAATTTCTCCTAATATCTCTAGATTTTAAAGTAGAGTATTATTTTCTACTTGTAAGCATGACTAAAATTAACTTCTTATTAAATGAAATCACCATAATGGTTCTTTTTTCATTTGAATTTTGAGTAAATGGTGACTAGATTTGGTTTTTACATTCTTTTTCTGCATAGATTATATGGATGTAAGTTTACATAAGCAAGATTTGTACTGTACATTGTACTGTATAAAGACAATATGGAAGTGACTGAGTGTACTTTTAATAAACCGAATGCAGGTACTAATGGTTACAGTACTCTGTCTTATTTAAAAAGTCATTAATTTATATTTCTTCCTTGTTTATGACGGCCATCAATCTTCTGCTACTAAATAATCTAGGTTACTATAACAAATATCTCATATTCCCAATCTCTCACAAGGTGAATATTATTGCATTTCATGATGGTTAAAAGGTTTGTTAAGATCTTTGCCCTCAAGGAGTTACAAATCATAAGGGACCTAAACCTTTCTGTTATTAAGATAAACAATCATTCATTTTTAATATTACTTTGAGAAAAGAACATTCTTAAAGTAGATACTAAGAAAGACAGAATTAAGCTATTTTTAGCTTTGTTCTCTTCACTTTTCCTCTTCCATTCTATCTCAACTAAGTCTTCCTCTGGCTTTTGCAAACCCTTCCTCCAAACCAATCATTATGGCACAGAATACTCCATTATTATTATTCTTTGTTTTCTCATACTCATCATTTTCCGCCATTTTACTACTGCTAATGGTAGTAACAGTAAATCCATACCTAAGGTCTCCTCTCTTTTTGCTTTCACCAATTACCTACTTCTTAAAGATTACTTTTAGCTAAGAGCTATAGCAATATTTCCCTCCTCTCCATCTCCACCTCCTTTGGCTACTTCCTGTTTATCTTAATATTCCCTGATACTCATTTTCCAATATCCAGTTATCTAAAGTAAAAAACCCTATGCTCAGTAGTCTCCCCAAATCTTGAAAATCTGAATTTGAAGAGCTGCAATAATAAATAGGAATAGACTACAACAGGGTAGACTCAAAGTATGAGATAAAGAATTGAGCTTCCACTTAGAGCTGATTAAATTAAGCTCAAAACCTTCCTAAAGCTATTATGGTCTATGACTTTCAGAAATGGCATAGAAAAGTAAAATCAATCATTTAAAGAACATTGATTGAACATCACTTAATGCAAGGGAATATGCTCATGCTTGAAATGCAGTGGTGGAGTAGAAATCAATTCCTCACTAAGCACAGAAACTAAGTATTTTGGGCCCTTATGGTTCTATGTCCAATGACAATCTTCCTCATTTCTGGTGCAAATTTTTTTTATTGTTCTCATTGTGAACATACTTTCTCCCTTCTGCTGCTCACATCATCAGATAATATTTCAGCCACAATTGTGTAATATTGGTATTGTTTCTCTTACCTTGCATAACTGTATTGAAATGTAACTATACACACAGTATACATTTTATATATAAATATATATGCATCATACATATTTTTAATAGTAGCTATGTGCTCTAAAACCTCTTCAGAGGAAAAAGAGGCAGAACAGTTGTTTTCATAAAACCAGGTCAATAACCATTGTATAACAAAAGGTATTTTTAATAACTTCACACAAGTTTAGTTACTTCATAAATTGTGAAAGGCAGAAAAGCCTTGTGTGTCTCATAGAAGAAGTCCTATATATTATTCAACTCTTTCTATTATGACTCAACTCTTCAACTTTTAGGGAAATCCTTAGTCATATCTTTGAGTGATTCAAATCTATCTCAGCTAATCTGGTATGGTACCATTTATTTTTATTTTGATTAAATCAGTATTTTGTATAATTTTGGCAAGGTCATTTCTGAAATTAACTTTGCTCATATTAAGAAATGGCTTCAAGAGATTATTTCAAAACACTCTATAGTCCCCATATATAAAGCATATAATTACCTCAGAAAACTTACCCAACAGTGAATTTGAATAATGAATGTTACCAAGAAATATCAGAACACAGGTTTTGGCTGGAAGTTTCTAAGGTCAACATGAAAACAAAAAAAGAAAAAAATATATATCAGACAGTGAAATTCTCTGTCTATATGAGAAATAATTGAATTTATTTCCTACCCTGATGCTTTTCATCTGATGGGAAGACCTGATTTACAATGTATTATCTGATGTTTTCCAAAAAATTCATTTAGTATAAGTGCTATGGCCATCAAAGCTTAGAGGTAATAAATGGTAAAGATAAGACAGTTGATACAATTTTTAGAGCTTTCTTGGTGTCATTTAGAGATGGGAATTATGAGTTGTGATTTCATATTCGGAACTGTGTTGATAAAATAGATTTTTCACAGCTACAGATTTAATGTATTAATTATTCTCAATCCTTTGATATAAGTATGAAAGAAAAATTTAATGTGAAAATAATCTCATATATTTTTATTTGAATGAATTGAAATTATTTGGAGCAACATTATTAGCTTTACTAAGTATAATAAGCATCAAAGTAATTTATGGTATTGAAAAAAATTATGTCATTTAAAAATACAGATGGTTGTTTAAACACAAATCAAATATACTATCATGTGTTTTAAAATGTGCTTATTTATTTTTACAATTTGATTTTTAGAGTGACTTTTCCCCCCAAGTTCTCTATGATATGGCACAATTAGTTTGTTATCAAAAGGAAAAAAAAACGTTCTTCTGAAATTCAAATATTATTAAGCTTTCGATTTAATGTTTTGCAATTTTAAGTACTCTTAGACATCATAGGTAGACTATATTGTATTGAGATCTTCCTTCTTCATTAAACATATTTTATACCTTATGAAAAGTATGTCTTCTATAGGGATTGCTCACCACTTAACTGTAGTAGATTTCCCATCTTTCATTTATAAGAAAAATGAAACCAGTAATTTAGAAAATATCATTGCACTCAATATCTGTAGTTATGGCAACTTTAGATTTTTCTCATCTCTGAAAATATAATATGTGATTGTTAAATAATTAATTGGCAAAACTAGAAATATGATAGTATACTATATCTTATATGAAAAAAAACAGATAGCATCTGGCAAACCAACCATTACCAACTAGGATTTTGAAACCCTATTTCAGAGTACCAGTCTCCTGATATTTTCAATTTTTAACCAATTGCTTGGGCATTGTTCAAGCAGGCATGCAGAGTTGGAGCAAAACATTTGAGCCTGAGTTTAAAACACCTATGAAATTGCAAAAGATTTTTTTCCCCTTCTTGAGAATTTAATTAGAAAGAATCTGCCATACACCCAAAGAATTCTTCACTCAAAATGTATTAGTCTTTGGCATAATTAGAAGCAGAGATGATAATTAGGAATGTCATTACGTGAATGTCTCCTTTAATAGTTTTCTGTAAGTAACTTCCTTCAAAGAAGAAAATAATATGGAATTCCCTACTTTAATTTATGGCTTCTTTACAACCAAACAGAAAAATTGAAGAAGTTTACTACTAGGCAAGAAGTTACTACTATAATGCTGTATTTGTTTATAATTCAAAAACAAATACCAGAATTTGCCATCTCAAGGAGCAGCAAGTATTTTGACACAAATTAGATGTTACTTCCCTGTTCAGAACCCTCCAAAGGCTCCCATCTCATTCAGAGTAAAAGCCAATGTCCTTACAAAGGCTTTCAAAGCCCTTTATGCTTTACCCTCATTTGTCCCTTAGCAATATCTCTGTCCCCTCTTCCTAGCCACACTTAGCTCTTAGTTATTTTGCATTCAGTTCTGTATCGTACTATGGCTGCAAAACATAGTTGTTTTACTCCATTAAGTTTTGGGGTAGTGTTTATTACAGTCAGAGATCCTGATGGTCATTAATTTAGAAAGAGCACTGCAAGGATGGCTTACTACTCCTCCGTGATGTCTAGGGTTTCATTAGAAGATATTAGGGGCCTCAAAAGAATCATCTGAAGGCTGGTTCACTTACATATCTGACAACTGATGACTACTTGCAAAGAGTCTTATTTCTCTTCGCATGGCCTTTTCTGTGTAATCCTTACATGTGGGATGGTTGGGATTCCCCACAGTGTGAATGTCCTAAGAGAGAAAGAGCCATGAAGAAACCATTTTTTCTATTGTGACTTATCTTTGGAAAACATGTAGCATCGCTTCCTCCACATTTTATTCATTAAAGCAATTACAACATCTGGACCAAGTAAAAGGCTAGGACCTAAAACAGTTATTTTCAAGGTTACATATGACCTTGGTTACATTCGTTTATCTTACTTGACAAGTCAAAAATATTTGGCACATAATTTAGCACTGAAAGAAGAAGCTACTGCTATTGGGCTATGTTTAGTTACAGAGGTGGAAAATTCTCTTTAAGATCACAGATTCACCTTATTTTGCTCTTTTTTTAAAGTCCTTTCAACCACTAAGATTGTCTACTATACTTACAGTTACTTATATTATTTTTCTTAACAGAACATATTCCTTATGTTTAAATGGCTAAGATATAAGAAGTGGAAAGGACATTTAGATCATCAATTATTAGTCATTTCCTTTCCAGCTCAGGAAACTGAAGCCCCATGAGAATACCAAAGACAATATATAAATGGTGCATTTGCCTATTGTTTGAATTGAAAATGTAAGACTTTGAGATGGTATATATTCAGAAAATTAGGAGATAAGATTCAGTGAGGAGCTAAACATATGTGTGTGCTAAAGGGTAATAATGGAGAAAATTTTAAATAACTTTTTTCAAGAGGAAAGAACTTCTCAAGCAAAGTATAAAACTCGGAAGTCTTCTAGAAAAACATTTATTAAAAAGTTAGCACATAAAAAGGTAAATGTCTAATGTAAAATATAAAGTTAGCAAAGTTAAATTATAATTAAAGAGTGGGATAAAATATTTGTGACATAGGACTAATGCTTCAAACATACCATTCAAGAGCAAACAGGCAAATTAAACAGGAAACAGTACAAATGACTAATAAACACAGGAAAGATTTTAAATTTGTTAAATCAATGCCATTTAACAGTTTAAATTATATAATACTTATCATTAGTAGTGACAAGGAAGAAGATACTGTAAACTGTTTTCAATTGATTTCAGACTTGGGAATTCAACTTGGAAGTGTACCGCAATTTGAAATGCATATACTGTTAGAGAGTGTCATCAGCATCATGGCTGTATGAGTTCCTTTTATCTCTCCTCTTTGATAAACAACTAATTGGATTCCCATAATCATAACCACAGTGCTTTTGCACATTATAGCAGGACATCTGACAGGTTTCTACCCACCCACCAACCCAACAGTTGGCAGGTAGATCTTTAGCCCCTGCTGAGGTTCTAAGGGATTTGGTAAGACTACCCCATTCTCACTCACTGGGTAAAAGAAACTGGAGAGTACAGAACTGGGTGGATACTCACAGGCAATAGAGAATTTGTGTGGGTCCATGTTGCCTGATGGGAGAATCTGACAGCATCAGAGTGGGATAGAGACACTTTTGGAGGAACTCACCAAGGTGGCTCCCTTCCCCAGGGAAATACTACAAGGCACTGGCCTTTTGATGGAAATAGTGGCAACCTCGGCCATGGAGGAGGTAGAGAGCTAAAGTGATATGTGACTACCTGGCTGTTCCAGGTGTGCAGGTTGTAGCTGGAGGTACCTGTTTCTTTCTAGCAGCATGAAAACTTCTAAGGCAGGACCTCTTTGGGAAGAGGGAAAGCAAAGAGAAGGAGGCAGATAAGAATATCAAAAGGCATTGAAGGAATGTTTCCTGCTGAATGCCTTGTGACTTCATCAGGAGGTCCACCCACAGACCCCTGGATGTGACCACTTGAGGATTCCCCCACCAGGTAATGGATACCATCAAAACCCTATCTCTAAGCTCACACCTCCCCTGACTCTGCTGCCAGCTCTGCACCCATCAGAGCCAGCTCTGGTAGAAACCACAGATTTGAGTTATAGCAGCAACTTATGGAATACAAAAGAAATTTTTCTAATAGCCAGTCTGTTAAATTGTAAGATTCAAATTAAAAATAAAACCTAATTAAGGAAGGTGTCTGGTACTTCAAATCTGAAAGTAGAAATGTATATCTTCAAATCCACAGAATATCAAGGAAATATGATGTTATGAAAATAAATAGTTCTCCAGCTCAAAGGCATGGCATATTGAAATCTGGTAAAGAATTAAACATAGATATTACAAAGAAATTCAACAGGCTACACGAAAACTCAGAAAGGAAATTCAGTGAACTCAGAAATAAAATTAATGAACATAAAGAGTTCTTTATCAAAGAGATTGAAATTCTAAAAATTGGCCAAACAGAAATTCAGAATTCAGTGAATGTGGTGAAGAATGCAATAAAAGCATCAGTAACAGGGCCAGCCTGATGGAAGAAAGAGTTAAGTGGCTTGGTGAATAGGAATACAGAAACAATTCAGTCAGGAGAGAAGAGAGAAAGTAGGTTATTAAAACGTGAAGAAACCCTACAAGAGCTATAGGATTCAATCAGAAAGGCAAATATAAGACTAACTGGTATACCAGAGGGGAAGAGTGGAAGAAAGGGGCAGCAAGTTTTATTTAAATAAATAATAGCTAAGAACTTCCCAAACCTGGGGAAGGAATTGGACATCCAAGTTCACAAAGCTAATAGAATGTCCTATTATATTAATGCAAAAAGACCTTCTCCAAGACATATTGTGATCAAACCATCTGAATAAAATGCAGCAGTGGAAAAATTAAAGTAACCTACAAAGAAGTAAATTGTTAAAAATTGCCAGCCAAGAATACTTTATCCAGCAAAGTTATCCTTCATATATAAAGGAGAAATAAAGACTTTCTCAAATAAACAAATTCTAAGGGAATTCACTACCGCCAGACCTGCCCTGCAAGAATACTGAAAGGGTTTCTTCAAGCTGAAATGACATTTAATCAGTGACACAGAGTCATATGAATGTATACAACACTCTGATTCAAGTGAAAAATAAGATTAGAAAACTATGACTCCATATACTAAAGTGGTTAACACTAATGAAGAAAAAGTATTAAAAAATAACTATAGCTATTATAATTTTTTAACTAATACACAGCATAAAGGCAAATTGTGACATCAAAAATAAAAAACAGAAGGAGTAAAAGAGTAGAAACTTTACAGACAAATGAAGAAACATTGCTACCAGTATAAAATAGACTGTTTTTATCTATAAGATGTTTTATGTAAGCTTCATATAACCACAAAGCAAAAATCAAGAAAATTTTTTTCACAACCATAAAAATTCACATAATATAGAAAGGGTGTGTGGGGGGTGGCATCTGAGCATACCACCATGGAAAACCACCAATTTGCAAATGTGGGCAGAAGTAAGGAAAAAGAAACAATGTAGATATAAAACAACAAGAAGTAAAATAAGATGGAAGTGGTAAGACATTTATATCAATAATCATTCTAAATGTAAATGGATTAAATTTACCAATTGCAAAGCACAGAGTGGCTAGATAGATTAAAGCAAGATCCAACTATAGTCTCCTAAAGGGATTATAATTTCAGATCTAAAGAGACACTTAGGCTCAGAGTGAAAGGATGGAAGAAGATACTCTATGCAAATGGAATCAAAAGAAAGTGGGTATAGGCTTACTTTTACCATAAAAAATTAGACTTCAAGCCAAAAACAGTAAAAAGAGACAAAAGAGGTCCTTATAAAATGAGAAAAGGGACAATAAAGAAGAATATATAACAATTTTAAATATATATGAACCCAACATTGGAACACCTAAATATATTAAGCAAAACTAATGGATCTGGAGGGGAAAAAAGATAATAGTTGGAGGGGACTTCAATATCCCTGTGGCTAAAATTGCAATATTTCCAGAATCTCTCACCTGGCCTTAGTGCATCTCCGTATCAGTAGGTGTTTCAAAGGGGTGAAGAGAAGCATTTCATTTCTTTATCAATACGTAATTACAAGGGTGAGTGAGGGCATATCTGACCAGAGTTTGTAAAAACAGAGTAAAATGGTGACTACCAAGCAATGGGGTCAGGGGATAGGATGGATATTGTTTAAGGGCACAAACAAGCAGCAGACAGTAAATAAGCCCTAGAGATCTAATTACAAATGCACAGTATAGTAAATATAAGCAATATTGTTTTCTAATCAAACTTTCTAAGAGGGACTTCCGGGAAGATGGCGGTGTGAGCAGGGCAGCAGAAATCTCCTCCCAACACTATATTTATCTACGAAAACACAACAAATACATCTGTTCATAAAAGAGAGACGAGAATACACAGGAAAGCGCACAGCATGCAGCTACACCTGAGAGGGCTCGGCACCCCAAGAGGTGGGTAAAATATGGAACCGCGACCCAGCGGGACCCAAGCACTCCCCCACCCCAGCTCATGGGCGGGAGGAGAGGATTCAGAGCCGGGAGGGAGTGGAAGTTCACCCCGCGAAGTAGCCAGCCCCAGTGATCTGCGCAGGGAGCACTGACCCACATTGCGCAGTGCAGCGGAGATGGGAGAGATAGAGGGGCAGGATCTGGGCGGGAACGCGCCAGGGTGCTTGCAGCTGGCTCCTGGGAAGGAAGAAAAAAAAAATAGCACGCGCTTTCTTCAGAGACAGGAGCCCAGCGGAGGAGCCGGATCGCCCCAGCACACTCAGCCCAGCAGGCTGGGAGTCCTGGGGAGTTTCAGACGCCTTAGCTGGCGACTAAGGAAGCGTAGCCATACTTACACTTCTCACTGAGATCAACAGCCTCCTATTCGTTCCCACCCCTGCCAGAGCGATAAAGGGCCCTGAGGAGCGGCACAGCCACCGCTGCGGAATAGTGGGGCAATAGCGCCACCTACAGCAGTCCCACAGAATCGGTGGGTGGTTTTTTTTGTTTTGTTTTGTTTTTTCTTTTCTTTTTTTCTTTCTTCCTTTCTTCTTTTTCTTTTTCTCTTTTTAAAGCCTTAAAGAGCCCAGCTGACATACGTGGCAACTACCAGTGACCAATTCTATAGCCATGAAAAGACAGAGGAATATGGTTCAGACCAAAATCAACCAGACAACCCCAGAGAGGGAGTCTGAAGGGATGGAAATGCACAGTCTTCCTGAAAAAGAATTCAGAATAAAAGTCATAACCATGCTGATGGACCTACAGAGAAATGCACAAGAGCTGAGGGAGGAAGTGAGGGAAGTGAGGAAAGACAATGCAGAAATCAGACAAGCGATCGAGGGGCTTAACAGCAGACTGGATGAGATGCAACAGACTGTTAATGGAAAAGAAAACAGAGAACAGGAATACAGAGCAGCTGAGGCAGAGAGAGATAAAAGGATTTCTAGGAATGAAAGAATATTAAGAGAACTGTGTGACCAATCCAAATGGAACAATATTCGCATTATAGGAGTACCAGAGGAAGAAGAGAGAGAAAAAGGGATAGAAAGTGTCTTTGAAGAAATAATTACTGAAAACTTTCCCGTGCTGGGGAAGGAAATAGTCTCAAAGTCCATGGAAGCCCACAGATCTCCCAACACAAGGGACCCAAGGAAGACAACACCAAGACACATAATAATTCAGATGGCAAAGATAAAAGATAAAGACAGAGTATTAAAGGCAGCTAGAGAGAGAAAAAAGATCACCTACAAAGGGAAACCCATCAGACTATCATCAGACTTCTCAACAGAAACCTTACAGGCTAGAAGAAAATGGCATGATATATTTAACGTTATGAAACAGAAAGGCCTCAAACCAAGAATATTGTATCCAGCATGATTATCATTTAAATATGACGAAGGGATAAAACAACTTCCAGACAAATGAAAGTTGAGAGACTTTGACTCTCATAAATCACCACTACAGGATATCTTAAATGGACTGCACTAGAGGGAAGCACCCCTAAAGCTAAAAAGATGTCACCAGAGAAAATAAAATCATAGCAAAGAAAGCAGACCATAAAAATACTAACTAAAGGCAAAGAATAAAACACCTAGTATATAAAGAATGGAAGAGGAAGAATAAGAAGGGAGAGAAATAAAGAAACATCAGACGGTGATTAGAATAACTTAAAAGGAAAGTTAAGTTAGATTGTTAGATAGTAAAGAAGCATACCTTGAACCTTTGGTAACCACGAATCTAAAGCCAGCAATGGCAATAAGTACATATCTATCAATAATCACCCTAAAGGTAAATGGACTGAATGCACCAATCAAAACACACAGAATAACAGAATGGATAAGAAAGCAAGACCCACCTATATGCTGCTTACAAGAGATTCACCTCAAACCCAAAGATATACACAGACTAAAAGTGAAGGGATGGAAAAATATATTTCATGCAAACAACAAAGAGAAAAAAGCAGGTGTTGCAGTACCTATATGAGAAAAAATAGACTTCAAAACAAAGAAAGTAGCAAGAGATAAAGAAGGACATTACATAATGATAAAGGGGTCAGTCCAACAAGAAGATATAACCATTATAAATATATGTGCACCCAACACAGGAGCGCCAGCATATGTGAGACAAATACTAACAGAATTAAAGGAGGAAATAGCAGCAATGCATTCATCTTAGGAGACTTCAACACACCACTCACTCCAGAGGACAGATCAACCAGACAGAAAATAAGTAAAGACACAGAGGCACAGAACAACACACTAGAACAGATAGACCTAACAGATATCTACAGAACTCTACACCCAAAATCAAGAGGATACACATTCTTCTCAAGTGCACATGGAACATTTTCTAGAATAGACCACATACTAGGCCACAAAAAGAACCTCAGTAATTTCAAAAATATTGAAATCCTACCAACCAACTTCTCAGATCACCAATGTATAAAACTAGAAATAAATTTTAGAAAGAAATCAAAAAGGCTCACAAATACATGGAGACTTAACAACACTCTCCTAATTAATCAATGGGTTAACGACCAAATCAAAACAGAAATCAAAGAATATATGGAGACTAATGACAACAACACAACACAAAGCCACAACTTCTGTGGGACGCAGAAGAGGCAGTTCTAAGAGGAAAGTATATTGCAATCCAGGCCTATTTAAAGAAGAAAGAACATTCCCAAATGAATAGTCTAAAGACACAATTACTGAAATTGGAAAAAGAAGAACAAATGAGGCCCAAAGTCCCTAGAAGGAGGGACATAATAAAGATTAGAGAAGAAATAAATAAAATTGAGAAGAATAAAACAATAGAATGAATCAATGAAACCAAGATCTGGTTCTTTGAAAAAATAAACAAAATAGGTAAACTCCTAGCCAGACTTATTAAGAGAAAGAGAGAATCTACACACATAAACACAATCAGAAATGAGAAAGGAAAAATCACGACGGACCCCACAGAAATACAAAGAATCATAAGAGAATATTATGAGAATCTATATGCTAACAAGCTGGAAAACATAGAAGAAATGGACAACTTCTTAGAAAAATACAACCTTCCAAGACTGACCAAGCAAGAAACAGAAAAACTAAACAGACCAATCACCATTGATGAAATCGAATTGGTAATCAAAAAACTACCCAAGAACAAAACCCACGGACCTGATGGATTCACCTCTGAATCCTAGCAGACATATAGAGAAGAAATAACACCGATTCTCCTTAAGGTTTTCCAAAAAATAGAAGAGGATGGAATACGTCCAAACTCATTCTATGAAGCCAGCATCACTCTAATACCAAAACCTGGCAAAGACCTCACCAAAAAAGAAAATTACAGACCAATATCCCTGATGAACGTAGATGCAAAAATACTCAACAAAATATTAGCAAATCGAATTCAAAAATACATCAATAGGATCATACACCATGATCAAGTGGGATTCATCCCAGGGATGCAAGGATGGTACAACATTCGAAAATCCATCAACATCATCCAACACATCAACAAAAAGAACAAAAACCACATGATCATCTCCATAGATGCAGAGAAAGCATTTGACAAAATTCAGCATCCATTCATGATTAAAACTCTCAACAAAATGGGTATAGACGGCAAGTACCTCAACATCATAAATGCTATATATGACAAACCCACAGCTAACATCATACTTAATGGCGAGACACTGAAAGCTTTTCATCTAAGATTGGGAACAAAACAGGGATGCCCACTGTCTCCACTGTTATTCAACATAGTACTGGAGGTCCTAGCCACAGCAATCAGACAAAACAAAGACATACAAGGCATCCAGATTGGTAAAGAAGAAGTCAAATTGTCACTATTTGCAGATGACATGATATTGTACATAAAATACCCTAAAGACTCCATTCCAAAACTAGTAGAACTAATACCTGAATTCAGCAAGTTGCAGGTTACAGAATTAACACACAGAAGTCTGTTGCTTTCCTATACACTAATGATGAACTAGCAGAAAGAGATATCAGAAAAACAATTCCATTCACAATTGCATCAAAATGAATGAAACACCTAGGAATAAACCTAATGAAAGAAGTGAAAGACCTATACTCTGAAAACTACAAGACACTCCTAAGAGAAATTAAAGAGGACACTAACAAATGGAATGCATTGACGCTCTTGTCTAGGTAGAAAAAATACTGTCAAAATGGCTAAACTACCTAAAGCAATCTACAGATTCAATGCAATCCCTGTCAAACTACCAACAGCTTTCTTCAATTACCTGGAACAAATAATTCTAAAATTCATATGGAACCACAAAAGATCCCGAATAGCCAAAGCAATCCTGAGAAGGAGGAATAAAACAGGGGGAATTACGCTCCCTGTCTTCAAGCTCTACTACAAAGCCACAGTAATCAAGACAATTTGGTATTGGCACAAAAACAGACCCACAGACCAGAGTAACAGAATAGAAAATCCAGACATTAACCCAAAAATACACAGTCAATTAATATTTGATAAAGGAACCTTGGATATACAATGGGGAGATGACAGCCTCTTCAGCAGCTGGTGTTGGAAAAACTGGACAGCTACATGTAAGAGAATGAAACTGGACTACTGTCTAGCCCCATACACAAAGGTAAACTCAAGGTGGATCAAAGTCCTGAATGTAAGTCATGAAACCATAAAACTCTTAAAAAAAACATAGGCAAAAATCTCTAGGACATAAACATGAGTGACTTTTCATGAACATATGTCCCCGGGCAAGGGAAACAAAAGCAAAAATGAACAAGTGGGACTATATGAAGCTGGAAAGCTTCTGTACAGCAAAGGACACCATCAGTAGAACAAAAAGACATCCTTCAGTATGGGAGAATATATTCATAAAAAATGTATCCGATAAAGGGTTGACATCCAAAATATATAAAGAACTCATGCACCTTAACAAACAGAAAGGAAATAATCCAATTAAGAAATGGGCAGAGGACATGAATAGATACTTCTCTAAAGAAGAAATTCAGATGGCCAACAGGCACATGAGAAGATGCTCCACATCGCTAATCATCAGAGAAATGCAGATTAAAACCACAATGAGATATCACCTCACACCAGTGAGGATGGCCAACATCCAAAACACAAACAACAACAAATGTTGGCGAGGATGTGGAGAAAAGGGAACCCTCCTACACTGCTGGTGGGACTGCAAATTAGTTCAACCATTGTGGAAAGCAGTATGGAGGTTCCTCAAAAAACTCAAAATAGAAATACCATTTGACCCAGGAATTCCACTCCTAGGAATTTACCCTAAGAATGCAGCAGCCCAATTTGAAAAGGACAGATGCAGCCCTATGTTTCTTGCAGCACTATTTACAATAGCCAAGAAATGGAAGCAACCTAAGTGTCCATCAGTAGATGAATGGATAAAGAAGAAGTGGTACATATACACAATGGAATATTATTCAGCCATAAGAAGAAAACAAACCCTACTATTTGCAGCAACATGGATGGAGCTAGACTGTATTATGCTCAGTGAAATAAGCCAAGCCGAAAAAGACAAGTATCAAGTGATTTCACTCATATGTGGAGTATAAGAACAAAGAAAAAATACTGAAGGAACAAAACAGCAGCAGACTCACAGAACCCAAGAACGGACTAATAGTTACCAAAGGGAAAGGGACTGGGGAAGATGGGCAGGAAGGGAGGGATAAGAGGGAAAAAGGGGCATTACGATTAGCAGATGTAATGTTGGGGGGGCACGGGGAGGGCTGTACAACTCAGAGTAGACAAGTAGTGATTCTATAGCATCTCACTACACTGATGGACAGTGACTGTAATGGGGTTGGTGGGGGGGACCTGATAAAGGGGTATTTTAATAACCATAATATTGCACATGTAATTGTAGATTAATGATAATAAAATAAATTATTTAAAAAAAACTTTCTAGGAGACTGTAACTTAATTATTCTGCCTACTAAGAAGAAATAATTATGTGACTTGGTAAAGATGTTAATTATCACCACAAAGTTGATGATATACAATATATAAATTTGTCAAATAAATATTTTGTATACCTTAAATTTACACAATGTATGTCAAATATATTTTAATGAAAAAAGAAATGTGTATGTTATTCAATTGATATATTTAACAATTTTGTCTTTAAATACACATGCAGATATGCCTTCAAAAATAGTCATTGTGTTATGTGTTTAGTACAAATTTGAGAAAAATAGCAATTAAATGAATGAACAAATTATTATATGTTGAAATATAAAAAGACCCTAAAAATACATATATATTCTTATAGATAACTTTATGTGTAATATATTAAGGGAAAAAATCACATTACAGAACAGGATATATAGCATGATCACACTAAATAATGTATGTGTGTACACATAAATGCAGAAGAGCTTATGGATTATCTATATGTATACAGAAAAAGATCTAGGGTAATATAGGAATCTACATACACTATTTTTTTCCTTTTTTGGAGAGAGTGAATTTTGTTATGATAGAGAAATTTACCCTCTTCCATATTTTTAAAAATATTATCCAATCAGAATGCATTTATTTTGCAATTTTAAAAAGGAAGTATTTTAAAAATAGAATATATGTGCAAAGATCCTTCTATCATTATGGAAAAATTAAAGGTAATAGATCATCATACTGATTAACAGGGATTATACAGCTTTGCAGATTAATTTTAACAACCAAGGCCTAATTTTAAAATTATTCTTTTTCAGTTTTGCTAAAATGTTTTTGTTGAGTATCATTTAATATTCCCTTTGAGCATATCAGTGCACTCAATATGTGTACTGTAAATTACCATGGTTTGCATGTAGAAGTTCAATTTTTTCTTAAAGTGTTGATACATTTTTGACCAGCTTGCTGTAATAGTTTTAATTGAGCATTTCCTAGTTATATTTTTTCCAGTGGCAATTTTAAAAGTGCCCATGAAATGATATTAAAGCATAACACATTTTAGATTATGTTAACAAAATATATTTTACATTTTATATGCTTTTATTTGGATATCTATCATATATATTTAGAGCATTATTTTTAATGTTGCATTTTTGTTTTTTTTTTTTTACTTCTGAAGCTATGAAAATAAACAGGAACGATTGGAAGAAGTAATTTAGAAGGAACACATAAAAGACTCTGGCCATTATAAACTATTTTAAAAAGCCTTAGTAAATATTATTTGTTAATGAATAACACAGATTTGGGACTATAATAATTCTATTACTCTGTTTCTGCATTTAAATGTTCTTAACAGTTCCAAGAAAATTAAAACCTTGTGAAATTGTTATTTGAAAGAAGAAAATGTGAAGATGAGTGTTGTCTATGTGGTATTAGAAATGAAGTCTGAAGTCTTGCAGTCTTCTTCCCTGGAGGGTTATTGAATGAGAAAAGAGTGATAAGAGAGAACTTAACATGACCCCTGCAGTTAGCTAAAAAAAAATCATCTAAGAGTGCTTCACTTCATGAGTCTGTATAGTACACTGAAGAGACCCAAAATGCTCGGCTGTACACAATAAACTTTAAAAAAAAGACTGATAAATGTACTTATTATTTAAATAGGATTTTCCTCTTCTTTTCAGCTCACCTACTGTAGATGATAACCATGGCACTAGGGACCTCAGATTTGGTTGTTCATGCAAACAACAGCATTTATTGTACTTGCTATTTAGCCCAAATCATTGTCAGCCTATGCCCCAGCCCTTTTCACCTACAGATCTCATCTGTGTGACAAGGTATGCTCACTTCCTGAATAACTACTAAGGAAGGCTTTCATAGACTTGCATCTACTTGTTAAAAGTCTGGAATTAGTCTTGCAGCTTAAGTACGGTGTTTTGGTCTGATCTGGGCCAGTAACTTCTCAACATAAACAAACACAAATATATACACATATACTATAATTTTTAAATATTTTAAATAACATTTTCCTATACATAGTTTTTACCACTGTATTTTCAATATATTTTATTTTCTGAACTTCTAAACACTGGGCTTTCTGACTTGGGTACAGACAATTGTCAGTGCATTCTCTTTCTTCCTAGCAGGGGTTGACCTTGGGCTTTCCTAATGCTGGCTATTAATTTCTGATTCTCGGTGTCTTTCTGCACAGTGACTCATCAGTGAGGAACCACAACTGTTCTAACTTGCCAACGTCAGAATCTATAATAAGTTCATGATGCAGAAATGACCAGGGCACTTATTAGTGAAGGGGCCAATGCTTGGTAGGGCCCAGGCCCCAGAATGGACGAGGTAAGGACATTATACTAAGGATCTAGAAATGTCAAGCATTGGAGATGAAGTTATGTGCATGACTTGTCTTAGAGTACACCAGGACTTAGGCTGGGGAATGTAAACTCTTCTGTTAATTTCAAGGGACCAAAGAAATTGAAGTCATTGAAAGGAAGCCAATAACAAGGAGGAGTAGGGGGAGAAAAAAATGATAAGATTATTTTTCAGAAGGGGATTAGATTGAGGTCATTAGTTGACCTTTGAATGACTATGTAGTTTGGATATGGCACAAGTCATGGTTATTCTAGCTACACATGCAGAACAAGGGAAAGTGTATAATGGCTCAGTCATGACTGACACTACTTCTTGTATTACGAAGACTGATATTTGTGCCTTATAGCATTTATCTAGGAGTGATTCAAAAACTGTGGTCTTGTTTTGTCCCTAGGAGTAAGAAAAACATGAGTGTGGTTAACCAGCTGGCCAGACTCTATTATAAGCACATGGTTATTTAAAGATGCATAATTAATACTGAAATATCTGGGTTCATTCTGAACCTCTTCTGGTTGATGATCTTGATCAGTTCAAATTTGTCATGTTCTATAGCTGGAACTGGCTGTCTATTATTTCTCAAGATTTCTCAAGGGTAAGTCTGGTCCCCTATCCCTATAACCTCCTAATCCTGAAATCCTTCCTCTTTTGTTTGCAGGTTCCCTGAAGATCACTGAATCTCATTGCAATGGTTGTTTGAAATACAACTTATCACTGTGTTAGGCTAACATAATAAATATGATATCATTCAGCAACATACAACTTGGAGATGATTATTGTGCATTTCTAATAATGTGTAAAAATGCTTTGAAACGGCATGAGTAACCATATAAACCATACGTGCTGTCTCCTTTCTACCATACTTTCTTGTGCTGCCATGCACTCTGGGTACTATTGCTTTGTACTTTGTGGGAGAATAACTCTGCAATGACCTCTGTGGGTGAAAGATACTGGTGACAGGGACAAAGTGTGAATTTCCACCTAGTTTCTGAAATATAAGAATAAGCAGAACTCTCAAATGCATGGCTTTGTAGGTTGCCCCAGTATTGCCACAATATCCATGGAATATCTTCATGGGATTGGCCCATTCAGCAGATGATAGCAGTTTTCTCCATAGCATTGTTTGCACACCACCACCTACCTACCTACCTCAGCAGTAACCAAGTTCATCAATATTGAGATATTAAAAATGTGGGAGAGAATAAAATAAAAAAACTGAAATTCAAAAATTAATAGATTTCATCATTCTTTTCTTCCTACCTTCTTTCCCTTTATATCATTTTACAAATATCTAAATTAATAGACAAAACCAGCCTTTGTTGGATTTGAATGGATTGCTTGGAGTTGACTTCTCCATCTTTGAATTATATAAGATTCCTAAATGCATGGGGTCATACCAAGTTCCCCCTTATCACCTTTGCAAGTCTTCTGTAAGTTCAGTATTCCCAATGGAAGAAGGAAAAAACAAAAAAACAAAACATTACAGAGAATTTAAGATTGCATTGCTACTGCTATGTAGATAACTACTTGTCCCTTAACTTTGATTTCGTGATAAAAGTATTGGAGCCCTCTGATCTCAGGTTTGATTCATGTGAACATCACCTCTGAATTTACTTACAGGTCAAGTACTTGAAGCCTGCCAAGCTTAAGTAAAGAAAATAACTAAAATCAATTATTGGTGCTTTTACAGCCTAATTTTCTTGCCATCTAAATGCAGATAAATAAAAAGTCTTATTTTTATTACATCTCACCTACAACTTTTAATAAATATTAATGTACATGACTGTGGCTGACCTCCCTCTACACTTAAAATCAATAGTTGTTGATTAAAGCCTTTTGGGCAGTATTACAAAGATGAAGACTATTTATTCCCACTGCCTATTCTCTGATCCCTAAACAGGGTAACAGTGGGGCTATGAAGTATTGAAGCAAAGTCTGGTCATGTAAGAATACTTGAGCAGGGAGGTGTTTATGCCTAATGTATCTACATGATTTGTATTACATTTTTCATTAATTTTTATCACTTGCAATTTCAATTCCAGTTTTCCACTTTTTAATGATCATAAAGGATACTCTTGACAGTCTATTTTACCACATGCAAATCCAGAGTAGCTATTAAAAATATTTCTAACTTTATAATTTGTTACCGTTTTTTCTTACTGATTTCAATCAAAATCCAAATTCATCAGAAATACAAAGCACAGATTTTACCTAAGGACAATTTTTGTCACCTTGAGTTTAAATATTTATTGTATAAGTATTTTTGTTTTAAAAAAGTATTTTCTTATGGATATTATTCTTAAAACAATCACTTGGTGCCAGATACAGTGTTAGACACTAGAGAGTCAAAGGCAAACAGTATGAAGTGCTTACCTTCATAGAAATTATCACAAGGAATATAGGGAAAACTAATTACAGAGTAAAAATTTATGCCTAAGCCAGAACAGAGGATATAAAACTGGGAAGTATCACCAGTATGTAAAATTATAACATGAAAAGTCTAGGTTTTCATAAAACCTTGACATCAGATGTGATCATCTAGAATCTATGTATCTATCTGCTGCATAATATGGGAACTACTTAAAATATATAAGATTCCTCCACAATAATGCTTAAGAAGAAAGAGCAGTACAGCATCAGTCTCTGAATCCTGAGGAAGCATCTGGAGATAAGAGACTATTTAGTAAGTAAGATACTGAATGAGGAAATCAAGATTAAGGCAGTCAAGAAAAGGGTATGATTTTGGAAATGCAGGGATTCACAGAAACATCCTTCCCTCCTTATCCTGAGGAAAGGTCAGTAGACCATACTGAACACTAAGAGACCTAAGGATCAGCCTCACAGACAGACATTATGTTCTTCATTGTTTTAAGAAAAATCTAATAGTGATATTGATATGTTTCTTCTGTTTGTTCTTCCTTAAGCTGATGTGCCACTTTAAAAATGTCAGTATATGTTAGCTATGTAACTGAATATAAATGCCAGGGCATACCAAGAATTCTGTGAATGTTAAATGCAAACTTATTGTGCATCTAGTCCCTGGCTAAGTGACAAGGACTTAGCTAACCACTCCATTCACAAAAAAGAGGAAACCTGGGAGAAATTTGGAACATAATGGTGCTAATTCTAGACACAGATATATCAAATAAAAAGGGGAAGCTGTCAAATACTATAATTATTATATGTAATTATATATATATATCATGTTATATAAAATGATATATGTTGTATATACAATGGTATAACATATAACAGTATAGTATATATGGATATAATACATAAAATATATTTTATATAACATATATATATAAATATATGGAGAGAGAGAGATTGACTTCATTTAGATCAGCAGTGGGGGGCCAAAAGGTACTTACTACCACTTGTAACATTGTTTGATGGGGGGGGGGGGAACCTATCCCATGTTCCAGTATGTGATTTCCAAATCTTTGAGGTTTGTTGAACCTAAATTGAATACTGCCTTCATTAATTTGTGTAGTTTAGAAACCAACTAATAACTGAGATAATCACATAGTATCAAGGATGCATTCACTATATTATTCTTCCTGTTCCTATATTTACAGCATCTTGGATATCTGGCAAGTTGCCTTTAATTTCTATGGCAGATTTAAAACACTATACTTTTTGCAGTATTCTGAACTGGTAAACAACAAATGGAGTTAAGTATTATATCCACTAACCATGATATTTCATTTGAAGCATGAGTTTATTTACAGAAATGCAAAGCCATAATCCAACCTTCAGGTAACAAACTGATTATATAATAGCTTTGTACTTAATAAGGAATTAGAAACATTACTGGTAACTATGCTAAAATGCAGATTAAAAATAAGCATCTATGAATTTCAAAGCTTTGTTGCCATCAAGAGGTTCCTGTTGATTTGGAAACGCCTATGTGATTTACAAAATAAATAAATAAATAACTTTTATTTTGCAATTGGTAGTTAGGAAATATTTTTTAAGTACTTCAAATGTAAAAACTATGAAATAGGAATTAAATAATATGTGTGGTTTCTGTTTTCAATATATACATATTTTACTGCTTAGAGGGCTGATCTCGGTCAATTACACCTAAGGGGAAGTAATGGGACCTAATAAAAGATGGTTTTATTTTATAACAAGTTCTTCAGTCATGGTGTTTCCTCCATGAATTTGTTCTCCAAGATTGGCCCAAAACTAAAGTTTTAAGACAAAATTGGTCTTACTTGGCCCTCCTCCCACCTTCCTTTCATCCATTCCTTTTATTCTCATGTTGGTGTATATTTATTCCATTTTGGTGTATTTTTTGTGTATAGCCTCAACTTCCTATCTCATAACACAAACAAATGGAAATAAGCAAATATAAATACATCACTTTCTCTAGATTTCAGCTGGTTATTATGAAAAAAAATTTCCTAAAAATAATTCCCACTGAGGTGCTCATAACAGATATATATATTAACTGTGCATTAACAAGCTTAAATAATATTAAAGAAAATTATTAAAGATAACTTTTAAAATACTGAGTTTAGGTTGACAAATATTAATAGAATGGATATTTTTTGAAAAGCACTGTTTTAGGTGCTAGAATGGTAAAAACAGAAGAGAGGGCTGAAGTCTAATATTTTATTGTTGTCATGTATTGCTTCATTTCACATTCACAGTAACATAATTCCTATGTTCTTTTATAAAATTAAGAACTGAAGTTCACAGTCTTGAATTACTTACCTATGATCACTTTTTCAAAAAAAAAATACACATTTGCATCCATGCCCTGTGCTTTTATGGAGCAGAGTTATGTCAATGACTATATGCATGTAAAAGCACAAATGAAGACTATAGGAGACTGGGGAGGAAAGTAGAGAAGGAAATCTTAGCTGCCTAGATAGATGAGAAAATACATCATACAAAAGATGGGATTTGAGACTGGCTTAAAGTATAGGTGTATAAAATTAGCTTAGAAGGTGGGAATATTAAAATTATAGAATCTGGAGCATAATGAATAATGGCCTAATAAAACATATGACATAATAGGTAGCAAGAGATACATTCAGTTGGTAGAATTATGGGCTATAAATATTGAAGAAGGAAGAGATTAGACTGGAAAGCAGTTGAGTCACATCACAAAGATCCAGGTATGTAAGATTGAAGGGTTATAGGTGATGAAGACTATGGGAATTTTGAAGACTTTTAAGTAAATAAATGAACTTTACTCAGCTTCATTTTAGAGAATATAAATACAGTATCAATGGATTAAAAGGGCTTTGAGAGATTAGTTAAAAAGTAATAAGATTCAAAGCTAGAATGGGAGCCATGTAGGAAAAAAATGGATAAAAAACACGCACATTATTGAGATACAGTTAAAGATGGCAACTGGTTATTTGTCAGTAAATGAAAATGTCAGTATCTCTGGGTTTGGAATTTGTGTAACTTGGATACTGATGACAATACTAAAAGAAATTGGCAGATGAGGAAGAGGAACTTATTATGGAGTAAGGAGTGATGTTTTATTATTTGAGATTCCTGGAGAAGAGTCAAAGCTGGATGGACTGAGAATGATCACATAGCTCCATAATTACTTTAGTCAGTGAAGCAATGTTAACAAGTTCAGTATTTAGCTTATTCTTCCCTTCTAGCCCACAGTGCTTTATCTACTCTTCAAAGCCTCTGTACTGCTTTTTCTCCCTCATTCTCAGCAAATTTTACCTTTTACTTTTCACTGAAAAGAGTCTCCCCAAAATGATAAATTTTGTTTCCACGACTCCAAAATTAGTCACATTACCATAAATCCCAATTCTCCTTCATTTTTCTTTGTACTTTGAATAAACATTTCCTCTTTCTTTCAAAGGTCAGTACAATTTATATCCTACCCCCTATTAGCTTCTTCGAAAACTACCACCCTTGCTTATCCCTCATTGGTATCTGTTCGATTATTTGGAGTTTGCATCATCATTACATACTTAGAATTTTTGATCTTCAGACACTAAAAATTACTATAAGAAAATAGTTCCTTTTGCTATCCTATCTCTCCAGACCATTTCACAGCTTAGCTTCCATATCCTTATGTCCCATTAATTCTTCATCTCTAATCTGGAATCCATTCTCTTTGTACCAAAAACACAAACAAAAACACCCCAAAACCTGCTCATTTTGAAGTCCTTATTTCAGTATTGAAAAATTAAGTAGAAACTTTTGTCACATTCTGAGGCTTATCAAGAGCATTCAACAAAACTAACCACTTCCTCTTTAAGACGATACTTTCCCTTGGAATACTTGACACTGTACCTCTTGATAATCCCTTTTACAATTAAGATCACCTCTTCAGTCTCTTTTTCCAAATTCAGCTCCCTAAAAGAATTCTAAAACTGGAATTATCTTCTCCAGCTTTTCTCCTCCTTCCTTTCTCCCTTCTCACATCCATTCCTATGCCTCAAATGTATTCTATACACCGGTGGTTTCGAAGCATGTATCTTCAGACCTGTTTCTGAGTGACAGATTTCTAAGCCAACTTCCTGCTTCATGTCTCCTTTCAGATGTCTCTTTAGAATCTCAAGTTTAGTACATTCAAAACTGTTTTCTCCTTCCTACCCATCCTTTAATGTCTTAGGAACAGACAACGTCCTTCCTCTTATTGATAGAGCCAGAAACCTAAGGGCCATCCTTGATCCATTTCTCCCCCTCACTGTTCAGGCAAGACCAAGCTAATGGGCCTCCTAACTGGTTACTTAGTCTCCACTTTTGCCTTCCCTCCCTGCCACCAATTCATTCTATATAAAAATAATGTTTTGACATCGTATAACAGCTAATAGTAATTTAGAAACTTTGAACTCCAAATATTTGAATACTGAATATTTCAATCCTGAATATTGAGTATATCCTTAATTTACTTTTATTTTCAAAATAATTTTCTACCTGAGTTGTATATTTATATATCTCTAAAAATAATTCTTTTAATCATGACTGTTTTTTGTTTGCCTGTTTAGTTTTATAAGTAGAGTATTACACTATTTATTGATTTCTAGGAATTTTTTTTAACCACTCAACGTGTTATTTCCAAGATTTATGGATTCCAATCCATGATTTACATAAAATTTAACAATCTTATAGAAAGTAGATTTCTGATTTCTGTTCTTTGACTGCTTGACAAACCCACTAACATAATCTATAAGATTCTGGCCACAGCCTGCTTTTTTCATGTCAGTATCTGGACATGAAATTCTGTCCTATGACCATTCTGGATTTAATATAACAAGTCCTTTTCTACCTCAGGTAATTGCATCAATGGTTTGTTTCCTTTGCTAAGAATACATTCCCTATCCTAACCCTCATTTTTCACCTAGGATGTTCCTACAGATTTTCTTCAGATTCCTGCCACCCAAAGTACTTTCCCAAGAACTTTTACTATCTTCACAGAACTCACTATAATTTATAAACATTGGTTATTTTGCTTGCTTCTAATCTTTAATGTGAGGTGAAAATGCTTATTAACTGTTCAGACTATAATTCCCATGATGGTAGTCATTGTGTATAATTCAGTATTACATACTTATACCTAGTAGTAGGCTTCATACTAGGCACTTAATAAAAGTTCTTGAACAGAAGAGTGAAAATGTGAAAAGTAATCTCCCAAAACCCATAGAACATGATAGCTGAACCGAATAAGCAAGTCCCTAAGCATTGATTTATAAGTTCTTTTAATATATATTTATAGAGAAGGGATTAATTAAATTTATTAAAGGGAGAAAATATAACACATATTATATTTGTAGATCATGTTTAAGGCCAAAATTTTGCCTAAAAAATTCTAAGTTTATAAGAGTGATGTCACCATGATGACAACAGGTTTCTGATTTTGCTCCCCTTCACAAGAACAACTATTTGAGAACAAGACACCACTGAGAGATTCCTAGAATATGCATGAGAGGCTGAAATACCCCATTACACCACAGAAACCAAGACAGGCTGCATTAGTCTGGTAAGAGGAATAGCTACATGCTGACCACACTGCCCCTTCCCTGTGCTGACACAGCACCATACCGAGAGGCCCCTCTTGAGACTGGTTTCTCCAGTAAGAAAAGAGAGCCCATGAGGGATGTCCAGTTCCCCCAGAATTCTGTATCACTTGTTGAAAACTCCACTCTTGTCTTCCCAAACAGGAACAGTGAAGGAATCTGCAGGTCTATACCACTGGGAATTAGACTGTGACAGAGCAGGGGGAAGGGTCTTGCAATAACCAGAACACACAACTTGGCAGACCAAGTTCCTACTACCTGGAACACCCATGTAGTAGTTGCAACTAGCAGCTTTGCTATCTGGAGAGCCAGATGGTAGCACAGTCTGACCAGGGAACTCAGCACAGTTCAGGTCTATCTGATTGGGATCCTTAAGCGAAGAGCTTTGCCAAACATGGAGCCTGGTCTGCCCCCACCAAGGCGAGGGAGCTGAGTCATAGCCAGACCCACTGTTGAGTATAGCTCCCATACCCTTCCACCAGAATTCTTGGCCACAACACCTGGAAGCTGTGCAGCCCACCAATACTGAAGCAGAGAGTATAGCAGACAAAGTTGACCATCTGCAGAGCAAAGACAGTGGCACTGTTCAGCCAGGGAACTTAGGACATTGTTTGGCTTGATTGAAGACCATAAACATTGAGGCTTGTTGGCCATAGAGATGGTTCTCTCTCTTTCCATCTGGGCAGGGAAACTATTTCGGCCCATTGCCAAAGATAGTCTTTAGCTCTCCTAACCAGTGAACCTAACCAGAGCACAAGGGAAGCTGCATAACCCATTCAACACCTGTGCTTACAGGAGCACTTAAACAGAGAGCACAATCCATGGCTTTCCCTCTCTGCAGAGTAAAACCAGAGGCCCTGTCTGGCCAGGGAATTCAAGTTCCCAAACAATGAGCCATGCAGACCCTGGGGATTATATACACACACATATGTGTGTGTGTATGTATGTACATATGTATATATATAAGTGTGTATATATATGTACATACACATACATACTATATATTATTCAGCCACAAAAAAAAGGAAACTTTGACATTTGTAACAACATTAGATGGACCTTAGAGGCACTATGCTAAGTGAAATAAGTCAAGCAGAGAAAGACAAACACTATTATCTCACTTATATGTGGAATCTAAAAAAAGACAGAAATAACCCAAAAGAAACAAATTCATAGAAAAAGAGATCAGATTTGTAGTTAACAGAGGTGTGGAGTGGGAGGAAGGAATGAAATTGGTCAAAGAAAACACTTCCAGTTTTAAGATAAATTAGTAGAAGGTATATAATCTACAACATGATAACTACAGTTAACACTGCTGTATGGTGTATTGGGCCATGTTAACAGGTGGTCAAGTGCAGAGGGTCGCAGTCCAGGGGTCTCCCAGGTAGGGGAGTTTAAAAAGGTTTAAAGGAAACTGATTTTCAGAACTAAAGTAACCACCAGATCGTGGGGGAGCTGTTAGAGAGCTCTCTCTCCGATAGGAAGTGCTGATGAATGCTATTGTTTATGCCCCCCCCACCCAATGCACATTGAAAGGGTGGAAGGGAGCAGAGTCAGGGCACACACACACATACATACCAGCTCCAGATTCAACTAAGGTAGTCTCCTGGACCCTGCCTGTTCACAAACACACCTGCCAGAGATCCAGTAGTCCCACCAAGTTGGACTAGTGCAGGACCCACGCAGATTCACTCTGTGCACAGCACTGACCAGTGCACCCCTGGAGACTTTCAGACTGTGCCCCTCCACCCTGGCTGCCCCCATCTATGCAGCCCCAGCCAGCACCTACCTGGGAGACTCCTGGACTGCAGCCATCTGCACCTGACCACCTGTTAACATGGCCCTAGATGACATACACTTGGGGGAACCCCAGACCATACCTCTCTGCCACTAGTTGACCCATCAGAGAGGCCCCAGCCTATTGACCACCCAGGAGCCCCCTGGACTTCTCTCTGACACCAGCCTCTCCACCAGTGCATCCCTGGTTGGGGATGGGAGACCTCTGGCCCACACTCTGGAAGCCCTGGTACTGAGGCATCCCAGTCCATGCCCTTCCAGCCTCCACTAGCCAGAAAAAATTGCCAGGCTCATGTAGTCTATCAGGAGACATTCCAACATACAGCCACACCTTCAAAGCTGGGAGAGGTAGGTAGCCCTTGTTTCTAACTTACAAAAACAAGCAGAGAAAGTCAAACAAAATAAAAAACAGGAATACGCTTGAAACAAAAGAACATGACAAAACTTCAGAAAAAACTAAATGAAAAAACAATTTAGCAATCTACCTGATAAACCATTTAAAGAAATGTTTATAGAGATGCTCACCAAACTTTAGAGAATAGTGGATGCCCTCAGTGAGAACCTCAACAGAGAGAGAGAAAATACAAAAAAGAACTAATCAGAAGTGAAGAATACAATAAATTAAATTAGAAATATATTAGGGAATCAACAGCAGATTAAAGGATGCACAAGAACGGATCAGCACTCAAGCTGAATAGAAGAAAAAAGACAAAAATAAGGATAGGTTAAGTGACCTCTAGGACAACACCAAATGCCCTAACATTCTCAATATAGGAGCCCCTGATAGAGGAGAGAGAAAAGGGTGGAAAACATATTTGAAGAAATAATAGCTGAAAACTTCCCTAACCTGGGGAAGGAAACTGACATTCAGGTGCAGGAATCACAGAGAGTCCCAAACAAGATGAACCCAAGGAAGTCCACCCCAAGACACATCATAATTTAAATTTCAAATATCAAAGACAAAGAGAATCTTAAAAACAGTGAGAGAAAAGCAATAAGTTACCTACAAGGGAAACCCCATAAGGCTATCAGTTGATTTTTCAGCAGAACCTCTATAGACCAGAAGGGAATGGAATGATGGACTCAAAGTTCTGAAAAGAAAGAAACTACAACCAGAATATGCTACCAGAAAAGGTTATTTTCTAGAATCTAAGGAAAGAAAAAGAACTTCCCAGATAAAAACAAGTTAAAGGAGTTCACCACCACTAAAACATCCTTATAAGAAATTTTAAAGGGACATCTTTAAGAGGTAAAAGCCATAACTAGAAAATTATGAAAAGAAAAAATTTCACTAGTAAAAACAAACATATAGAAAAGGTAGCTTACTGAAAAGCTAGTTTGAAGGTTAAATTTGATAAAAGTAGCAAAATCAATCACTTCCAAAAATTAGGTGAATCACTAAATAAAAAGGTATAAAAGAAGACATCATATACATGAAATATGGGGTAGAAGGAGCAAAAAATGTGATGCTCTTAGAATGTATTCAAATGTAGCAACCACCAACTGACTGCTATATATATAAGATGCCGTATAAAAACCTCTGGTAACTATAAACTAAAAACCTATCATATATACACAAAAAGAGAAAGGAATTCAACCATAACATTTAAGAAAGTCATCATGCACAAAGGAAGAGAACAAGAGAAGATGAAAGAACAAGAGAAGATGAAAGAATCAGAGAAGAATGACAAAAACAAACAGATGTCTTTTGACAAAATGGCAATAAGTACTTACCGATCAATAATTACTCTAAGTGTGAATGGACTAAATGCTCCAATCAAAACATGTAAGGTGACTGAATGGATAAAAAAAACAAGACCCATCCATTTTCTGCCTACAAGAGACTCACATCAGACCTGAAGACACACACAGAGTGAAACTGCAGGGATAGGAAACTATATTCCATGCAAATAGAAGAAAGAAAAAAAAGCTGGATTAGCAGTAATTATATCAGACAAAATAGACTTTAAAACAAAGAGTGTAACAAGAGACAAGGACATTATATAGTGATTAAGAGCTCAATCCAGCAAGAAGATATAACAATTGTAAATATCTTTGCAACCAACAGAAAAGCACCTAAATATTTAAAGCAAACATTAACAAACATAAGGGAGAAATTGGCAGTAATACAGTAATAGTAGGAGATTTTAACATGCCACTTGTATCAATGGATAGAACATCCAGACAGAAAATCAATAAGGAAAGAATGACTTTGAATGAGGCTTTAGACTGGATGGATTTAATAGATATATATGTAACATTATATGCCCAAAAAAGTAGAATACACATTCTTTTCAAATGCACCTGGAACATTATCCAGTCTAGATCACATGTTAGGCCACAAAATAAGTCTCAATAAATTTTAAAAGATTGTAATCATCAAACATATTTTCTGACCATGAGAGTTAAGAGACTAGAAATCCATTACATGATAAAAAAACACAAACACATGGAAACTAAGCAGCATTCTTCTGAACAACCAATGGTTCAAAGAGGAAATCAAACAATACTGGGAGAATAATGAAAATAGAAACACAACAGTCCAAAATCTTTGGGATGCAGCAAAGACAGTTCTAAGGGAAGTTTACGCTGATACAGGCCTACCTCAAGAAATGAGAAAAATCTCAAATAAATAATCTAACTCTACATTTCAAGGAAATAGAAAAAGCAAGGACCAAGGAGTAGAAAAGAAATAATAAAGACCAGAATGGAAATAAATGAATCAGAGACTAAAAAAATACAAAGATCAATGAAACTAAGAGTTGCTTCTTTGAAAAGAAAAAAATATTGATAAACTGTTGTCTAGTTTCATCAAGAAAAACAGAGAGGACTCAAAATCAGAAATGAAAGAGAATTTACAGCTGACACCACAGAAATAGTTTTTAGAAATTACTCTGAAAAGTCATATGCCAACGAATTGGAAAACCTAGAAGAAATGGATAAATTCCTAGAAACATGCTATCTTCCAAGATTGAATCAGGAAGAAATAGAAAATCTGAACTGAACGATTACTCATAATGAAATTGAAGTGGTAATAAAATAACTCCCAATAAATGAAAATTCAATGGCCAAATAGCTTCACAGGTGAATTCTACCAAACATTTAAAGAATAGTTAATATCCATTCTTCTCAAACTATTCAAAAAAAAATTGAAGAGGAAGGAAAACTTCAAAATTCATTCTGTGAGGCCAGTGTCACCTTGATATCAAAACCAAAAACACTTCAAAAAAAGAAAATTACAGACCAGTATTCCTCCTGATGAACATAGATGCAAAATTCCTCAACAAAATATTATTAAACCAAATTTAACAATACATTTCAAGGATCATTCACGATGACCAAGTGAGATTTATTCCAAGGATGAAAGGATGGTACAAAATATACAAATGAATCAACATAATGCACCACATTAACAAAAGGAAGGATTAAAAACCATTTGGCATTCTTGGTAAATGCTGAAAAAGCATTTGACAAAATTCAGCATCCACTCATGATAAAAACAGAGTGGGTATAGAGGGAACATATCTCAATATAATAAAGGACATATGTGACAAACTCACAGCTAATATCATACTCAAAGGCAAAAAGCTTAAAGATTTCCTCTAAGATCAGGCACAAGAGAACAAGACAAGGATGCCAACTCTCAATACTTTCACTCAACATGCTACTAGAAGTCCTAGCCACAGCAATCAGAAAAGAAAAAAAAAAGCATCCAAATTGTTAAGGAAGAAATCAAATTGTGGAACTGCAATGACATAATACATAGAAAACCCTGAAGACTCTGTTGGGGGTAGTTCGTTTTCCTCAGTTCTTGTCCCTGCCACAGCAAAGAATTGAAAGGCAGAGACATAATAGTGAAGCAGCATGAGTTTTATTCAAATACAGTCCAAAGGAGAAGTGGGCTAGAGTTAAGGTAGATAAAGGCAGATTTATTTGATTATACTCCAAGGAAAGAGCTGGCCAGAGTCAAGGTAGACAAAGGCAGGATGCTTAATGTGAGGCTTCTTTTATGGGGTTTTTGGCAGGGCAGAGAAATCCTTGATTGACATTCTTCGGCCCTGGGGCCTTGATGTGATTGGAGGATTGAAGCATGGGCTGTGCTCTGACATTGTTATCTGGGGGATTTTTGTCATCTGGGGAGTGCCTGTGCCCTTCAAGTCACTCTCAGTCCCTGTGAGTGAGTTATTTAATTAATCTTCTGAGTTATTGCTGGCACCCTGGACTTACAGGATTAACTCCCTGAGTTCTTGGTGGGCTCCCCCTCTTTTCATCCTGCTCATATCTGTCTTTCTGCTTAACTCCACCAAAAACTTATTAGCATAAAGGAATTCAAAAAAGTCACAAGCTACAAAATCAATATACAGAAATCTATTGTGTTTCTTTGTACAAATAATAACTAACAGAGAAATTAAGAATTCTCATTTACAATTGATTCAAAAAGAATAAAATACCTAGCAATAAATATAACCAAAGAGGTAGAAGATTTGTACCCTGAAAAATACAAAGTATTGTTGAAAGAAGTTGAAGACACAAATGATGGAAAGACTCCATTCTCATGGATAGGAAGAATTATATTGATAAAAGGCCATAATACCCAAAACCATCTACAGATTCAATACAATCACCATCAAAATACCAATGGAATTTTTCACAGAACTAGAGCAAATTATTCTAAAGCTTGTATGGAACCACAAAAGATCCCAAATAGACAAAGCATCTTGAGAAAGAATAAAGCTTGAGGTATTATGCTGCCTGACTTCAAACTGTACTACAAAGTTACAGAAAATCAAACAGTATGGTACTGGCACAAGAAGAGATGAATGGACTAATGTAACAGAATAGAAATCCCAGAAATAAACCCACACCTATATGGTCAATTAATATATGGTAAAGGAGGCAAGAATATACAATGGGGAAAAGATTGTCTTTTCAATAAATAGTGTTCAGGAAACTGGACAGCTGCATGTGAAAGAATAAACTGGATCACTGTCTCATAACATAGACAAAAATAAGCACAAAATGGATTAAAAACCTAAATATAACATATGAAAACATAAACATTGGCATTTAAAAAAAAGTGATTTTTTTTTTCTGATTATGTCTTCACAGGCAAGATAAATGAAAGCCAGAATAAAGAGGTGGAACTACACCAAACTAAAAAGCTTCTGCACTGCAATGGAAACTGTCAACAAAGCAGAAAGATGGCCCACTGAATGGAAGAAGATATTTGCACATGATATATCTGACAAGGGGTTAAATCCAAAATATATTTAAAAAAACTCATACAATTCAACAACAATTACAAAAGAAAGAATCTTATTAAGAAATGGGCAGAAGTGCTTCCGGGAAGATGGCGGCATGAGCAAGGTGGCAGAAATCTCCTCCCAAAACTACATAAATCTACGAAAATACAGCAAATACAACTATTCCTAAAAGAGAGACCAGAACACACAGGAAAGCGCACAGCGTGCAGCCACACCTGAGAGGACTCAACACCCCGCAAGGTGGGTAAGATACTGAGCCGCGACCCAGCGGCACCCGAGCACTCACCCAGCCCAGTGCGCCGGTGGGAGGAGAGGATTCAGAGCCTGGAGGGAGTGGAAGAGCAGGTCTGCAAAATAACCAGCCCCAGTGGTCTGCACCGGGAGCGCTGACACACATAACGCGGTGCATCGGAGGACATTGGAGAGGCAGAAGGTGCAGGTTTTGAGCCGGGAAGGTGCCGGGACCATGCAGCCAGCGTCCTGGGACAAGAGAAAAGTGCGCGCGGTTTGTAGCGGTCTCGGAGAGGCGGGATGCCAGCAAGGGAACACCATCGCCCCGGCGGGCTCAGCCCTGCAGGCTGGAAGTCCTGGGGAACTTCAGACCCCTTTGATGGTGACTGAGAGAAGGGAACAGCCACATTGGAACTTTGTAGAGAAAACAATAGCCTCCCATTTGTTCCCGCCCCGGCCAGAGCTACAAACCGTGGCACGGCCGTGGCTGTGGATTAGTGGAGCAACAGCGACACCTACAGCATGCTTAGAGAATCCACTCCAGGTGGGCTTTTCTTTTTACTTTTTTCTTTTCTTTTTCTTTTTCGCTTTCCTTTTTATTTCTTTTCTTTCTTTCTTCTTTATCTCTTTTCTTTCTCTTCCTTCTTTTTTTGCTTGTTTTTTTTAAGTCTGAAAGAGCCCAGCTGACATACATGGCACCTACCAGCGACCACTCCTATCAACGTGACAAGACACAGGAATATGATACAGACAAAAATCACCAAGACCCAGACAATCCCAGAGAAGGAACCTGAAGGGATGGAAATGGAGAATCTTCCTGAAAAAGAATTCAGAATAAAAGTCATAACCATGCTGATAGATCTACAGAGAAATATGCAAGAGCTAAGGGAGGAAATGAGGGAAGTCAGGAAAGAGAGTGCAGAAATGAGACAAGCCATCGACGGGCTCAACAGCACACTGGACGAGATGCAAGAGACTGTTAATGCAATAGAAATCAGAGAACAGGAACACAGAGCAGCTGAGACAGAGAGAGATAAAAGGATCTCTAGGAATGAAACAATATTAAGAGAACTGTGTGACCAATCCAAACAGAGCAATATTAGCATTATAGGAGTAACAGAGGAAGAAGAGAGACAAAAAGGGATAGAAAGTGTCTTTGAAGAAATAATTTCTGAAAACTTCCCCATGCTGGGGAAGGAAATAGTCTCGCAGTCCATGGAAGCCCACAGATATCCTAACACAAGGGACCCCAGGAAGACAACACCAAGACACATAATAATTAAAATGGCAAAGATCAAAGATAAGGACAGAGTATTAAAGGCAGCTAGAGAAAGAAAAAAGATCACCTTCAAAGGAAAAACCATCAGACTAACATCAGACTTCTCAACAGAAACCTTACAGCCTGGAAGAGAACGGCATAATATATTTAATGCAATGAAACAGAAGGGCCTCGAACCAAGATTACTGTATCCAGCACGATTATCATTTAAATGTGATGGAGGGATTAAACAATTTCTATACAAGCAAAAGCTGAGAGAATTTGCCTCCCATAAACCACCTCTACAGGACATCTTAAAGGAACTGCTCTACAGGGAAGCACTTCTAAGGCTAAAAAGCTGTCACCAGAGAAAATAAAATCATAGCAAAGAAAGCAGACAATCCAAATACTAACTAAAGGTAAAGAATAAAACATCTAGTATATAAAGAATGGAGGAGGAAGAATAAGAAGGGAGAGAAATAAAGAAACATCAGACAGTGTTTACAATAACTTAACAAGAAAGTTAAGTTAGATTGTTAGATAGTTAAGAAGCAAACACTGAACCTTTGGTAACCACGAATCAAAGCCAGCAATGGCAATAAATACGTATCTATTGATAATCACCTTAAATGTAAATGGACTGAAGGCACCAATCAAAAGACACAGAGTAACAGAATGGATAAAAAAGCAAGACCATCTATATGCTGCCTACAAGAAACTCACCTCAAACGCAAAGATATACAAAGACTAAAAGTTAAGGGATGGAAAAAGATATTTCATGCAAACAACAAGGAGAAAAAAGCAGGTGTTGCAGGACTTGTATCAGACAAAATAGACTTCAAAACGAAGAAAGTAGCAAGAGATAAAGAAGGACATTACATAATGATAAGGGGTCAGTCCAACAAGAGGATATAACCATTTTAAATATATAAGCACCCAACACAGGAGAGCCAGCATACGTGAAACAAATACTAATAGAATTAAAGGAGGAAAGAGACAGCAATGCATTCATTTTAGGCGACTTCAACACATCACTCACTCCAAAGGACAGATCAACCAAACAGAAAATAAGTAAAGACACAGAGGCACTGAACAACACACTAGAACACATGGACCTAACAGACATCTACAGAACTCTACACCCAAAAGCAACAGGATACACATTCTTCTCAAGTGCACATGGAACATTTTCCAGAATAGACCACATACTAGGACACAAAAAGAACCTCAGTAAAGTCGAAAATATTTAAATTCTACCAACCAACTTCTCAGATCATAAAGGTATCAAACTAGAATTAAACTTTAGAAAGAAAACAAAGAGGCCCACAAATACATGGAGACTTAACAACATTCTCCTAATTAATCAATGGGTCAATGACCAAATCAAAACAGAAGTCAAAGAGTATATGGAGACTAATGACAACAACTACACAAAGCCACAGCTTCTGTGGGACGCAGCAAAGGCAGTTCTAAGAGGAAAGTATATTGCAATCCAGACCTATCTAAAGAAAGAAGAACATTCCCAAAAGAATACTCTAAAAACACAATTACTGAAATTGCAAAAAGAACAAATGAGGCCCAAAGTCACCAGAAGGAGGGACGTAAGACCAGAGAAGAAATAAATAAAATTGAGAAGAACAAAACAATACAAAAAATCAATGAAACCAAGAGCTGGTTCTTTGAAAAAATAAACAAAATAGATAAACCCCTAGCCAGACTCATTAAGAAAAAAAGAGAATCTACACACATAAACAGAATCAGAAATGAGAAAGGAAAAATCATGATGGATCCCACAGAAATACAAAGAATTATAAGAGAATACCATGAGAATCTATATGCTAGCAAGCTGGAAAACCTAGAAGAATTGGACAACTTCTTAGAAAAATACAACCTTCCAAAACTGACCAAAGAAGAAACAGAAAAACTAAACAGACCAATCACCAGCAATGAAATTGAATCGGTAATCAAAAAACTACCCAAGAACAAAACCTCTGGACCAGATGTATTCACCTCTGAATTCTACCAGACATACAGAGAAGAAATAACACCCATTCTCCTTAAAGTTTCCAAAAAATTGAAGAGGAGGGAATACTTCCAAACTCATTCTATGAAGCCAGCATCACTCTAATACCAAAACCTGGCATAGACCTCACCAGAAAAGAAAACTACAGACCAATATCCCTGATGAACGTGGATGCAAAAATACTCAACAAAATATTAGCAAACCGAATTCAAAAATACATCAAGAGGATAATACACCATGATCAAGTGGGATTCATCCCAGGAATGCAAGGATGGTATACATTCGAAAATCCATCAACATCATCCACCACATCAACAAAAAGAAGAACAAAAACCACATGATCATCTTCATAGATGTTGAAAAAGCATTTGACAAAATTCAGCATCCATTCATGATTAAAAGTCTCAACAAAATGGGTATAGAGGGCAAGTACCTCAACATCATAAAGGCTATATATGACAAACCCACAGCTAACAACATACTTAATGGCGAGATGCTGAAAGCTTTTCATCTAAGATGGAGAACAAGACGGATGCCCACTCTCTCCACTGTTATTCAACACAGTATTGGAGGTCCTAGCCACGGCAATCAGACAAAACAAAGACATACAAGGCACCCAGATTGGTAAAGAAGACATCAAATTGTCACTGTTTGCAGATGACATGATACTGCACATAAAAAACCTTAAAGGCTCCACTCCAAAACTACTAGAACTAATACCTGAATTCAGCAAAGTTGCAGGATACAAAATTAACACACAGAAATCTGTTGCTTTCCTATATGCTAACAATGAACTAACTGAAAGAGAAATCAGAAAAACAATTCCATTCACAACTGCACCAAAAAGAATAAAATACCTAGGAATAAACCTAATGAAGGAAGTGAAAGACCTGTACTCTGAGAACTACAAGACATTCCTAAGAGAAATTAAAGAGGACACTAACAAATGGAAACTCATCCCATGCTCTTGGCTAGGAAGAATAAATATTGTCAAAATGGCTATACTACCTAAGGCAATCTACAGATTCAACACAATCCCTATCAAACTACCAACAGCTTTCTTCAATGAAGTGGGCAAATAATTCTAAAATTCATATGGCACCACAAAAGACCCCAAATAGCCAAAGCAATCCTGAGAAGGAGGAATAAAACAGGGGGAATTATACTCCCTAACTTCAAGCTCTACTACAAAGCCACAGTAATCAATACAATTTGGTACTGGCACAAAGAGAGACCCACAGACCAGTGGAATAGAATCGAAAATTCAAACATCAACCCAAACATATACAGTCAATTAATATTTGATAAGGTAGCCTTAGATATGCATTGGGGAGATGACGGCCTCTTCAGCAGCTGGTGTTGGAAAAACTGGACAGCTACATGTAGGAGAATAAAACTGGACTACTGTCTAGCCCCATACACAAAGGTAAACTCAAGGTGGATCAAAGACCTGAATGTAAGTCATGAAACCATAAAACTCTTAGAAAAAAATATAGGCAAAAAGCTCTTGGACATAAACATGAGCGACTTCTTCATTAACATATCTCCCCGGGCAAGGAAACAAAAGCAAAATGAACAAGTGGGACTATATCAAGCTGAAAAGCTTCTGTACAGCAAAGGACACCATCAGTAGAACAAAAAGACATCCTACAGTATGGGAGAATATATTCATAAATGACATATCCAGTAAGGGGTTGACATCCAAAATATATAAAGAACTCACGCACCTCAAGAAACCAAAAGCAAATAGTCCAATTGAGAAATGGGCAGAGGACATGAATAGACACTTCTCCAAAGAAGAACTTCAGATGGCCAACAGACCCATGAAAAGATGCTCCACATCACTAGTCATCAGAGAAATGCAGATTAAATCCACAATGAGGTACCACCTCACACCCGTGAGGATAGCCAACATCCAAAACATAAACAGCAACAAATGTTGGCAAGGATGTGGAGAAAAGGGAACCCTCCTACACTGCTGGTGGGAATGCAAATTAGTTCAACCATTGTGGAAAGCAGTATGGAGGTTCCTCAAAAAACTCAAAATAGAAACACCATTTGACCCAGGAATCCTACTCCTAGGAATTTACCCTAAGAATGTAGCAGCCCAGTTTGAAAAAGGCAGATGCACCCCTATGATTATCGCAGCAGTATTTACAATAGCCAAGAAATGGAAGCAATCTAAGTGTCCATTAGTAGATGAATGGATAAAGATGTGGTACATATGCACAATGGAATATTACTCAGCCATAAGAAGAAAACCATCTAGACATTTACAACAACATGGATGGAGCTAGAGGGTATTATGTTCAGTGAAATAATCCAAGCCAAAAAAGACAAGTACCGAATGATTTCACTCATATGTGGAGTATAAGAGCTAAGAAAAAAACTGAAGGAACAAAACAGCAGCAGACTCACAGAACCCAAGAACGAACTAATAGTAACCAAATGGAAAGGGACTTGGGAGGACGTGTGGGAAGGCAGGGACAAGGGGGAAAAAGGGGCATTACGATTAGCAGGTGTAATGTTAGGGGGGTACGGGGAGGGCTGTATAACCCAGAGAAGACAAGTAGTGACTGTATAGCATCTCACTATGCTGATGGACAGTGACTGTAATGGGTTTGGTGGGGGGGACCTGATGAAGGGAGTAGTGCAATCACCATAATATTTCTCATTTAATGTAGATTAATGATATCAAAATAAACTTAAAAAAATGGGCAGAAGACCTAAATAGACATTTTTTCAGAGACCTACAGGTAGCCAATAGAGACATGAAAAGATGTTCAACATCACTAATCATCTGGAATATGTAAATTAAGACCAGAATGAAATATCTCCTACAACCATTTAGAATGACGAGTACAAAAGAAGAAATAACAAGTAGTGGTGAGGATAGGGAGAAAAGCGATCCCTCATACACTGCTGTTGGGATTTCTCAAAAAGCTAAAAATAGAAGTATCATACAATCCAGCAATTCCACTTTTGGGAAATGACTAATTTGAAAAGATATATGCACTTCTATGTTTATCACAGTTATCTACAATAACCAAAATGTGGATACAGCCTAAATGGCCACCAATAGATGAATCAGTAAAGAAGACATGGTACATATATAAATGGAACATTACTCAGCCATAAAACAGAAAGCAATCTTGCCTTTTGTGAGAACGTGGATGGACCTAGAGTACATTATGCCACATGAAATATTTATATGTGGAATCTAAAAAACAAAGAAAATGAACAAACAAAACAGGAATAGATGCATAAACAGAGAACACACTGACAGTTGCCATGGGGGAAGGGAGTGGGAGGATGGGTAAAATAGGTGAAGCAGGAAAAAAAAATTAGACTAGTTGACATTTTGATCTGGGCAATGGTCACATGATCGTGTACGATGTCAACATTCATTGAGGTATGCACTAAGATCTGTGCGTTTTTTTGTGTGTGCTTCAACTGAAGGGAAAGAAAAGACAGAAGATACTAAGTTCTCATCACAAGGAAGAAAACATCTTTTCCTTTTTTAAAAAATTTATGTGAGATGAATGTTAAGTAAGCATTGTGGCAACTTTTCATAATATATATAAGTCTAATCATCATTCTCTACACCTTAAAACTACATGGTGTTATGTGTCATATATCAATAAAACAGGAAATTTTACTATCTTTAGACATTCTTCCATCCTATGATCTTCTGTTCCTTCTATCATTCTTATTTCACTTACATTACATTATATATTAATGTATAGAATTACATTAATCTTTATTTCTATTGATAATCCACCAACCCATAGCTTCAGAACTCTAGCCTGAAACTTTGGGAAAACCCTACCTTTGGTTATTTAATGTCCCATTTGACTTTCTCTTGTTATACTAGTAATGATGGTACTGTGAATATGGTCAAGCCAGTAATTCAGCGTCTGAGAGAACTGAGTTCAGGGTGATTAGGTGTTTCCATGAGAATGGTGCCTGGAAGAAAACTGAAGTATGATTTGGGGCTTGGTTGATCTAATGGGTGACTAAGGATAAGCTTCAATTGTTCCCTGGATACGCTCCAATATATAGCTGTTATAAGACTAGGCTAAAGGTGGAGGTTAAATAATCTCAGCTCTTCTGGCTGGAGGACCATAAAAAGAGTAAATAAGAAAAGCCATTAAAATTACCTTATGAAATTCAGAACATTTAAAATAGAAATTGAGGAGTTTCCTGCAAAAAAGACATTGATAATTGTAGCCTAAAGCAATATGCTCAGGAGGTTAAAGACTGTTCTAATGAAGACAAAGTCATGGATCCATATAAGAATCAGTTAACTTTGAATTAAAAAAAATCCTCCTCATGATAATGATGCTTCTTATAATCTAGGTCTTTCACAAATATGTGCTATAGACTCATTAGAAACAGGGAAGAGACCAAAACAGCTCAGAGAATGTATCTATGGCTCTAGGAATATAATTTAAAGTACATATACTGCCAATAACAGATTCAATAATAGATCTGCAGTAGCATCAATTTATATGAAGCTGAACTCTCTTTCAAACTATGGGGAAATGTATAATGATTTTTAACCTTGCAGTGTATAATTATAATTTGCTAAAATACCTAAAAATAGGTAGTTGCAGGATTTTAAATAATAATCCCAGAATGCCTAGCATCATGAGTGGAAAGATATATTAAACTTACTTTATTTTGAAACTCAGTATCTCAAAAAAAGTGACAATCTTGGATTGTGTATTAGGTACACATTAAGAAGCTACTGACCATAAAATTCAAATCAGATAATAGGCTATTTTTTCATGTAAGTCTAAATCTTTGTACAGAAATATTTTCAAGGTAGATATACTACAACTGTCAAATGAAATTGATCCAAAGTCATCACATAGCTGACCCAGGATATGACTATATTTTGTATTTATCCTATTTTAGTTGTGGATTCCAAATATGAAGTGCTGATAAAAATGGCCTAAAATTGATCTTGAAACATTTAATTACAGGCTGTGATTCAGATCTGAGTAGAACTATAACTTCTTCATTGATACATCACCCCAAGTCACATGAAATATTGTAGGGCAAAGGTTCTCTAATTTAAAAATCAGAGTAGTTATTACTACTTTGTCAGTGAGAAAAACAGACAATCAGGGGAAGGATGCTAATGGTTCAAGTAGATACCAGTAAAAATGGTATGGCTTATAACAATAAGTAGACCCTCAGCACATTATAGCAACTTTGTTTCTTGACTTGACTTTGTTTCTTGGCTGATTTGCTTTTAGGCTATTCTCAAACTGCTCTTCAATAGTTTAACTACTCTTTTCATTTTTTCTACCTTTCATATCTACTTCATTCCAACAAACACTTTATTATCTATATTACAGAGAAAATAAAGGCCATCCTAAGTCAACTCCTTCAATCTTCAAACAATCCATTGTTTCCTTCTTCCATAAATATATGGGTATCTGTCCTTTTTATGTATCAATCCTACTTTTTGCTTTCTTTATCCCACAACCTCTCAACTAATTCAGGATCTAGCTGTATGCATTGTCACTCTCTCTTCTGTTGTTAATTCTCCAGATACATTCCCCTCCTTCAAGCTGTAAATGTGCTGAAGTTAAATAACAAAATGTGTTCCCTTGACTCTAGTTTTCCTTCAAGTTGCTACTCATCACATTTTCATATTCCAGTATGATTCTACTTTCCCAGCTCCCTTTAGTCCTGGATGCATTGTGATCTGACTTCTCTCCATCTCACATAAATTAATCATGTGAAGAAATAGTTAAATGTAAATTTTTTTTTCTAATTTTTATTCTAAATGCCCTTGCCAGATCAAATGGCTTCTTTTTGAAACTCCTTCCTATGTTGATTTCTGGTTTTCCTTCTATTACAATGACTATTCACTTTCCCCTTTTGGTTCTTTAGTTTTACACTCAAATGTAGGTATCCCTTAGAGTTCCATTCTTGAATCTTTTATCTTCCTTTGGTTTGTAGGCTCTACACATAGAATCCACATACTTCTATGTACACCTCAGTCATAGTAACTCCACTTTTATCCCATTACATGGTCCATTTCTAAGAATTATTTAAAACAAATGTTTGTTGATTAGAAAAAGGAAAACAACATAAACAAATACACCATCATCCAGATGATTTCATTTCATTGTTTCAAATGCACCCACTGAAAAGCCCTTAACTTCTCTGTTGGTTTACCCACTAGATAAGTCATTGGATAAAGAAGCTTATTACATCAATTCCAAGTTCACTATGTTCTCTCATATTAGTATTTGGGCTGGTAGCTATTCCATGGCAGTTTCTTTCTTTCTCCCCATTCTTCCTGCAGGTTATATTTCAGCCTGGCCGCAAGGCTGAACAAACATGATTAGAGATTGTAAACACAATGGTACATGGCCCAGATGGGGATGAGAAACAATAGTGATGGGAATTGTGGTGACCTCAGCAGACCACATCTGTCGGTGAGATGTTGCTTACTGACAGCCACTTTTCAGCCTCTGTGCTAACAGCATTTCCAGTGCTGGACATCTGGCACTTTGTCATAGTATTTGATGTTGAACTCTTGTTATGGCTAATAGCAGGGATCCAATAATATTTGCAAACTTAGTGACTAAATTAAGTAAGCAATAGTCAGAATGAATGAAATTACTTAAAGATTTTCTAAATGGTTCATCCAGTTCTGACTATGGAATGATGTCCATGTGAAACAGACAAAATAATCATCAGAATTCCTATTTCTTTGCTTTCTTCAGAGCTTTTTTATTATATTCCTTTTCTTAAAAATTTATATGCTATCATCTTTTAAACAAATATGCAGGATTTTCCCAAAGAGAATGCCTTTTTTTTTTTGCCAACTCTCACTAGTTGATATCAAGCAGTTATAGTCATAAAAACAAAGTTCTATTTTGAAAGTAAATTCTTGTTCACTTAAAGCAAATTACTCAATCCAGAAAATAAGAAGGCTGACCATAATTTTATACTATAAGGTCCCAGGCAGTGTTAATTTACTAAGATGAGAGGTTTACTTCTAAGCATATTTTCCTAATACAGTCATATCATAGGACCAGACTCAATATTAATTTTATCATATGAGCAGTGTACTAAGAAAAATCTGTATCAAATTCAATATATGACCCTACCTCTTGAAAAAAGTAAAGTGAAAATTAAAATAATATACTTGATGTTAATTATTCTTACATTTTATATTATGTCACTTAGCTAAAAACTTTGTAAAAATTCTTATTTTACTCACTAGTATTATGGTGTTTATTTTATGTGAAGAGATGCTGGAGATGAGGATGTTGGAGGCCTCAGCAGGCAAGTCTTCATGAATTAGGTCACCTGGAAATAGAAAATAGAGTCAAATGAGGACAGTGTCAAATCCAAGTTCAAGGATGAGTAGAGGGAGAAAAAGGAGCCCAAAAACTAACAAAGAAGAAAATACAGAGCAATTACATGCCAAAAAAAACCTCCCAAAACTCAAAAATATGCACCGACAGAAACACCAAGGAAATGGATCTTAAAGGAGGAAACATTAAGTCAAATACAACAGAGGGGGCCCATCAAAGACTAAAAACTCTCCTTTATTTCCCTCAGCATGTAGAAGGCCACTTATGACCTTTGCGAGAGGAAATGTGTGACCCTTAGAAAAGTAAATGTATTCAAGGGAACCAGAAGCCAGTTTGTTATGTGTTATCAAAAAAAGAAATGGAAGGCAAAGTTCTGTTTTTTTGTTTTAATGTAGAAAAAGGTTTCTAACCACATTCATTTGAAATAATTTGTTGAGGTTTCTAACTTCTTCACTGTCAGCTTTTCAAAAGCAGAGGTATGACTTTTTTTGTACTTGCTTTAGAGTGAGTATTCAGTCATTCTTTGCTGAATTTTCTGTGAATATTAAGAAAAAGAGGGGTACATAGATGACAAATTAGTTATATGAGGATCAGTTTCATATCAATCATAGGGATGATTAAATGCCCCTAATTACCTTTTAGTTTGTGATATCTTTTTTTTCTTTTAATAAAACTGAGGATTAAGTTGTATTAACAGTTGTCAGCATGTTTATGTTACTTAAGTCTCCTAGGAATATCTTTGCTTCTTCTCTTTTCATTAACTTAAAAAAAAGAACCCATAAAGATAATTAAAATGCCCCTACCTGCTTTCCCCCCATGGTTGGCAACATCACATACAAAAAAAAAAACCATTTGTCTATACTGAAACTTAAGTTTTAAAAGTTTTGGATCATTATCTTTTCCACATTATACTAGATGCCTGCTACAGCCTCTGTCCTCAAACTTTTAAATTATTTTGATACATGGCCTCAATCTGACCAACTGGCTGTACTTCTCTAGCTCAATCATAGCTTCTTATCAGGTAAATTTCCATTATTTTACAACTGGACTGAAACTGAAACTTTGAAATCCTGACTGAGGTATATCTATTTTACTAATATATATATATATATATATATATATATATATATATATATATATATATATTTTCTTCTGTGACCATTTGAAGAAAGAAGAGGAGGAGGCAAAAGAAATGACAGCATTTCCAAATACCAACAACAAAAAGATGGTCACAGTAGTCTGGCAATAGACACATTTGAACACCAACTGTGTGTAATGCATGGTCTATACCAAGACCCATCTATTTAAATCATATGTGGGAAGAGATTTAGATAATCTATTTGTGCAAGGTGCTATGCACAATAATCTTAAAAAGACACATTCATTGACCGCCAGAATTCTTATAGCAATGATGAAACCTAACTAGAGTAGATGGGAACAGGCTGCTCTTTGATATGCTCCAATGTTTCTGGACACTGAAGGAGCCTCTCACCTACACTTTCTGCTTCCATTCTTATCCTATAATTCATTGTCTTCATTGAAGCCGGAGTGTTTTGTTTTAAACATATTTCCCATGACATGATTCCCTTGTGTAAAACTATTAAAACCCTTAGAATCTCACATAGAGGAAAATCCCATGCTTTCCCTATCTCATAAAGCCCTACTGCTCTGTGCCTAGACTCCCTCTGCTGACTTAGTCACTGTTACTCCCAACCTATTCCAGACTGATTTCAATGGATTATTTTTCAGTACTGGAATTTACTAAATTCTTTCTCCCTCCATCTTAAATGTTGTATCCTAATACTTGCCAAACTGATTTATTCTTAGTATTCATGTTAGAGAAAGCCTCCACCACCCAATCTGAAGCAGTTGCACTGTTCCACCATTTTTTGTAATTATCTGCTAAGTTCTCTCTACTAGATGATGGTCTTTTATGTTTATTGTGTGTTTTCTAACTGACAGAGCACCCCATGATAATAGAAACTTCATTTAACTTGTTCACTGATGCATCCTCAATGAGAATAATACCCACAGAGTGGGCATCAAAAAGAGTATCCTTGTCTGGTTTTGATATCAGGGTAATGTTGGCCTCACAAAATGAGTGTAGAAGTGTTCCCTCCTCTTCTGTTTGTTGGAAGAGCTGAGTAGGATTGATATTCTTTCAAATGTTTGGTGAAAATTCACCACAAAGCTGTCTGATCATGGAGTTTTGTTTGTGGGAGGGTTTTGATTACTGATTCAGTGTTATTACTAGTAATCAGTCTGTTCAGATATTCTAGTTCTTCATGATTCAGTCTTAGTAGATTGTATGTTTCTAGAATTTTATCCATTTCTTCTAGGTTGTCCAGTTTGTTGGAAAATTAATAAAAGTGTTCAAGGTTCCTGTTCAAAATGGTGACACAGGAATTTCTTAACTCATCTCTTCTGATGGACACTCAAAATCTACATATGGAACAATCTCTTCTAGAAAAAAAACTCCAAACTAGCTAAGCAATTCCCATACATTAGTTGGATGAGAAAAAAAAACAAAACACTTTGAAGCAGGTAGGAGAAGCTGAGCCACAATCTTGCTATAAGCCTACAATTAGGAGGGAACTCACATACTCAGACTTCTCCCTGAGGAGCAAAAGGTTTGAACCTCACACCGAGCATCCAACTTGTATGACCTGCGCTGCAAGATGAACCCCCAGAACAATCTAGGTTGCAAAGCCAAAGGAGCTTGTGTCCAGGAGATCCCATAAGGCTGCAGCTAACTGAAAAACATTTCTTAAATGGGCTTGTGTGTGCAGACTCACTCCAACTCACCAGTGTGGCCAGTGTGGAGAGGTAGCTAATTGAAAAGCACCCAGATTTTCTGGGAAAGTTTATTTGCTTATCTTATAGCTTCAGCCTGAGGGATAGGCATCTAATTTAATACACATTGGGGGCCTACTGAAATACTGTCTGGGGATAGAGGGTAGCTGGTACCATCTTCATGTTTTTCCTCTGCCTAGCTCCAGCATGCCAGCGTCTCATGGGAAGGAGCTTGTAGCATCATCTGGTGTTTCAGTTTTGTGGCTGCTGCCCAGGGAATGTTTCTAGATTGCCACTCTGGTGGCTTATGCTTGTAAGTCACACATGATTATACAACAGAGAAAGTTCTTAACTGGTTACTTCCCTCAGAACAAAGCAGACTAAAGCACCCAGTATCCAGGTGGAAAGGCCTATTAGCTTATTTTCATAGCTGCGGCCCAAGGGGAAGGCTTCTAATTAAATATACATCTAAGTGCCCAGTGTAATCCTCCCCAGAGATCTCAGAGACTGGGTACTGAAAAAAAAAAGAAACAAAAAACTTGCCAACCGAAAATACTATATTCAGCAAAGGTGTCATTCAGAATTGAAGGAGAGAGAAGGAATTCCACACAAGCAAAAGCTAAAGGAGTTCATCCGCTAGACTGGCCTTACAAGAAATGTTAAAGGGACTTCTTTAATGACAAAAGAGCACTAGGAAACTGCAGGAAAATGTATGAAGGCATAAATATTAACAGTAATGGTAAATATATAGTAAAATTCAGAATAATGTAATGGTGGGTTAATCACGTAGAGAGCTAGTGTGAAGGGTGAGAGACAAATGTAGTAAAAAAAATTAGCTATAATTATTTATTAGTGGATACAGAAGATAAAAACATGTAAATTATGTCATCAAAAACATGAGATGGGGTGAAGTAAATATGTAGAACTATAGAATGCATTCAAACTTAAGTGATTATCAACTTAAAATAAACTGATACTAAATATAAGTTGCTTTCTGTAAGCCTCCTGGTAATTTTAAAGCAAAACTTACAGTAGATACACAAAAGGTAGAGAATTGAGTCTAACTACTAAATAAAGTCATCAAACCACAAAGGAAGAAAGCAAGAGAAGAACAGAACAAAGAACTACTGAACAGCTAGAAAACAATCAACAAAAATGGCAATAAATACCTATCAATAATTACCTTAAATGTAAATGGAAAACATTCTCCAATGAAAAGGCATAGAGTGGCTGAATGGATTAAAATATATGATCAATCTATATGCTGCCTAAAGAGACTCATTTCTAATGTAAGGACACACACAGACTGAAAGTGAAGGGATAGAAAACGATATTCCATGCAAATGGAAACCAAAAGAAAGCTGGAGTAGCTATATTATATCTGTCAGAATAGACTAAAATAAAAGCTGAAATAAGAGGCAAAGAAAGTCATTATATTATTGATTGCTAAAGGGTCAATCCAACAAGAGGATGTAACATTTATAAATATTTATGTACCCAACACAGGAGTACCTAATATATAAAGGAAATATTAACTGACCTAAAGGAAGAAATAGATGGCAGTACAACTGGGGACTGTAATACCCCACTTTCACCAATGGATTGATCATCCAGACAGGAAATTCTTAAGGACATATTAGCCTTAATAGACAACTACAGAAAATTCCATCCAATACATACTCTTTTACAGTGCATATGGAACATTCTCCAGGATAGATTATATATTAAATCATAAAACAAGTCTTAAATTTAAGAAAACAGTTCATATCAGCATCTTTGCAAACCACCATGATATGAAAATAGAAATCAATTACAAGAAGAAAACTGGAAAGTTCACAAATATGTGGAGATTAAACAACACACTCCTGAATAGCCAATGGGTCAAAGAAGAAATAAAAAGAGAAATTAAAAAACACCTTGAAATAAATGAAAATAGAAATATAACATAACAAAACCTATGGGCTGCAGTAAAGCAATTCTAAGAAGGAAGTTCACAGCAATATATGCCTACCTATAGATGCAATAAATATCTCAAATAACCTACTGTTATACCTCAATTAAGTAATAAAAGAAGAATAAATTAATCACAAAATTAGTAGAAGGAAGGAAATAAAGATCAGAGTAGAAATAGAAGCTAAAGAAGATCAATGAAACTAAGAGCTGTTTTTTTTTGAGAAAAATAAAATTAACAAGCCTTTAGCGAGACCCACCAAGAAAGAAAGAACTCAAATAAATAAAATAAAAATTAAAAGAACTATTACAACTGATGCCACAGAAATACAGGATTATAAGTGACACTATGAACAGTTACACACCAACAAACTGGACAACCTAGAAGAAATGGATAAAATTCTAGAAACATACAATCTACTAAGACTGAATCATGAAGAACTAGAATATCTGAACAGACTGATTACTAGTAATAACACTGAATCAGTAATCAAAACCCTCCCACAAACAAAACTCCATGATCAGACAGCTTTGTGGTGAATTTTCACCAAACATTTGAAAGAATATCAATCCTACTCAGCTCTTCCAACAAACAGAAGAGGAGGGAACACTTCTACACTCATTTTGTGAGGCCAACATTACCCTGATATCAAAACCAGACAAGGATACCAGAAATTTCAGGCCGATATCTTGAATGAACAAAGATATTAAAATCCTCAGCAAAATATTAGCAATTCAAATTCAACAATACATTAAAAGAATCATACACCAAGATCAAGCGGGTTTATTCCAAGAATGCTAAAATGGCTCAACATCTACTAATCAATTATTCCGATAAACCACTTTAATGAAATGAGGAATAAAAATCATTTCATCTCAAGAGATGCAGAAAAGATATAACAAAATTCAACATCCTTTTCTGATACTCAATAAAGTGGATATAGAGGGAATGAACTTCAGTGTAATAAAGGCCATATCTGACAAACCCACAGGTAACATCATACTCAGTGGTGAAAAGCTGAAAACTTTTCTCCAAGACCAGAAACATGACAGTGATGCCCACTCTTGCTACTTTTACTTAGCATATTATTGGAAGTCCGAGGCAGAACAGTTAAGCAAGGAAAAGAAAGAAAGTCATCCAAATTGGAAAGGAAGAAATAAAAGTGTCACTATGTGCAAAAGATGTATAAAAAAATTCTAAAAACTTCATCAAAAACTATTAAAAGTAATATAAAAATTCAGTAAAGTTATAGGATACAATATCAATATACAGATATCTGTTGCATTTCAATACATTAATGATGAACTCCCAGAAGGAGAAATTAAGAAAACAATCCCATTCACAACTGCATAAAAAAAAATACCTAGAAGTATTTAACCAAGGAGGTAAAAGACCTGTCTTGTGCTTGTGGATTAGAAGAATATTGTCAAAATCATTCTACCCAAAGCAATCTACAGATTCAATGCAAACCCTACTAAACTTCCAGTGTTATTCATCACAGAAATAGAACAATCCTAAAACTTGTATGGAACCACAAAGATCCCAAATGGTCAAAGCAATCTGAAAAAAGCAGAACAGAGCTGTAGGTATCACACTGTCTAATTTCAAACTACATTAGAAAGCTATAATATCAAAACAGTAGGTACTGGCATAGAAACAGATAAATAGATCAATGGAAAAGAATAGAGCCCAGAAATAAATTAGGCATTTATGGTCAGTTAGTTGATAACAAAGGAGCAAGGATACAAAATGGAGAAAAGACAGTTTCTTCAATATGTGGTGCTGGAAAAACTAGACAGCGCCATGTAAGAGAATGAAACTTACCTTTCACTAAATTACACCATACTGAAAACTGACTCAAAATGGATAAAAGACTTGAATGTAAGACCTGAAACCATAGAACACCCAGAAGAAAACAGAGGCAGTAAGCTCCACACATCAGTATTCGTGATCAGTTTTCACACTTGACACCAAAAGTAAAGGCAGCAAAAGCAAAAATGAACAAGTGAGACTGAAGCAAAAGGAAACCATCAACAAAATGTACAACAAAGGAAACCATCAACAAAATGAAAAGGCAACCTGCTGAATGGGAGAAAATATTTCAAAATCATATATCTGGAAGTAGTTAATACCCAAAATACATAAAGAACTCTTATGACTCAATGCCAGAAACAGTCCAATCCAATTAAAAAAAGGGCAGAAGATCTAAATGGACATTTTCCCAAAAAAAGACATACAGTTGGCCAACAGGTAAATGAAAAGATGCTCCACATTACTGATCATCGGGGAAATGTAAACCAAAACCATAAAGCGATAAGCTCAAACCTGTTATAATGGCTTTTATCAAAAAGAAAAGAAGTAAGTGTTGGTGAGGATGTGGAGAAGAGAGAACCCTTGCACCCTATTGGTGAGAATGTAAATTATAAATTTATGCAGCCATTATGGAAAGCAGCGTGGAGGCTCCTCAAAAAATTAAAAATAGATCTACCACATCACCAGGAATTCCACTTTTGGGTATTTATCTAAAGAAAATGAAATGTTTATCCAAAGAAAGTGAAATAATTTGGAAAGATATAGGCACCTCTATGTTCATTGTAGCATTGTTTACAATACATATTATAAGCCACGGAAGCCAGCCACCAAGTGTTCATTGATGTATGAATGGATAAAGAAAATGTAGTACACACACACACACACACAAAATGGAATATTATTCAGCCATTCTAAAAAAAGAAATTTTGTCATTTGCAACATGGATCCATTTGAAGGCATTATGTTAAGGGAAATAAGTCAGACTGAGAAAGACAAAATAACATATGATCTCAATGTGGTATTTTAAAAAGCAAAAAGCAAACAAACTCACAGAGAAAAGATTTGTGGTTGCTAGAGGCAGGGGTGGAGGGGGGGTGAAAAGAGTGAAGGGGGTCAAAAGGTTCAAACTTCTAGTTATAAAATAAATAAGTCCTGGAGATAAAATGTACAGCACAGTGACTACACCTAATAATATTGTATTGCATATTTGAAAATTGCTAAGAGAATGGATCTTATGAGTTCTTATCACAAAAATATTTTCAACTATGGTCATGGATGTTAACCAGACTTACTGTGGTGATCATTTCACAATATATACAAATATCAATTCATTACATGGTACATCTGAAATTGACATAATACCAATTATACTGCAATTTAAATAAACTTTAAAGTACTTAGAAAGTACTAGGAACTATACTAAGCACATTACCTGAAGTAACTAAACCTATATCTACACATTATTATAACATCTACATCTATAAAATTATTACTATGAATCTACATCTATACATTAATATTCCCAAATTAGAAAAGAGGAAACAGCTTAGAATTTAACTTGGTTAAAGTCACACAACTATTACGCAGTGGAGCTGGAATTTGCAACCAGTTCTTTCTAACTTCTCATTTGGAAATCTTATTTTATCAACTATATACAGTTATACCATATCACTACAAGGGAAGACCGATACTTGGTTGAAAATTAAGGTAAAGGGTAAAAAGTTGCTATGGGCTAAACTGTGTTCCCCCAAAATTCATATGTTTCAGTAATCTCCAAGTGACTGTATTTGGAGAGAAGGCTTTTAGGAGGTAATTAAGGCTAAATAAGGTCATAAGGATGGGCTTATAGTCTGATAGGATTGATAGCCTTATTAGAAGAGGAAGACAGAAAAATCTCTTCCTTTTTTTCTGCCATGAGAAGGCAGCAAGAAGGCGGCAGTCTGCAAGCCAGAAGACACTTGTCACTAGAACCCCACCAGGCTGGCATGCAGATCTCAATCTCACAGCTTTCCGAACTGTGAGAAAATAGATTTCTGTTGTTGAAGTTACCAGGTCTATGGTATTTTGTTACGGCAGCCTAGGCAGATAAAGATAGAAGCAAATGCTGCAATTTGTTTTACTTTCTCTGAAAAAGAAAGAGAAAAAAGTCGACAATCACTCTAGCCAAAACTTTCCTTGCAGACATTATTTCCATACCAGATTTATGGATCTTTTGCTCTGTTAACTGTCCCCTCATTGGCTCAACTTTCGAGTCACCTCAGATAACTTGTGAGAGGTGAATATGCTTTGTAGTTCTAAGCAAGAGAATCCATATGCGTTCAGAAAATTTTCCTCTCAAAGAACATGAATAGCAGACTTGCAGAGCTTTAAATAATCCTAAGTATGTAAAAACAAGTTTTTTAAAGACTTGCTTAATAGGGCAAATTTAGTTTTTGAAAACATATTTGAGTTACACTATAACAGTTTTTCATGATGATGGCTTCAGAAATACAGAAAGCACTTTCTTATCTCTCCCCACCATCTGCTGACTAGTTTACCCACTATGCTGAGTTCTCACTGATTTAAAAATGTAAACTGGGGAAGAATTGAGGCAACGGGTAGGAAATCTTGAAAATGAACATCACTGCATGTGAGTAGAATCAGGTTGTTCTGCAGATGAGCAGAAAATTGAAATAACAATTAATGTGTTATTTTTAATAATAAAAATTGTTATTTAAGATAAAAATATAAATAATTTTTATATGAAATATGTCTACACTGATGTTATAGTTAGTATCTATTAGTGCCCAGAAAGTCTGTGCTTAATATTTTTTAAGTGTAAGCCACATAATTGGTCCTAATTAAATTGAAATGACTAGTGGAAGTAGATGTTGATTGCTGCCTTATACTAGCCTCTTATTAATAAAAGAATTTTAATAAATTTTAAGTCAATTTTGATAATCAAATATGGTATTCCTACAGATTTCAAATTTCTATCCAAGCTGAAAACATACTATGAAAAACTTAAAGTAAAAATGTAATGTCATAAAACTAAAAAAATTTGACAATATTTCTTTGTTTGAAAAGTTACTTTAATAGGAATAAAATGCTGTATTATCTTTAATTTTCTTCCATTTATTCCACCCATGGCATAATTTTGCCACCATGTTAGCATCAGTTAAATAATAATTCAATCTGTTAATGTCAGTTTAATGCCTAAAGGCTCATAAAAAACTAAGTTAAATTGCATTCAACCTGCAATGTGATAGTGCTTCTGTTTTACAAACATGAATGTCTGGTTATTTTACAAAAAAAAACATTTTATGTCTAATTACTGATGTCAGATATGCATAAAAAGTTATACAATTCTTTGAAAAGGCAAATATAGACCTTTGCCTTCAAATTATTTTTCTATTCTTAACTACTAAAACTTTATTCAAGACCCAGTAATAGCTTGCATCTTGCCTAATAGCTACACTTTGACACTATTTGATATCAGAGCAGAACTAATTGATCTGATATAGAAAATTTTTCAGTGAAGAATGAACTATGCTTTAATTTTCAGTAAATTGGCTGCTAGATTCTGTATAGCCCACTCAAGCGTAGGTTTGTACTAAAATATGTATTTTTAAAATAATGAATCAGTCTTTTACTTTTGAAAGTTTTGTACCAACAATTGGGTATTACCCAAAGTTCCACACAGAAAAGTTACATGTAAATAAATAACAAATGCTAACATATTTGTTTTTTATGTCAATGTCTTTGGAGTTTGAGAATGGGTCACTAGGGTCAGTATTCCCAAGAGTTTCCTCATCATAAAAATCACTTGGGGGCTTGTGAGAAATAAAGATTCTTGGGCCCCACAATGATCCTACTAAACCAGAATTTCATCAGGGAAAGATGTTTTTCTCCTTATAAAAAATGCAAAAGACAAAATGAAAACAAAACAACAAACAACTATTTATGAGAGAAAAATTTAAACCCCACCAACATAAAATGGTAATTATATTTAATTATCAACTCATGATTAAACAAAGACAGTGTTTAATAACCATGTTCTCCCCTATCCTGCATAATTTTGGAGAGCAAATCCCAAATATCATGTCAGTTCATTCATACATAATTCAGAATGTATCATAAATAAGACTCTTCTTGTGACATAACCATAACATTACCACATCAAAAAATCCACCAATAATTCCTAGACATCATTAAATATCCAGTCATTGTTCAAATTTCCCATCATTTCATAAATGCATTTTTTTCCAGCTTGGCTAAATCACAATCCAAAAATCATATAATTCACTTGGTTTATATACCTTTTAAGTTTTATTTTTTAAATTAAAGTATCATTGATATACAATCTTATGAAGGTTTCATATGAGCAACATTGCGGTTTCAAATCAAGTTCCCCCCCCATTGCAGTCACTGTCCATCAGCATAGTAAGACGCTGTAGAGTCATCCCTTGTCTTTTCCATGTCGTACCGCCCTCCCCATGACCTGCCTATACTGTGAGTGCTGATTATAGTGCCCCTTAATCCCCTTCTCCCTCCCCACTCACCCTCCCCAATAGATCTTTTAAGTCTTTTAATCTATGGATTTCCTTCCAGTCTCCCTTTTTCCCTTACAATGTGCTTGTTGAAGATGATGATGTATTTTAAGGAGATCTCCCCATGATTCTTACCAAAGAAGCCAGGGATGCTAGGAGCAGGGAATTTAGCTCAGGGTATGTGCATGTGCTCTCTGCGTCTGTAGATGGGCTAGGCTTTATCCCTGCCTCACCATAAACCCGAAACAAGGCAGTTGACCTTTTCATTATTTGTTGCTCCATGTGTACAACAAAGACAATGCCTGTTGTCTTCTTCACAAGGCTGCCATGAAGATTAATGAGCTAATATCAATAAAGTACTCCCAACTTGTGAGAAGAAAGGCATTTGAAAAGCTTATAAAAACCTTAAAGCTCTTCTAATTCTCTTCTGCAGGAGACCTGAGCAGTCACCTCTAGCAAATACCCACTATCCTATGTGAATTGTGTATTAGTGATGAATTGATGGATACAAATCAATTTCTCTCAAACTAAAGAATTATAAATTACTAGGATAGATGGATGGGTGAATAGAGAGATGATATGATGGAAAAACATAACTAATATTTTACTGTTTACCCATGTGGTTAGATTGACAGTCTAAATTTCTTTGAGATTTAGAAATGAAAAATTTAAAAAAATTAATATAATCCATCATAAACAAAAGAACTTTAATTCTATCAAATTCTAAAAAAGTAGCTTATTCATGTAATCTTTTTGCCAACAGAATTTAAATTTGTATAAACAATTCCTATAGAATCATTCATTTTCAAATATTTTGAGTAATGAGGGAATCCATACTATTATCCTATAAAACACTTTTGTAGCTTAAATGTCATCTTGTAAGCATTGAAAAGACTATAAGATTGAAAAGGAAAACTGGTTTTTAATCTTTCTAAAACAATTAAAATATATGCAATCTGGAGAATGTCACTTTATTTCTCTGAGCTACAGTTCATCTAACAGTACAATAAGTAAGTTATTCTTTCTAGTTCTAAAACTCTTTCTAGTAAATTAGGGGAACTGCTTTTCTATTGAAAGGAATTCATTATGTATTTTTATCTGTTCTTGCATTTCTGTTTAACAAATGAAAATTAAGACTCAAAAATAACGAGAAATGTAGAAAGCCATTTAAATTCAGAATCTATTATCCCACTATACTTTAGTTGCCTTCTGCTGCTGAATTATCCATTATACAGTAGTTATTTATAAAATCATACTCTTAGGGGACTCACCTGATTAATATCACCTTAGTTTATAAACTTCAATAATAGCTAGAATTGAAGGATCTATGCTCTTTGAAAGTAACTATCAAAACACAGCAAAGCATTTTCTTTCATATTATATAAATATAATTTATTATCTCAAAGCTTTGGCTTTCCAACTAGAAACCATGAAAAAAAACCTGTAAATTTAGTAATAAATGCCTAACACATATCCTGCCAGATATGTCAAATAGTTCTCCTTTTTTTTAATGATAATTTTCTATTATTGAAATTTCTGCAATCTTTTACTTAATGACATTATTGCTATCTACTCAAATGAATGTTACACTCTTATATCTAATTATCTATTAGGGACCACACTCAGATTATCCTCATGCTTCTGCCTGCCTTTCTCGGTAAACGTTCAAAGTAGTGAATTAGCAGAACATTCTGACTGTACTTTTTATTTTCAGAATCTAAGCCCCTTGCTTTTCTTCTCTATCTCATCACCAATAAATAGCAAGTCTTTCTAGGCCTGCAATATCCCTAAGGTGCCATAAGAGCATGGGAATGCAGTAAGAAGCAAGGCAAATTTGGTCACATCTCCTTGGACTTCTAACTTTCTAATATATTATAAATTCCTGGAGCAGAGAATGTTGTTATTCACTTAGTTACACAAAATAGCCTCTGGTTCATAGTAAATGTTAAAAAAATGTATTGATTGTTCAGTGTTTGAAACCATAGTTTTTTTTACTAGATATTAATATAACTTCTTTGGCTTCTTCTGTTCTTTAAAGCAGAGATCTATGGCATCTCTTCTGCTCCATCTTACATCTCAAATGATTCACCCATCTGTCATTTGCCATGAGCACTTCTGGTAGCTCTAACCAACTCCAATCCTATTTCTCCCATTGCAGAAAGCATGTTAAAATGAGGGTATGAAAAACTGACATTTTTATATCACTAAGTTCAGAAATATTTTCATCAACAGTTTCTAGATTTTTAAATTTTTCTATCAAATTACTAACAATTTTTAACAAATTATTATGATTCTCTTACAGATCCTGCAGTCAAAACCAATGGTTTAGCTCTATGAATATGAGTTTGAGTTCAGTCTCAGTGGGAAACAGTTAACTCTTATTATTGTCTGACAATTCCACATCTCTACCACCTCACAACTGGAGCTACTTGACAATCTTCTTGTAAACTCTACTGCAAATTTGTAACCAATCTTGAAAATCTTGTTTCTATATCTAAGTCACAAATGGGTCCCTGCTACTTATTTCTACAACTGATTATACTGGCTGCTTACTGCACCTCCCTGTCAGTATTTTGCCTGGTTTGTTCTTAAATTAGACAAAGGTCTTTCTAACCTTCTGAAATATGCTTCTTTTTTTGGACTTCACCTATATTGGCTGTTGCATTTCAAGAATGTCAAATCATTTCATTTTCTAGAATCTGCATTTAACTTGTTTGAATTTCCTAACCTATAACTTTGTGTTTCTTCCACATCTTTCTTTCCTTGACGTTCTCAGTTGCAGTGTGGTTTATAAGACCTGATGGATTTTTTATCCTTATCTGAGCCTGTTTCTCAAATTATAGGAAAAAGCAACCTAAAGTGCATCTTTAATAGCAAGAAGATTATTATTGTGAGCTTGGCATGTGTGTCCAATTTGGGATGTAACATAACTGAATATTTTCTTAATGTATAGTTTCATCAGTATATAAAGAAATTATTTTTTAAGAGCAATAAAGGCAGATATCTTTATTATGTTTTCTTTTAGAAAATAGGAAAGATAGAAAAATACTGTTTTGCAAAATCATACTCCAGAACACTAATTAAAGATTAATTTCATGGACAAATAAACCACCTGTCCCTGCATTCTTTATGGAGATGTTTCATATTTTCACATCTCTTCTTTTACACACTCATTAATAACATAAAACAGCGCAGTTTGCATTAGGCATTTTCATAAGTATGAAATATTCAGCTTCCACAGTGTTGAGTCAACATAGACAATATAATTATGAGCACTAACTCTGTGTCTCTGTGAAAGTTCAGGTATTATGACTTTGTGAGTGTGTGTATATATCTATGTGCATATACATATGCATGCACATCGTGAAAAGCCTACAATTTTTCATTTTTTTCTTTTACCTTTGTAATGTCTACTGTTGATAAATTGGAAAGTTAGGAAATGTTGCCTAATTTTGAAAAATCATTGCCTTTTCTATATAATATTATGATGAATATTTTTGATGGCTTTTATTCACAAATCTTTTTACTGATAATTCACAAACATAAAATTCTTTTTTAATAACTTCAAAGCATGACATGTTCTCTGTAGTCTAATTTAGTTTTTTCGGAAGTTTTAACTTCAAAAATGTCCCTCTATTATTAGGTTGATCAAATGTTTCTAGAAACTATATTTGGGGCTTTTATTTTAATGGGTATTTGTAAATAAAAAATGAAATATAGGTCCAAATATATTACCAATAAAACAAATAAAATATAATCCAAGTAACTGTTACTATTTCAACGTCTCTGCTCTTTATTTCCAAGTCCCCAGCCAGGTCAGATATGTGTTTAACAGATAGTGCTCAAGAGCAAGGAGTTTCAAATGTTAGTGAAGATTGGCTAGAAAATTCAGCTCCAGAATCACTTTCTAGAACTTCTAGATACAAAAGCCTCAAACTCAAGAGAGAAAGATCAAAAGACTTTAAGGGTAAAATGATTTATGAACTGGCTATTTGGGATGAGAACAAGAAGAAGCCAGAGACCTGGGAGAGCCCAGAGAAACCAGAAGCAGAAGCCCTGGAGCTACGAGGTGTCCATCCAGAATTAACAGTGACAATAGAAACCAAGACCTTAGAAGACTTTGAAGTTACAGACTTGAAAGTAGAAAAGCTTGCTGCCCTAGGGAACCTGGGGGATATGGGTGTTGATTTCTGCAATACTCAAGTAGACCCAGCACATAAATCCCCAACTGCCCTGTCTCAGAAAGTGTGTGAAGAAAACTCTTTGTCACTTGTAGGATGTAATCCCTCCACTCTCACTGACTTTCAACCAGTCGCGTCCTTGTCTGAGTTTCCATTAGATTCTCCCAAAAGCCTGGTGCTGAACTTTGAGGCAGAAGGTGAAAAAACATCATCTAATCCCAGAAGTGGGAGGATCACTCCTAACATTTTGAAAACCGGACTTCCTGTAGAAAATGTTGATCTTGGCTTGGGGAGCCTAGAGGGAACACACCAGGCCCTTGACCTTTTAGCAGGAGGAATGATGCCTGAAGTAGAAGAAATTTCTCAATTAGAGAATCAAGATTCACTCAGATTGCAGTCAGAAACAGTTAACCCTGCAGGCTTTGAGCCATCACCTTGCCTCCCAGACCTGGTGGACTTTGTCACACGGACATCTGGAGTTCAAAAAGAGAAGTTATGTTTTCCTCTCTCTGAGCCAGGTGACCCTCCTGAGTGTAGTTCCCTGGAGACAGGACCACTACAGCTAGAAATACCGAATGCATCCATCACAGAGGTAGCAATTTCTTGAGTAGATGAGGACAGTGACAACCCTTTGAATTTGGTAAAATCTCTGGCTTCAGGGTCCCCTGCAAGGGAGCAGGTATTTGGAGGCAATATGGTCCCTCAGGAAATACCTGCACAAGAAGCTGCAGTTGCTGCCATCCAGGACCACACACAGTCCGGTGTTCATGACTAAGAATACACATCCAGATCTGCTTGTGGATGAATGGAATTGGCTTCTAGAAATCAGGTGCCCAGATGATCCAGGACTAGTTGGCTATCTTACCTGGAAACTCCACCAAGAGATAAAGTAAATGTTCATGGAAGCCAAAAAAAAAGTTAACCTCCTTTCCTTTTTTCCTTTCTCCTTAAGATACCAGACAAATCAACCATAACTTCTATACATATCTGTAAAATATTTTCTGTTAATTTTTTTCAATTTATTTTCTCCTACTTTGTCATTAAAAATCAAATGTCTATCTGGCTCAAAAAAAAAAAATTTCAGTAACAACTCAGTGAGATCCCACCCCACAAGCCACACAACAGTTTTCTGTGAAAAAGATATTTTTACAAAAGCAATTCCTTTTTTTTTTGGTATCATTAATGTACAATTACATGAGCAACATTATGGTTACTAGATTCCCCACATTATCAAGTCCCCACCACATACCCCATTACAGTCACTGTCCATCAGTGTAGTAAGATGCTATAGAATCACTACTCATCTTCTCTGTGTTGTACAGCCTTCCCCGTGCCCCACTCCCCTACATTATGTGTGCTAATTGTAAAACCCCTTTTCCCCCCTTCTCCCTCCCTTCCCAACCATCCTCCCCAGTCCCTTTCCCTTTGGTAACTGCTAGTCCATTCTTGGGTTCTGTGAGTCTGTGGATGTTTTGTTACTTCAGTTTTTCTTTGTTCTTATACTCCACAGATGAGTGAAATCATTTGATACTTGTCTATCTCCACCTGGCTTATTTCACTAAGCATAATACCCTCTAGCTCCGTCCATGTTGTTGCAAATGGTAGGATTTGTTTTCTTCTTATGGCTGAATAATATTCCATTGTGTATATGGACCACCTCTTCTTTATCCATTCATCTACTGATGGACACTTAGGTTGCTTCCATTTCTTGGCTATTGTAAATAGTGCTGCAATAAACATAGGGGTGCATCTGTCCTTTTCAAATTGGGCTGCTGCATTCTTAGGGTAAATTCCTAGGAGTGGAATTCCTGGGTCAAATGGTATTTCTAATTTGAGTTTTCTGAGGAACCTCCATACTGCTTTCCACAATGGTTGAACTATTTACATTCCCACCAGCAGTGTAGGAGGGTTCCCCTTTCTCCACATCATCACCAACATTTGTTGTTGTTTGTCTTTTGGATGGTGGCCATCATAACTGGTGTGAGGTGATATCTCATTGTGGTTTTAATTTGCATTTCACTGATGATTAGCAGTGTGAGGCATCTTTTCATGTGTCTGTTGGCCATCTAAATTTCTTCTTTGGAGAAGTGTCTGTTCATCTCCTCTGCCCATTTTTTAACTGGATTATTTGCTTTTTGTTTGTTGAGGTGTGTGAGCTCTTTATATATTTTGGATGTCAACCCTTTATCGGATATGTAATTTATGAATATATTCTCCCATACTGTAGGATGCCTTTTTGTTCTATTGATGGTGTCCTTTACTGTACAGAAGATTTTCATCTTGATATAGTCCCACTTGTTCATTTATGCTTTTGTTTTCCTTGCCCACGGAGATATGTTTGTGAGGAAGTTGCTCATGTTTATGTCCAAGAGATTTTTTGCTTATTTTTTTTCTAAGAGTTTTATGGTTTCATGACTTACATTCAGGTCTTTGATCCATTTCGAATTTACTTTTGTATATGGGGTTAGACAATGATCCAGTTTCATTCTCTTGCATGTAACTGTCCAGTTTTTCCAACACCAGCTGTTGAAGAGGCTATCATTTCCCCATTGTATGTCCATGGCTGCATTATCATATATTAATTGACCATATATTGTTGGGTTTATATCAGGGCTCTCTAGTCTGTTCCATTGGTCTGTGGGTCTGTTCTTGTGCCAGTACCAAATTTTCTTGATTACTGTGGCTTTCTTGTAGAGCTTGAAGTTGGGAGGCTAGATTTGCCCTGCTTTATTCTTCCTTCTCAGGATTGCTTTGGCTATTCAGGGTCTTTTGTGGTTCCATATAAATTTTAGAACTATTTTTTCCAGTTCGTTGAAGAATGCTGTTGGTATTTTGATAGGGATTGCATTGAATCTGTAGATTGCTTTAGGTAGGATGGCCATTTTGACAATATTAATTCTTCCTATCCAAAAGCATGGATGAATTTCCATTTGTTGGTATCCTCTTTAATTTCTCTTAAGAGTGTCTTGTAGTTTTCAGGGTATAGGTCTTTTACTTCCTTGGTTAGGTTTACTCCTAGGTATTTTATTCTCAAAAGCAACTTCTTAAAAATAATCATATGTTGACCACCAAGTCCCTTTAGAAACTTGACCATAATACTACAAACCAATGATACTTTACCACAGTATGTTATGATTTTTATTTTCCAGAATTTCCATTAAAAATGCAGACTTTGAGAGTGATCTTTACTTTTTATTTATGGTGGCTAGGTAATATTCCTTAATTTGATGTGAAAGGCTTCACCAGTACTGCCCTCTGTCTTGGGATACACCTATCTTCCTGGCCTACCACAAAGGTTTTATTGCATTACTTAGAGTAGCTAATGTTGATCAACTTTTCAGATACCCATAAAAAAATAATTGACACAAGTACTAGAAAGTTTCTGCTACCAAAAGCAGTGGGGATTTATCAGCTGTGCTAGACTGCCCAATAATATCTTTTAAAAATGTTTTAACATATAACAGATCAGATTCTGATGTTATATTGCAATTTTTGGCTGGAATTTATTTTTGTAGGAAAAGTACGACCAAAGGTATGTGTTTTTCAAATATGAGTAGATACAAATTGGAGTTCAGGTTTACTGAGGTGTTCAGAATGAGGGTAGGGACCTCAGTGATGGGAGCTATATAAAGAATGAACTCCAGAGACTTCATGGTGATACTCTTGAGTTTTTCTGCCAAAAACAAAGCTGTATATCCAAATGTTGAAACTCTGCAAGGCCTAGTAAAGTACAACTATTGGGGAAAAAAAAATACTAGGTCTCAGTGAGCTGAACAGATGCTAAACCTCATACAGTATTAGAAATAACATTTTTCTAAAATAAAAAGTATTAAAGAAAACAAAATCCATATTTTCAACAATACAGCATTTATAAATCCAGCATACAATGATAAAAACATTTTGCTAAGCATAAAGAGAAGCAGTAAAATATGACCCATTACCAGGGATAAAAATAAGCCAATAAAAATAGATTACAATAACAAGAATAGCAGACTTAGCAAAATATTCATTTAAAAGCTGTTAGACATGTACTTGAGGACATAAAAGAAAATCTTAATACAATGAGTGAGCAAATAGTAAATCAAAAATCTACTATTAGAACCAACTAGAAATTCCAGAAACATAAGAAACATTATGAGAAACAAAAATCTCACTCAATAGCATAACAGCATATTAGGATCTCCAAAATTACCAATTCAGGTTTTAAGATATTAGAATAAAAGTGGTTCAAACTGAAGCACAAAGGGGAAGAAAAAGCTGAAAAAATGGGCAGAGCCAGGGATCCCTGGGACACAAATAATGTAAGATATGAGCAACTGGAGTGCTATAAAGAGAAGAGAATGATATTCAGGCAGATAAAAATATCTGAAGAAATTATAAAATAACTTCTTTAAATTGATGAAAAGTTTAAATTTCCAGATTCAAGAAACTCAACAAAATCCAGAAAAGATAATTTCTCTGGCACACAGACACACTCACACTTGGAAACCAGATCATAACCAAATAGCTGAAAAACCAGTGAAACTGTGCAGAATGATTTTAATGATCAATGGAGTAATTATTATTGTTCTCTGTTTTAAAAAATTTTGTCAAAATATTAAAAAGCCTGTAATTGTAAGTTATAAAAGTGTAAGGAAAAGAAAATAGTAATATTAACATTTATTTATTACACTGTAATTTAAAACACTAGGAATGCTGAGAATTAATGTGTTTTATTTGTAAAATGTTTAGCAAAACTAGTTGGACAGTGCTTGCTTTATTGTGTAGTTTATGATATGGCATGTGACTTCTCTACACTTCAGCAGAATGTCAGAGTCCTTTCTATGTTTTGATGAGATTCCAACATTTTATCCTTTGTTAGCCCAAATTTTGTGAAATACTCTTTAATGTGAATTTTTTTGTTGGTGTTACTTTCTCTGAATATCTTCACTTTTTTTGGAGGAGGGAGGGCAGTTACAACCATTATTCCCATAAAACAAATTTATTTATGTCAATAAATTTCCCTCCACTAGGTTCCTCTGGCCAGAAATCTAGAATATCTTGTTGGAAACAATTCAGCATTCCCCCACCAGCTTTTTCTTCTGTAACACCATTTACATTTGATGTAAATTTAACTTTCAGTATTATCACTTTTTCTGATGCTCTTTCATCATTGTTGACTAATGTCCTCTATTGATTTCCCCTTTCTGGAAAATGTCAGTTTATCACTAGGAAGCAAAGCAACACATCTAAACATTTTGTCAGCACTGCACGAATTACCAGATGTGCAGTGACCAGTCACTAGCAGACTCATAGAGTGACCTAGCTGGTCACTGATTATGTGATGATCTCTTATCTGGTGGTATGTGAACTCAAGAGCTAGGGTTGTACTTCATGCATATATTCATAGTTAAAACACTTTCATAACTGAAATTTGAACCCTATTGTGTTGGATTGATGTTATTTTACTAAACTCTGAAATAAAATTTGTATATAATGGAACCATGCAAGCTGAGGACTACCTTACTAGCATATAACAAAACTTAGCTTATTTTTCCCAGAAATATACACCCCTTAGTATCTAACACTAAGTCTTAGTATATATTAATATTAAATTTAAATTTAGATTAGAGAGTTGAGTGTAGATCGCTACATATTTAGGCCCTTGCCACTTTCTGGGCCGGTCACTTTTCTGTGATAAATCACCTGTGTGAAGACAACGCTATAGTACTGCATGGTCACTAACAGCCTCTCTCTATTATCAAGAGTAAATATGATTCCTACTTACAACTACTGAATAGAATCTATTCTTCCATTCTTAGAGGTAAGCTAAATTATATCAATTTTTTTTTCTTTTAGAAAGCATGATGTAGTAGCTGGATTTGGACCTTTCAGAAATGAAAATGTCTGTGAAGGTAGATTATCAAGTTAAGTACTTGAATTTAGGATTCAGAATGTATTATCTTTGGACTATGTGTTATAATACTATTACTCCAATCCTCTATCCCAATTTTGTTATAACTGTAAGAGATTATTATACCATATGATTGTGAAGATATTTTTGATACCACCTATTTAACTCCATCTAAGTTGATTTTGTTTCCAGATCTGACACTGAGTACACTGAAGTATGCCCAAAGAAATAGTTGGTTTCAAATCTTAAGCAGAAGGAGCAAATAGAACTTTTAATGACCAGTTGAATGCAAAAAAATGGCAAATTAATTTGGAGGGCACTAGGTCAATGAAATTTCTTATTCACTTTTTCACATCTAGAAAACACTCAAATACATGGCAGAGGGAGGGAGAAAAGTTATTTGAGTGATTAAAAAAGGTACTATTGTTTAGGGAAGCTTTTCCATATAGAAGGTATACACTGAAGTGTATTTTGGAAGGATAGAAGTATCTACTTCATACCCAAATCCTTAGAAAGACAAGAGCACTTAACACTTCTCACCAAGTACTTGACTCTAGCACTTCATTCAGTTCTCACAAAAGCTTGGCTAAATACATACTGTTATTATCCTCAATTTATAGATGATAAATTGGGACTAAGAGATGGTATATGTAACTTGCCCCAATTTACACTACACCATTGGTGATTGTCTGTTCTGGGATTCAAACCAAGGGAATCAGACTCTTCCTTATTGTCTTCTGTGAAGTGGAATATTTGGTAGGACCTCACTTAGTTTCACATAAAAGATCTCCTGGGAGGAATAGCATAGGACCTGATAGTTAACTTCTACAGTCCACAACTTGAAGCCCTCATATGTTTGGAAGGTGGGGTTTATATCTTTTCATATTTCAAAAATGAGTAGTTGACCTAAACTGATTTAAAGATTATTTTCTCATTTGATTGCCAGTTATGAATCAGCTTTGTGTGTGGCATGGTGGGTTTATCACAGTATTCATTTCAAAGCCACCATTCCTGCATTGTTATTATTTTTGGTAAATTAAAAGAATGAAAAACGGGTATCAATTTACTTAGTCTCTCCTCTTTATAAAGAATTTTGCCCCTCTTCTTACCTGAATCCTTCATAATTGAACCTATACACAACCAATCTCATAGAATTTTCCAAAATAAATGATGTTATTCTAGCTTGTAAACCAATTCATAGTGCAGGGTGCATTCCTCTGCAACTTCTGACAATTTTATAAACAATTACACATCTTTGGAGCCAACTCTGTAATTGTGAAACCATATTTCCACTCGTGGTAAGGGGTTATTGCATATCTGAGGTCTAATTTATTATCACTGTGCCTTTTTAAGAGCATTGAATGTGGATAAAAGAAATAGTAATCTGCAGTAACTAATGAGTATGAGAGTTTATGAAATGCTGGAAATTTTACTTAAAAAAAAAGCTGCAAGCTTCTTACTACACTGATGGTCAGTGACTATAATGGGGTATGTGGGGGGGACTTGATAATAGGGGTTTAGTAACCATAATGTTGTTCAAGTGATTGTACATTAATGATACCAAAACAAAAAAATTAAATAAATAAAACAATGAGGTTTGTGGCACCAATTTACTCTTCCTTTCACAATTTCTCTGTAGCATGTGATGCTGTTGGATACCATTTTAGCCATAGAATGTCTTTCAAAATTGGAGTTAATCTCATAACCTGCTGCTGCTTTATCAACTAAGTTAATATAATATTCTAAATCCTTTTATTTCAAGAATTTCACAACATCTTTATCTTTACAACATCTTCACCCCTCAAAATCATCAATGGAGGTTGGAATCAACTTCTTCCAAACTCCTGTTAATGATATTTTGACCTTTTCCCATGAATCACAGGTATTCTTAATGACATCCAGAATGGCGAATCTTTTCCAGAAGATTTTCAATTTACTTTGCCCAGATCTGTCAGAGGAATCAATGTGGCAGCTATAGCCTTATGAGATGTATTTCTTAATAAGACCTGAAAGTCAAAATTACTTCTTGCCCCATGGGTTGCAGAATGGATGTTGTGTTGGCAGGCACAAACACAACATTAATCTTGTGGGACATCTCCATCAGAGCTCTTGGATGACCAGATGCATTGTCAACCCGCAGTCAGATTTTGAAGGGAATTTTTTTTCTGGCAGTAGTTCTCAACAGTGAACTCCAAACATTAAGCAAACCATGTTGTAAACAGCTCTCATATAGGCTTTGTTGTTGCATTTAGAGAACACAGGTAGAGGAGATTTAGCTTAATTCTTAAGTGTCCTAGGATTTTCAGACTGTTAAAGGAGCATTGGTGTTAAAGTTCCCAGCTTCATTAGCCCGTAACTAGAGAGTCAGCCTGTCCTTTAAAGCATGAAGCCAAGCATTGACTTCTCCTCTCCAGTTATGAGAGCCCTAGATGGCATCTCCTTCCAACAGATGGCTGTTTCATGTACATTGAAAATCCATTGTTCAGTGTAGCCACCTTCATTCATTATCTTAGCTGCATTTTTCTGGATAACTTGATGCAGCTTCTGCATCAGCACTTGCTGCTTCACCTGTACTTTTATGTTATGGAGATGGCTTCTCTCCTTCAACTTCATGAACCAACCTTTGCTAGCTTCCAACTTTTCTTCTGTAGTTTCTTCATCTCTCTCAGCCATCATATAACTGAAGAAAGTTTGGGCCTTGCTCTGGATTAAGCTTTGGCTTAAGGGAATATTCTGGCTGGTTTGATCTTTTCTCCAGACCATTGAAGCCTTCTCCATATTTGCAGTAAGGCTGTTTTGCTTTCTTTCCATGTGTGGTCACTAGAGTAGAACTTTTCATTTTCTCTAGCTTTCCTTTGCATTCACAGCATGGCTATTTGTAGACCTAGTTTTTGGCCTACCTCAACTTTCAACACACCTTCATCACTAAGTTTAATTATTTCTAGGTGTTGATTTAAAGTGAGAGACATACAACTCTTCCTTGCATTTGAATGCTTAGAGGTAATTGTAGGCTTATTAATTCACCTAATTTTAATATTGTGGAATATTGAAATATTGGAATACTAAAATATTCCCAATATTCCCAGGGAATAGGGAGGGGAGGCTGAGGAGACAAAGAGAGGCAGGGGGATGGCCCACCAGTGGAGCAATCAGAACACACAACATTTATTCATTAAATTCACCATCTCATGTGGGTCTGGTTCATAGTGTCCCAAAACAATTACAATAGTAACATCAAAGATCACTGATCACAGATCACCAGAACAAACATAGTAATGAAAATGTTTGAAATGCCACAAGAATTACCAAAATGTAACACAGAGACACAGAGTGAGCCAATGTTGTTGGAAAAATGGTTCAGATAGACTTGTTTCAAGTAGGGTTGTCTCAAATCTTCAGTTTGTAAGAAATGCAGTATCTGCAAAGTGCAGGAAAGCAAAGTGCAATAAGAGGATGTATGCCTGCATTTCAAAGTACATTTTCTCTTAAATAATGCATTTTCTGTGTCATTTAATTTATCTTTCAGTGAACTTGTCACTGTGGTAATCATAAGTATATATGAAAAATGTATAATTATAGCTAAAAATTACACCAAACAAGGTGGTCTAGAGAAGTGGCTTCTAATGGTTCTTCTCTTGGTTAATAGTATCCTTTTCTGTTGTTGTGTAACATTATTGTGAATTAGTGGTTTAAAACAACACAGACCTATTATCTCAGTTTTTTGGGACAGGAATCTGGAAATAAAAGGGTTATTTGGGTTTTCTGATGTGGATCTCACAAGTTGGCCATGCTGCATGGTCATCTAGAGTCTGACATTCTCTTTCAAAATCTTTCAGTTGGCTGGCACAATTCAGTTCTCTGAGATTACAGCTACTGAAGTCCCTGCCTTTCTGGCTGGCTGTCAGCTGGGGCTCAGTCTCAACTCCTGGAGACCTCTCCCTCATAGGCCCACTCAAACATGGTAATTTACTCTTCCTTTCAGGCCAAGGGGATAATTTCTTTGATGCTTTGCCTTACTTTAAGGACCCACCTGATTAGGTCAGGATAACCTCTCTTACCTCAAAGTCAGGTGATTAGAAACCTATCATGACAGTGATACCATATCTTATTCAATAGTTGTACTCACACTCAAGGGGTCACTTCAGAATTGTGCCTGTAATAAGATATCTTAGGAACAAGGAATAGCTGCAAAGAAGGTCTTCCTAATCTTCCACACTGGTCTACCTTTACCCTGCATCTGGCATGATATATATATAGAAATACATGGCATATTACAGATACAGAGACCCATTTTTCTCTAAAATGTCATTTTTCCCTGAGAAAGCAAACATACAAACAAATTTAAAGACAATAATCAAAGAAAACCAAATGAATTCTTTTGATGTCTAACCCCAAAATACGGCATATTCATTCTATATACCTGCCCCCCCATTCCTCTTTCTCTGAGTTTATCCTAGAAGGCCTTATATACACATATCATCTCCTTCACAATATCTCTATTGACTTTTCCAGCTACCAGCCAATGAAAATTAGGTATGTACACAGAGAAGGTCTTCAAAACCTAATGTAATTCTCTTATTTTCATATCTGACTTGTACAGCATATGGTTATGCTAACATCTCTATCCCCAAACTCAATAACTGAGCTTTTGAACCACTGATTCATGAGTATATTATGGGCACAGATATTTTTACCTATTAAGATATTTACTAACAACCTAATTTATGACATTAGGCTACATTTTTATGGTTGGTCTGATTCCTTTATTCTTTCTGCAAGTTTTAACCTTTCTCTTGTGTGGCTACTCCTATCCCTTGAGATGGCAAAAAGGAAAAATCCAATACATTTATATGTTTATGTTCATAGTTATTGCACACATTTTTTAGCAAGTCTTGTTACAGCATCACAATTGGGATAATATTGTAGCTATATGGGGCTATTTTATGAGACAATAATCTTGTTGCTTATGAGTGAACTCGATTACAGTCTTATAAAACTACAGTAGAAATGCTATTACCTTACAGACATTTTTGGTTGACTGTTCATTTATCTTTAAGTTATGCCCAATAAAATAGTTAGAAGTCAGAGTTCTTCAGGTACAGTCTAATTGAAAATCAAGCTAGAAAAGTCACAAATGAAAATACCTGCTTGCTGATCTATGTGTCTTGAAATTTCCCTAAATGTCTTTTAAACTTGTCTTTATTTGGCTGACGTGGAATATATGTGTGCTTCCTAGTCTTTAAGTATTATTTTGTGAAACATCTGTAATGTGAATGCTAGGTTTAAAATAGTAAATCATCCTTAATTTATTTAGCCAATTTTTTAAAAAGTCATTATTATTTTTTTGAATCATAGTTTTCTGCCTTCAACCTTCTATATTGTTACAGATGCTTAAATTTGAGGGTAGATAAGTCAATGTAGACTGATCTCAAGCTTCTTTCCTCTAATTTCAATGTATTTGACTTATTCTTTTTAAAAAAGCCAACACATTTATTGAAGATTTGTTACTTACAAGGAAAAATGTATTGCATTGCAGACATTAGTAGATGCTAACTCCATAGTATGCAGTCTTTCCAGTTACATGTGGTATAGATACCAAATAGATAAGTAGGCAATACTGTATGCTTTGTTTGGCTTGGGAAACATCCTTTTCCTACATACTATTCATATAATTATACATGTCAAGTAACTGATTCAATTTGAGGTTTGAATAACTGAGTCATTAGGGATAAAAAAGACGTAAAGACTATTCTTCCTTACTGTATAATTTAGGAGACTTATCATTACTTTGAGATACTTCTGATGTAACACTTCAGATGTCATCTTTCTTGTTATTTTTTAATCCAACATTGCTCTATAGCTATCTTTCTTTTAAATAACTTTTCCTGACATCTGATTTTTTAATTTTATCTGTTTACCACTTGTACCCCTTTACCTTCCCAAGAGGTCACTTGAAACATTTCTATAGCAGCCCATGGCTTTCTGCACCTTTTTGCCTAAGAGCAGTCTCTGGCTCCAAGATTATCTTGAGCTGTACTGGGCAAGGAAATTGATTGTGTAGAACAGGAGCTGGCAAAATCAGCTTTGAAAACAAAATCAGCTCACGACATATTTTTGTAAATAAAAGGAACAGAGCCACAGTCATTTGCTAACAGATTTTCTACATCTGCTTTCATGTTACAGTGGCAGAGTTGCCTAGTGTGACAGAGATCATAGAGTCTGCATAGCCTACAGTATTTACTGTCTGGCCCTTTACTGAGAAAGTTTGTTGACCAATGAGCTAGAAGCTAATCTTAACTGAATGGAAATGGTTATGGAGTATCCATTGTCTCAGCACATGGGGTGAATTTTAAGGTGTGTTCGATACACATATTTACTCCCATTGCTAATGGAGGTTTCTACTTCAATAATACCCTGTATTGGTTTTCCCCTTTCTCCTGTATTATGCTCACACATCCTTATCGAGCTTCCTGGGATCATCTCCAAAATAAACTACTTGTACCCAAGCCTCAATCCCAGAATGTAATTATGAGGAACCCAAACTATTTTTTATTCAATATTTTCTATTCAATGTTATCTTGTTATCTGTTCAACTGTTAAATTAACTTAGCAAATGGTTGTATTATAAGATTTTATCCAATGTTTATTCATTTTTCACTGAAAATATCCTGTGTCAGGCTATAAAATATGGGTAAGATTGTGAGATACCTGAGGTATGTATATTTTTAACTCTACTTACTTTTTTGCACCTTTGGGTGCCCATATTCAGAATTAAGTATAGTTTACATTGGCATCTTGTTGTGTATCTTATGAATACAAAATATTCATTTCTTTTCTATTCTTAAGATATATAGTAATTTATAGTCATTCAACACAAATGAAATTACGGTAGGGCACTGTGGGGAATATTGAATACTCCTACCCCTTAAGACACAAGACTAAGGATGGAGAAGTCATGATTCCTGGTCCTTGATTTAAAGAATGCAACAATGGCTAGGAGAGTAAGCATAAACTGCTTGAGAAAGTCTTAGGCACCAAAGACATAATCACTAGCATAAATGGACACCCTTCTATTACAAAGGCATGCTAAGGATTCAGGACAAACATAATCCAACTTGCTATCCACTGGGTTATAACCACAGTGAGGGCCAAGAGTAAGAGCTGGGCTTTTAGGAAGAAGGCAAGTACATAGCTAAAGTATCCATCTCAGCTAATGCTTATAGAAAGGGTTTAGAAGCTTCAAGCCCAGAATATTGAGACAGACTAATCAAGAAACCTGAATATCATCATTAGAGGTTTCAAGCCCCTCTATGTCTAAACATAGACATATGGGGTTTATGGTGGGTTTATGGTGGCAAGATAAGGTACCAAATCTTTAAAAATAAAGTCTGAAGACAAAGGTTTGGCAGAAATATGTTATGAGTCCAATGGTAGCCAAGGTTCAGTCTCTGTGATATATATTGTTTTATTATAAATAGCAGTCATGATATCATAACTGATGGTGTCATTTTGCAGAGGAATAGATGAGGAAGACAATTCTGCAGTTTCATTTTCTCTTTGAGTATTCTAGAATACTCTTAGGGTCTGAGGAATCTAAGAAGTCAATCATACCTGTATCTCATTTCAGAGTAACTTGACTGAGTTACTTCTTTTGGATCTAACAGTTGACCACAGTGAGCTATTCAAGAACTTCTGAAACATACAGTTCATATTAAATAGAACAGTTCAAAGGATCATGAGTGGTATCCTTTGCATCTTCACATTGGCTATTATCTGCAGGACTCCTTTCTCTGTTCCATATCTGTTATTCTACATTCTCAAATAAGGTAGCCTTTAATTAAAAAAAAATTGACCATTCCGTTTTTGAAGATATCATGACAGATATGCAATCTCTCATTCTGAAGGCTTTTAATGTTGGGACTATCTCAAGAAATTTCTTTCTTGTCAGAAATATCGTTTTATGCTAGAATCATCTTCAATCTTTCACTAAAATAAAATAAAATGAAATAACATCCAGATCATGTTGTAAAATGTTTTACAACTTTTAGGCACTCAACTTCCTTCCGTTGATCTTATCATTCTCTCTTTTGCCTACTCTCTTGGAAGATGTCTCATTTTTACTTTTAGCTACCTGAAATAGTGTACTTCATTTTCAAGATGTTTTAGTTTTCAGATCATTTTATGAGAAGTTACTTAAAAATAGTGTGCTTATCTAGAAATCTGTTTTGTCACTTTCATCTCATGTTATTTAATACTCCCTGTAGTAAACAGCCTAAGTATTGGAAAGTTTTGAACAATACTTTTCCCCAGTTCACATTATTGAAAGTAAGACTTTTTTCCTTTGGAATCATTTTTCCCCCGCTTATAATTTGAGTTAGTTATTCATACAACTGTGAAAAAAAATGATGTTAACCACAAATTCTTTTTGAGAGAAAATAGCAAATGCTTATGTTAAAAATCTATAAATTTTCACATTCGTGCACCCTTTTCCTAAACACTGAAAACTAAATTACTTGACTTAAATAAAGACTTTCCATAGGTATTGTACATAGTATCCAAGAATAGGTCAAAATCGTATACATTGTCATAATCTGCTTGCATTTTTAAATTTATTTATGATTTCTAAATTTTTTATAAACAGGTTTATGTTTTGAACAAGTATATCCCTTCCTTTCATTAATACAGCACTTCATGATGGGCTTGAGACCTTATCCTGCTCCACCACCACCATTTCTGGTTCCATTTGAAGCTGCCGTTTTCTTCTGGCTACTATTGCTTTGTCTGCGGTGGGCACCTCAACTAAGCTGAACCAATCACAGTAATTCCCCATGATTTTTTTTCTTTTAATTAGACATAAGAAAGTCTTTAGTAGGGAGACTTCCAGGAAGATGGCGGTGTGAGCAGGTCGGCAGAAATCTCCTCCCAACACTATATTTATCTACGAAAATACAGCATATACAACTATTCCTAAAAGAGAGACCAGAATACACAGAAAAGCGCACAACGTGCACCTACACCTGAGAGGACTCGACACCCCAAGAGGCGGCCAGAGCTATAAAGGGCCCTGCGGAGCGGTGCGGACACAGCTGCAGAATAGTGGGTCAACAGTGCCACCTACAGCATTCCCACAGATTCTACTCCCGGTGGGGTTTTTTTTTTTTTTTGCTTTGTTTTTTTGTTTTTTCTTTCTCTCTTTTTTCTTTTCTTTTCTTTCTTTTTTCTTTCCTTCTTTCTTTTTTTTCTCTTTTTAAAGTCTTAAAGAGCCCAGTTGACATATGTGGCAACTACCAGCGACCACTTCTACAGCCATGAAAAGACAGAGGACTATGGTCCAGACTAAAATCCACCAGACAACCCCAGAGAGGGAGCCTGAAGGGATGGAAATGCACACTTTTCCTGAAAAAGAATTCAGAATAAAGTCATAACCATGCTGATGGATCTACAGAGAAATGTGCAAGAGCTGAGGGAGGAAGTGAGGAAAGACAGTGCAGAAATGAGACAAGCCATTGACGAGCTTAGCAGCAGACCGGACGAGATGCAAGAGACTTAATGCAATAGAAGTCAGAGAAAAGGAATACAGAGAAGCTGAGGCAGAGAGAGATAAAAGGATTTCTAGGAATGAAACAATGTTAGGAGAACTGTGTGACCGATCCAAACAGAACAATATTCGCATTATAGGAGCACCAGAGGAAGAAGAGAGAGAAAAAGGGGTAGAAAGTGTCTTTGAAGAAATAATTGCTGAAAACTTTCCCTCACTGGGGAAGGAAATAGTCTCGCAGTCCATGGAAGCCCACGGATCTCCCAACACAAGGGACCCAAGGAAGACAACACCAAGACACATAATAATTAAGAGGGCAAAGATCAAAGATAAAGACAAAGCATTAAAGGCAGCTAGAGAGAGAAAAAAGATCACCTACAAAGGAAAACCCATCAGACTATCATCAGACTTCTCAATAGAAACCTTATAGGTCAGAAGAGAAAGGCATGATATATTTAACGTTATGAAACAGAAGGGCCTCGAACCAAGAATATTGTATCCAGCACGATTATCATTTAAATATGATGGAGGGATTAAACAATTTTCAGACAAACGAAAGTTGAGAGAGTTTGCCTCTCATAAACCAACACTACAGGATATCTTAAACGGACTGCTCTAGAGCAAAGAACCCCTAAGGCTAAAAAGATGTCACCAGAGAAAATAAAATCATAGCAAAGAAAGCAGACCATCCAAATACTAAGTAAAGGCAAAGAATAAAGCATCTAGTATAGGAAGAATGGAGGAGGAAGAATAAGAAGGGAAAGAAATAAAGAAACATCAGACGGTGTTTACAATAACTTAACAAGAAAGTTAAGTTAGATTGTTAGCTAGCAAAGAAGCAACCCTTGAACCTCCGGTAACCACGAATCTACATCCAGCAATGGAAATAAGGACATATCAATCAATAGTCACCCTAAAGGTAAATAGACTGAATGCACCAATCAAAAGACACAGAGTAACAGAATGGATAAAAAAGCAAGACCAATCTATCTGCTGCTTACAAGAGACTCACCTCAAACCCAAAGATATACACAGACTAAAAGTGAAGGGATGGAAAAAGATATTTCATGCAAACAACAAAGAGAAAAAAGCAGGTGAGGCAGTACATGTATCAGACAAAATAGACTTCAAAATGAAGAAAGAAGCAAGAGATAAAGAAGGACATTACATATTGATAAAAGGGTCAGTCCAACAAGAAGATATAAACATTATAAATATATATGCACCCAACACAGGAGCACCAGCATATGTGAAACAAATACTAACAGAATTAAAGGAGGAAATAGACAGCAATGCATTCATTTTAGGACACTTCAACACACCACTCACTCCAAAGGACAGATCAACCAGACAGAAAATAAGTAAAGACACAGAGGCACTGAACAACACACTAGAACACATGGACCTAACAGACATCTACAGAACTCTGCACCCAAAAGCAACAGGATACACATTCTTCTCAAGTGCCCATGGAACATTTTCCAGAATAGACCACATACTAGGCCACAAAAAGAACCTCAGTAAATTCAAAAATATTGAAATCCTACCAACCAACTTCTCAGATCACAAAGGTATAAAAATAGAAATAAATTTTAGAAAGATATCAAAAAGCTCACAAATACATGGAGACTTAACAGCATTCTCCTAATTAATCAATGGGTTAACGACCAAATCAAAATAGAAATCAAAGAATATATGGAGACTAATGACAGCAACAACACAAAGCCACAACTTCTGTGGGATGCAGCAAAGGCAGTGCTAAGGGGAAAGCATATTGCAATCCAGGCCTATTTAAAGAAGGAAGAACATTTTCAAATGGATAGTCTAAAGGCACAATTACTGAAATTGTAAAAAGAAGAACAAATGAGGCCCAAAGTCACCAGGAGGGACATAATAAAGATCAGAGAAGAAATAAATAAAATTGAGAAGAATAAACAATAGAATAAATAAATGAAACCAAGAGCTGGTTCTTTAAAAAAATAAACAAAATAGATAAACCCCTAGCCAGACTCATTAAGAGAAAAAGAGAATCTACACACATAAACAGAATCAGAAATGAGAACGGAAAGTCACGACAGACCCCACAAAAATACAAAGAATTTTAAGAGACTATTATGAGAATCTATATGCTAACAAGCCGGAAAACCTAGAAGAAATGGACAACTTCTTAGAAAAATACAACCTTCCAAAACTGACCAAACAAGAAACAGAAAAACTAAACAGACCAATCACCAGCAATGAAATTGAATTGGTAATCAAGAAACTACCCAAGAACAAAATCCCCAGACCAGATGGATTCACCTCTGAATTCTACCAGACATATAGAGAAGAAATAACACCCATTCTCCTTAAAGTTTTCCAAAAAATACAAGAGGAGGGAATACTTCCAAACTCATTCTACGAAGCCAGCATCACTCTAATACCAAAACCTGGCAAAGACCTCATGAAAAAAGAAAACTGCAGACCAATATCCCTGATGAATGTGGATGCAAAAATACTCAACAAAATATTAGCAAACCGAATACAAAAATATATCAAGAGGATCATACACCATGATTAAGTGGGAACATTCGAAAATCCATCAACATCATCCACCACATCAACAAAAAGAAGGACAAAAACCACATGATCATATCCATAGATGCTGAAAAAGCATTTGACAAAATTCAGCATCCATTCATGATTAAAACTCTCAAAAAATGGGTATAGACGGCAAGTAACTCAACATCATAAAGGGCATATATGACAAACCCACAGCTAACATCATACTTAACAGAGAGAAGCTGAAAGCTTTTCATCTAAGATTGGGAACTAGACAGAGATGCCCACTCTCTCCACTGTTATTCAACATAGTACTGGAGGTCCTAACCACAGCAATCAGACAAAACAAAGAAATACAAGGTATGCAGATTGGTAAAGAAGAAGTCAGATTGTCACTATTTGCAGGTGACATGATATTGTACATACAAAACCCTAAAGACTCCACTCCAAAAGTACTAGAACTAATATCTGAATTCAGCAAAGTTGCAGGATACAAAATTAACATACAGAAATCTGTTGCTTTCCTATACACTATCGATGAACTAACAGAAAGAGAAATCAGAAAAACACTTCCATTCACAATTGCATCAAAAAGAATAAAATAGCTATGAATAAACCTAACGAAGGAAGTGAAAGACCTATACTCTGAAAACTACAAGACCCTCCTAAGAGAAATTAAAGAGGACACTAAGGAATGGAAATGTATCCCATGCACTTGGCTAGGAAGAATAAATATTGTCAAAATGGCTATACTACCTAAAGCAATCTACAGATTCAACGCAATCCCTATCAAACTACCAACAGCTTCCTTCAATGAACTGGAACAAATAATTCTAAAATTCATATGCAACCACAAAAGACCCCGAATAGCCAAAGCAATCCTGAGAAGGAGGACTCAAACAGGGGGAATTATGCTCCCTGACTTCAAGCTCTACTACAAAGCCACAGTAATCAAGACAATTTGGTATTGGCACAAAAAGAGACCCACAGACCAGTGGAACAGAATAGAAAATCCAAACATTAACCCAAACATATACAGTCAATTAGTATTTGATAAAGGAGCCTTGGATATACAATGGGGAGATGACAGCCTCTTCAGCAGCTGGTGTTGGAAAAACTGGACAGCTACATGTAAGTGAATGAAACTGGACTACTGTCTAGCCCCATACACAAAGGTAAACTCAAGGTGGATCAAAGACCTGAAGGTAAGTCATGAAACCATAAAACTCTTAGAAAAAAACATAGGCAAAAATCTCTTGGACATAAACGTGAGCGACTTCTTCATGAACATATCTCCTGGGCAAGGGAAACAAAAGCAAAAATGAACAAGTGGGACTATATCAAGCTGAAAAGCTTGTGTACAGCAAAGGACACCATCAGTAGAACAAAAAGACATCCTACAGTATGGGAGAATATACTCATAAATGACGTATCCGATAAGGGGTTGACATACAAAATATATAAAGAACTCATGCACCTTAACAAACAAAAAGCAAATAATGCAATTAAGAAATGGGCAGCGGACATGAATAGACACTTCTCTAAAGAAGAAATTCAGATGGCCAACAGGCACATGAAAAGATGCTCCACATCACTAATCATCAGAGAAATGCAGATTAAAACCACAATGAGATATCACCTCACACCAGTGAGGATGGTCAACATGCAAAACACAAACAACAACAAATGTTGGCGAGGATGTGGAGAAAAGGGAACCCTCCTACCCTGCTGGTGGGAATGCAAATTAGTTCAACCATTGTGGAAAGCAATATGGAGGTTCCTCAAAAAACTCAAAATAGATATACCATTTGACCCAGGAATCCCACTCCTAGGAATTTACCCTAAGACTGCAGCAGCCCAGTTTGAAAAAGACTTATGCACCCTTATGTTTATCGCAGCACTATTTACAATAGCCAAGAAATGGAAGCAACCTAAGTGTCCATCAGTAGATGAATGGATAAAGAAGTGGTACATATACACAATGGAATATTATTCAGCCATTAGAAGAAAACAAATCCTACCATTTGCAACAACATGGAGGGAGCTAGAGGGTATTATGCTCAGTGAAATAAGCCAAGCTGAAAAAGACAAGTATCAAATGATTTCACTCGTATGCGGAGTATAAGAGCAAAGAAAAAAAACTGAAGGAACAAAACAGCAGCAGACTCACAGAACCCAAGAATGGACTAATAGTTACCAAAGGTAAAGGGACTGGGGAAGATGGGTGGGAAGGGAGGTATAAGAGGGAAAAAGGGGCATTACGATTAGCAGACATAATGTTGGGGGGGCACGGGGAGGGCTGTACAACTCAGAGAAGACAAGTAGTGATTTAATAGCATCTCACTACGCTGATAGACAGCGAGTGTAATGGTGTTGGCGGGGGGACCTGATGAAGGGGTAGTTGAATAACCATAATATTGTACATGTTATTGTAGATTAATGATACCAAAATAAATTATATATATAAAAAAGAAAGTCTTTAGTAGAGGCAGGAAATGTTGGTAACCATGCTTTGCTTTCTGTGAAGTAGAGCAAAGGAGAGGCAGTAAGAACAACTGGACTTTTCATGCAGAAAGAAACAGATGAGTTAAGCAGAGAAGGAAGGAGAGAGAAAATGAGCAAGAAGGAAGAAATCAAATGCATTTCTGAGATCCATTTTTTTGATTTTTTTAGACCCATAAATGTCCGATTCTTTCCTGCCCTAAAGCTAGTCACAGATTACTTGCATTCAAAAGTCCTGAACAAGTCCAAAGTTTAGTTTCTATTTATTTTTAATCTATAAAATCATAATATTTTAACTTAATTTTGACATTTTTATGGATTTATGACTAACGTTTTCCTCATTAATACTGAGAGCTTACTAATCTTAGCTAAGTTTATAGATAACATTTTGGTTTTTTTACTATCTTATCTTGCAGACCATGTAAAGGAAAGTCAAGGATTTTTGAAAGGATTTTAGTTCCTGATTAAAGTATTAGAACTCCATATTGACATTTGAACATTCTTTTTATTGTTATAGTACTATTTATCAATAAAGGGAAGGAATTTTGCAAAAAAATATTTAAGGTAAAAATTCGGCAATAATTCAGAAATACAACCTATAAAATTGATTAGTAACTCTTATTTTAATTGTACAGTATGCAATTTTTAAATTAATAGTGTAAAATATTGATAATCACCTTAAATACAAAGTATGTCCTTTGTGTCACAAAAAAGCAACAGCAGTCAATGAAAATACTGAAGATTAAAAAGTTCATAAAATTCATATCACACGTGCATATAATAAGAAAGTTATTATTTCCTTCTGTATCCACTACAATATATAAAATCAAAATAATCTTAGAAATTTCTTGATAATCACTGAATCTTCTTCTTCAAAGGCCATCTGACCAGGAGACTTAGTTAACTGGAAGAAACTCCTAGCAGAGAATGAAATAACCACTAAGAAAGTTTATAATGGTAATAAATGGTAGTCCCTACACTTTTCAGTATCTTAGGGATTTTTTTTACTTCAACCTTGAAACCGTTTCCAGACCTTACAAGTACTTTGCTGAATGCAATAATACTTAAACAGTATCAGCTAACAGCTATCCTTGATGTGGCATAGCAAAGACTGTAAGGTGAGGATTGAGGGAGTGGAAGAGACATGAAGGGGTTACCTGGAACCATGTTGTGAAATGGTTAACCTACATGTTGTGATGCTCAATACGTTCCTATATAAAGAAGTCATGGGAAGATTTCTCGCTGATTATAATCAACAGGTTACTCTGACCCCAGAACATGAGACAGGGTAATACACAGTTTGAACACAACAAATGCATGCATTAAAAAGTTAGATAAATAGAACAAACAATCCCCAAATGTATATGGAACCACAGAAGACCCTGAATAGCCCATACAATCCTTAGAAAGAAGGACAAAGCTGGACAGATCATGTGTCCTGACTTCAAACTATATTATAAAGCTATAGAAATCAAAACAGAATAGTATTGGCATAAAAAACAGATATATGGAACAGAACAGATAGTTCAATGGAACAGAACAGAAATGACAGAAATAAACCCAGGCATATATGGTTGATTAACTTATGATAAAGAAGCCCAGAATATCCAATGGGTAAAATGGGTAAAAGGCAGTCTCTTTAATAAATGATATTGGGACAGCTGGACAGTTTCATGCAAAAAAATGAAACTGAACAACACCATACACAAAAACTAAGTCAAAATCAACTAGAGAGTTGAATGAAAGACCTGAAACCATAAAACTAGAGGAAACTAGGCAATAAGCTCCTTGACATGGTCTACATGATGATTTTTTGACTTTGATACCAAAAGCAAAGGCAACAAAAGAAAAACAAACATGTGGAACTACATCAAACTAAAATGCTTCTGCCCAGTGAAGGAATTCAATCAATGAAATGAAAAAGCAGCCTGCCAAATGGGAAAAAATATTTGCAAATTATATATCTGATAAAGGGCTAATATCCAAAATATATAAAGAACTCATACAACTCAATAGCATAAAAACAATTCAATTTAAAAAATGGACAAAGCATCTGAAAAGACATTTTTCCAAAGAAGACATACAGATGACCAACAGACCCATGAAAAAGATGTTCAACATCACTAATCATAAGGAAACTTAAAATCAAAATCGTAGTGAAATATTATTACATCACATCTGTTAGATTGGTTATTACCAAAAAGACAAGAAATAGCAAATGTTTGCAAGGATGTGGAGAAAAGGGAACCCTTGTGCACTGTTGGTGGGAATGTAAATTGGTGCAGCCACTATGTAAACACTATGAATGTTCTTCAAAAAATTCAAAGTAGAAATACCATATGATCCAGCAATTCCATTTCTGGATATTTATCTGAAGGAAGCAAAAACACACTAACTTAAAAATATATATATACCCCTTTGCTCATTGCAGTATTATTTACAAGAACCAATACATGAAAAGCAACCTAAGTATCCATGAATCAATGAATGGATAAAGAAAATGTGATACACACACACACTGAAATATTGTTCATCATAAAAATGAAGCAAATCTTTCCATTTGTGACCATATAGGTGGACCTTGGGGTCATTATGCTAAGGAATACAAGTCAGACAGAGAAAGACAAATACTGTATAATCTCATTTATGTATGGGATCTAAAAACAATGAAACTGAACTCAGATAAGAGAACAGATTGCTGATTGCCAGGGGTGGAAGGTAGGGGGTTAACAAAATGGGCAGATTTGGTCAAAAGGTATAAATTTCCACTTATAAAATAAGTAAGTCCTGGGAATGTAATGTACAGGTGATTATTGTGTATTAGAAAGTTGCTAAAGAAAGTAGCTCTTAAAATTTCTCATAAGAAAAAAGAATTGTAACTATGTGCGGTTATGGAGTTAACTAGACTTACTATGGTGGATATTTTGCAATATATACAAAGAATTATGTTGTATACCTAAAATGAATATAATATTATAAATCAATTAAACCTAAAAAAAATTCTTAGAAAGTAAGGGAGTCTTTGATCTATGCTTATCCTATTTTAGATAATCTTCTCAAATATCAATGAGGAAGACTTTACCTTGTTTTGGCTTTAGAAGGGTTAACTAATTCGGGCTCTTTTTATGAAAGGTCTACAGGCTAGTAGAGTAACTGGCTCTCCTGTACCTGGAGACTAAATTCTACTCTTAGCTGGATCATGTCCTTTCTCCAAGCCAGATGAGTATTCAACTGGAACTCTTCCAGCCTAATTTTTCATGATCAGGATGCAAGAGTGTATCAAAGGATAGTCTGACTAGCAGAAATCAAGTTCCAGTTGTTTTAATTTTTTGAACTGAGTTACAGTTACGGCTCCAGTTTAAGATTCCCTTAATGCATAAATGATAAAAAAAAAAAACATTACCACCTAATTACTCCTAGGACCTGAACCTGTTTCTGGTTAAGTAAATGGTGTCTTTGATAACAGTGTATGTTACAAGCCAAAACTAAAATTATTAGCTCAGGGATTTTGGTGGAAGCTGCTACCAAAACAAGTATTTTAGAAGTACCAGGCTGTCACTTGAACATATCTCTGCCTTTTACTGACTCATTAATAGTAACTTTATTGTGGCAGTTTTCTTGTTTGCTTAAGAGAGAGAGAGAGAGGTTTATTATTACCTAACCCATGGAGAATATAAATACAGAAATAGGGTAGCTAACCGCTGGGATTGACACTTGATTAGGATCAGGACCGACTGCAGAAAGACCCAGCCCAGGCAGAAAGGATAATGTTTAAGTCCAGGCTGTTGAGAGGAATATACAGCTGGTGCAAAGCAGTAGTACGGGAAATCTGGGTAAGCCAGCTCTGCACTGACTGTCCCCAGAGCAACCCAGAAATAGCAGATCTACCCAGTAGCTGGATTTTTCATGTTTTATCTTTACACTAAAAGTAGTACAGATGTATTATTTGGGCCATAAAGAAGGTTTCAAACACAGCTGAACTGACATTTTAGCACACAGCCTATTGAAAAAAATCAATGTGTATGCTATACAGAAAATACAAAAGAACATATTCTTTTTGGCAGTAGAACAAAGGAGGCAGGAGGAAAGAGTTAAAGGCAAAAATTAGTAGATATACATCATTCTGAATATTTTCTATGAAATCTCTATTTTTACTTCCTATAACTTCATGTTTGGGTCACATTTGTAGTATTAGTCATCTGTACATATTGGGTTAACATTTATAGGTTTCTGTTACAATACACATCTTTGTTTCTGGCTACAGAGAGAGTGTCAGTAACAATTTGTAAGTCTGACTAAAGGCAGGGAAGATTTATAGTGTTCCCTGTGGAATGGTTTACTTATATACCGATACACAGTTCGTCTTGGTAGACTGAGGAGAACTTTGCAGTTATTATATATATAAACCTCTGAAGAGTTCTTTGACTATATTTTGAAAAACTCACATATTAACCAATTCTTTTGTGGAGATTATAATGAAAAACTAAGTACGTATAGCATCTACTCTAGCATTACTTGATGGTTAGAATTGTTTACATGGGGATCCAAATTAATCTAAATGATGTAATAAAACATGCTGTTAGTCCTATAAGCGTTTTCCTGTACAAGTGCTTCATAATTAGAAAGTTTTGGAAGTATTTTAAATGTTTATCATTTTCTTTCATTTCTTTATGGACAGGAATTGATCTGGTTTCAGATACTAATGGTACAGTGAAGGGAATAGATTTGACGGGATTAATTTCTATACACTCATTGCAGACATTTCTTCTAGCCATGGGGTTGATATTTCACATAGCAATGTAAACTGCTATAGCAAAGCAGAATTATGATCTTATTTGGACACATCTAACTTTGCCATTTTTCTATGGACATGGCCTTGGCCAGTAGTGATTTGATTTTAGATGGAGTCTGACAAAAGGCAGAATGTGAAGAACATGAAATGCAAGTAGACTCACAACGAATTAGAGGCACAACATTTCTTTCCCTGTCAGGTCTGTAGTTGTGACCTGCTTGAAGAAGCAGAAAACTAAAATGAAAGAAAGCTCTGAGAATTCAGAAGTCTCAGTGAGAAAATGCCACTGCTAAAAGATAAATGGCTGTTATGGATTTTACTCTTTATGTTTTGTGAAATGTTTTTGGAGTTAAATTTTGAGAGGAATAGTGTGAATGTTCTTACCTCTAGCCTTGTTAAAAAGTATTTTTGTTAAATAATTTTAATGCTAAAAATCCATTTGTGTTGTGAAGAACAAACTGCTAAGTGTAAAAGGATAGGGCAAGGAGAAGAGATACTGTTTTGTATATTTTTGGTTTTTGCTTTCACTGTTGTTGCCTACAAAAATTTCTGTCTTGGGGTCTACAAAATTATTCCATTATAACAAATTCTATTATAAATTTGCTTATATAAATTCCATTATATCCTGTTTTATATTTTTGAGGTCAAGAAGAACACTGTTATTTCAGAATTCATTTGATGAAGAAAGGTATTATATCCAAGAAAGTGGAAGGCCTACCTTTTTCCCCTCATCAGGTAGCTTCTGTTTGTGAATGTCATTCTTTATATTTGCACTGTTCCAGCTGCTGGATTCCTAAGAGTAAAATGTGACAATGGGGCAAAAGATAATCCCAATGAGAAAATGATTCAATTAATATTAAGATATTTGAAACATTAGTTTTTTAATATTCCTTGTAACTTTCTGATAATAAACACATATATTCTTGCTGAGGAAGCATAAAAGAGGGAGAATTTCAATCTTCTTGGCTGTGAATTGTTTTCTAATTTATTAAAAGGAAATAATGAAACTATTATTCTTCAGTGATATTATGCTGTGTTTTAGTATATAGTCACTTTACTTTAAATTATCCCTACCTTCAAACTCATCCTTCCTTCGCCTTGCTTCCCCATGCCCTAGTCAATCTTTAGCTGTAAGGTCAACTTTTCTTTCTCTGAAACTTTCTTTTCTAGATTCCCTAGAGTAAGCACATTTCATTTTAATATCAGCATATGTAATATGGCTATTTGTTTTTGCTTTAAATTTTTTTTATCTTAATTGTTTCAAATCCTGATTTTTCTCTTCAGTGCCAATGTACCTCCCTTGAGGGCAGAGTTCAAGTCCAGTGCAAGGTGGGAAATATCAATTTCAGGTGTTCCCCCAACAGCTACTCTAAGTTCTAAAAATATCTTTAAAGTCTTTAACCTCACAAGTAAGTAATACTCCTTTTGCTTAAGATAATCACTTTGATGGAAATACAGAAAATTCTGTTAATTCTTTACATCATTTGTAGTATGAATGTTAAAAATATTTAAAAATATATTTTGGTTAGGTAGAAGACATTGAAGACCCTGAATGCTATAAGACAATGGACAAAATGTGATAATGATAGGAATGAACAAAAACTTAGTGGCTATTTTCCAATTTATTTAGGATTTACCCATAGGCAGTTGCTAGTATTGACCCCAATATATACTTGTAGAATGGGGTAGAAAGCATTCAACTATCTGACCTATATTTATTTTTTAGAAAAAAAACTCCAATTGAAAAGAAAATATATAAATCTGTATTTTTGTGGTGGTACTATTTCCCATCTTTTTTTTTCAGTGTTAAAATATCTCCAATTAAGACAGAGGTTCTTATTTCAGGAAAAATTTTTTAAATTTAATGTAAAATTCTTAAGAAATACTTGAGTTTTTTCTTTCTACAGTTGATTCTCTTTAATTTGATTAAACATATATTTAAAGAGTGACGACAGCAAAGTAATGGAATTTATTAGAAATAAAACCTTCATAAAATATTTGAAAAAATGATATTTAGGGGTTGTACATGAAAAGTTCAACTGACTTTCTGGGGACACAGTTCAACTACTATTCTTAAAGACTGAGCAAGATGAAGATAACTAATTTAGTGTAAGAGGTAAATAACTTTATACTTGAGAGTTCCTTACATCTTGACTTGTCTTCACAAAACTTGACTTTCTTTATACCTGGAGTAGTGTTACCACCACCCAGACCATCTTTTTCTTAGTAACTGCTATGATTCTGAGAAATTGGAAAGGCACTAGTAATACAAAAGTTCATGATCAAACCCTAAATATGCTTAAGTATTATGGTTACAATAGAGTTCACTAATAATTTAGAGAAGTAACACACTGTAACTTTAATATTTGTCATCTTTCTATTGTTTGCTTTTAAGCATTAGTCGGATGATAAGACATCAATGCCAGATCCACCAACACGTAAAGATAGATCGATTGTTGCCATATTCTTAATTGTGCTCACACTTCCTTTTCTTATCGGAAGGAAAGAGCAGTAAGAAGTCACCTGCCTTGTGGTAGAACTCTTCTCCTTGAGCAAGGAACACATCACCAAGTAGCTATAGTGGAGTGGAAGTCTCAGGTAACTGGGAAAATGCCTTCTCTCCTTCCACATCTCCTTCCATGGACGTGTTTGGCACAGCTTGTTTGCTGTTTTTCTCTGCCACCTGAACACTGAGAGTCAATTGCATGGTGACAATATCTGATACACAAATTGATGACAATGTGCCTCTATTTTTAAGTTCTTGATGAATGAACAGGAAAGGAATTCATTGCACCTATTCACATAGGCACTTAGAATTTTAGATTTTTTTCAGACCTTTTCTCTTTTATAAACATTTCTATTTGCACACAAAAAAAATGTTTACTAGAAATAGGTGGATGCGCCATCCAAGAAATGAGTTCTATTAAAAATTGTTTGAAAAGAGCAATTTCTCTTTTTGTTTTCTAGCTGTATACAACTCTTGGGTAATCTGTTTAGAAACCTCTGTTTCTATTCCGTTAATAATTGTTTTGATTTCATTCAATCTACTATTTCTGCAAAGATCAAACATTAATGGGGATCAAATGCCTATTACATTAGAAAGACTTTTTCCTTCAAAGATGTTCATTGATGTATGTTGAGGCTGCAATCAATAGGTTAGGAGTGGCCAGAAGAACATCAATAATAAAGGATTTTTTTTTCCTCATGAATGATATTCATTTAGTGTGTGTTTTGTTTTTAGCATACTAGAAATTAATTTTACCAAGCTCAAAATTTTGTTATAATCACATTTTTAGGGATTATGCCTAACAGCAGTAACAATGGTATTTAGTCATACTTAGCTTTTATTACAGTCTATGGTTATTTCCTCTTAAACCACTTTTTTCACATGAAATGTAGAACAAAAATGTAATTCTTAAATTAATCTTTTCTCAAGGTCTCAGGACAAGTATGTTGAGAGAGTGAGTTGATACAAAAAATAGTATTTCTTTTCTTTGATATATCATATTAGGTTTATCAATTTGTGAATCATTTACAGAGTAACTGCCAATTTGATGGTTTCACAAGTCCATTTCCCTTTTAATAAATACCTATAATAAGTTTAGTTGTTTTTTTAATTCACCATAAGGTTACTTAGTGCCTGAAATTATTAGTCATGTGGACTTTCCAGATGCAACTAAGCACTTTATTAATTTGTATGCAATTAAAGATTCGAATACAGTGAAATTCTTTCAGGGGAGTGATTCTTTCCACACTACTTAGGAAACTATAGGAATGCTTTGATTTCCGAGTCCAGCACAATTCTTTATACTATTTAATTTTGAAGAACTATAAATGAGCTATGTGACTAATCAGATTCTTATATTTTCTCTTTTAATATGACAAGAACTGAATCAACATCTCTTTTTGTTCTAATAAGGATATTAAGAATAAAATTACATGATATTTCACAAAACTTCCCTTCTCCTGATTCATAAGTTTGATATTATATTTACCCCAGACTGTTTATATAGTTCCAGGTAAATATAAAGACACAGATGGGCTGCTGAGACCAATGCCTCAAACATATGTGGGTTTATGTGTAGGTTGGGTGTACAGATATACATTTGCAGGTTATTTTGGTTTGGGTAAAATAGTTATTTCTGTAGGAAAATTCACATGTACATGCACATGTACACATCTTCATAAACATGTTTGGGCATAGGTATGTGTTTATATGACAGACAGACAAATGTGGTGGAATAATTTGTCATCAGTATTTAAGTGTTTTGTTATTTTCCACTTTTACTGTCATGAGGTTCCTATGGTTTTGGAGAGTGGTCCTGTGAACTGAACAACATGATGGCCAACTCCTGGGCTACACATATTTTGTCTCAGATAGTCTGTTGTGAATAGTTTAGGCTGTGTTGCTTTGACACCTGATTTTCTGTTAAAACAATATGCTCAATTGAGTATGTTCTGAGGTGATAAAAGGAAATTTTCAAGTGTTCTGGCCAAATGCTAGGATACTTAAAAGTTACTTTTTCTTGCTATAAGAAAATTAAGTCCCAGAAAATACTGAAATATTTTCAGATTTCATGTTAATTTTCTTTCTTCTAATTTATTTCAGGCTTAAAAGTTTCCAGATATATGTCGGCTACTGAAATTTTGCACAGTAGGGGAAAGTCTTCAATGACTCGATTCTATTTTAGTCATTAAAGAAGTTTAATGATCTTTGATGTCCATAAAAGAACTATTCCTCTCCTTACTAAGTTACTTACATCTTTTCCTTAAGTCTCCTAAAGCCCTTTCCATTACTTTAAGAGGCAGAGGAATGTGTAATAACAAATTATTTCCCTTTCATTTCTCATGTAAACATGCAGACAGCTCTCTATACACAATGAATATATGCTATCCAAGTCCTCCAGTATTTCTTTAACACAAAATACTTCCCACAATACCTTATTTTCTCTCCTGACTGAGTCTCTATTTCCCATTCTTTCTCTAATGGTCCTGAAGGTAAGGCTCATCTAGTTGCTGCCCAGTCCATCTACCACATCTTTTAAAAGTCAGGTGGAGAAAGACAGAGACTGAATGGTATCACTTGTATGTAGAATCTAAAAAAAAGAAAAATCTCACAGAAAAAAAGAAAAGAGGTGCCAGGGGCTAGGGGGTTGGGAGAAATAGGGAGAGGTTGGTGAAAGTATTGTCAGTTCTAAGATGAGTAAGGTCTAAGGATTAAATGTAAACATGGTGGCTATAGTTGATAACAAATTTCAATAATACAATATTGTGTTAAGAGAGAAGAATTTAAGCCTTCTCACCACAAAAGAGAAAAGTAAATATGTGAGGTAATGGATGTGTTAATTAACTTGATGGGGGGAATCCTTCCACAATGTATACGAATAAGTCATTGCACTGTATACTTTAAATACCTTAAATTTTTTTAACTAAACCTTAAAGCTGGAAAAAAAAGCTGCTTATAGAGATATAAGGAGCTGGAGAGATGAAAGCAATTGAATCAATGTCAAGCATACATAGCAAATAGAAGGAATTACAAACACTGACATTTTGAAATTGGACTTTTTGATGAACATCATAGTTTATCCCGTAGAGGACCATTTTAACTTTTGAGCTATCACAAATACTTTTAAGACCAATCTCCAAAAATGCACACATTCTCATAGATATGTTATACTAAACATATCCTTGGAGGAGCTACATATATACAGAATAAAAAAATATAGCCTGGAATTTATGCTTATAAGTTATTTAGTCTTTTGATTTTGATACATTTACTTCAAAATAAATGTTTGTAACAATGACAAACTCAAATGCAGAGTATGGATTTGAGAACCTTTTCCCTAGTCTTTTTCCCACTTTGCATTACTAAAATATTCAGCCTTAATTTCTCTATTGATTAGTAGGATGTATGCTTCCCTTCTGTATTTTTGGTATTTATCATTCTATTTTAGTGGTTTTGCCAGGATTTTGTTATCCAGTTTGATCTTAAAGTGTAAATAAACGTGGCACCCATGTATGTGGTGTGAGTTCAGGTACTTTGGGCAAAGCTTCTTCCACCAAACTTTCTCTGCCAGGCCTGTTGCCATGGCTCACCATCATGAGTTAATATGTGGAAGGTGGTGATGATGACATGTCAATAAGAGATATTCAAGTTTCTGGAGGAGTTTTCCAATTGAAAGCAATTGTGTGTGTCCCTAATGAGTTTTGCTTCCTTTCCCCACAGCAACTATTCAAACATTCTCATCTTATCTATTTCATAAAGTCTCTAGACCTGATCAATATCATTTTGCAAAGAAAATTCAAGTCAAGTGAGAATTCCCTGAGCTTCCCCTCCCTCATACCATCTGTGCACCTGTGCTCATCCTCCTCACATTGAGGATTTTTCTTTCTCTTCTTTTTCCCTTCTTGATTAAATTTTTGTCCCACCACCCAAATAAAATTGTTCTTATCAGACTTGCTAGAAAAATCAACTTTACTAAATCCTATAGTCAATTTTCATTCATTATCCTACTTGACCTTCTAACAGCATTTGGTGCAGTTGGTCACGTCCAATTTCTTGAGCAATCTTCCTTTCTTCTCTTGCGGCATGCCTCACTACTCTGATTCTCCTCCTGCTGCTGGTGGCCATTCCTCAGTATCCTTCAGGGACTCTTTCTCCTCTCCCACAGCTGGATGTGGGCTCACTTTCCTTCTTCATCGCATCTTACTCACTGTGTGGTATTTTTTTTACATATATTCAGGTAACCTGAATTTCTATCTTCACCTTATTCTCTTCCTTGTATATTGAACTCATATATTAATGTCTGCCTTATAGGCATCTCTACTTTGACACTTAATAGGAATCTCTAACGTAGCATATCTAATAGCAAATACCTGCAGCATGGTCCTATTCTAGGCCTCCTCCAGTCTGACCTTTAAGGAAATGGCACCAATACTAACCTAGCTGCTCAGTCTAAACATTTAGGACTTATATTGATTTTTTCTTCTTTTTCTCATGTACTAGGTCCAACCTATCAAAAAAAAAACCTCAAGCTCATATTTCAAGTTGTAATGGGATATCACTTCTATAATTATAATACAAAGACTGTAATGTGTATCTCTCAAAGAGACTCTCCTTCTTGGCTCTGAGGAAGGAAGCAGCCATTTGGTGAAAGCCCATATGGAAAGGTACTGAGGATAGACTCCTGTCAACAGCTAGCAAGAAACTGAAGGCCTCAGTCCAAAATCGCACAAGGCATTAAGTGTAGGTAATAACTACCCAGGCTTGAAAGCAGATCCTTACCTAGTCAAATCTCTAGTGAGAGCACCGCCTGGGGTAAAACATTGACAGCAGCTTTATGAGACTCTGAGGCAGAGTACCCAGCTAACTATGCCCTGGCTCTTGCCCCACACAAATTGTGAAATAATATTGTTTTAATCTACCAAGTTTGTATTAATAATTTATGCAGCAATAATTAATACACCTCATCTCCTCTCAGAGTCACTTTCCTTTTCATGGTTGATTCTCCATACATTTTCCATATAACAGGCCAGTGATTTCTTTTTTTTTTTTGCCAAGTTGTTACCAAATTATCTTAATGGTTTATGTTGTTCACTTACTAAAAGTATTTGAGTTCCTTTTTTGTACTAACCTGTACATTAAGAGCAAAGATACATTATGAATGGATACATCCCTCAAAATACTTGTCTATACTTGTGTCTCCATGTCTTTACCCCTTACTTAGTTTTCAATGGAATAAAATTCATCATTCCACTCAAATGTCTCTTGCCACATTTGAACTCCTAAAATCTATTGGAACCAGTCTTTTATTTAAATCATCTGTTTTTTTTCTGTCTTTCCCTCTGGACCACGATCCCACATGCCCTTCAAGATTATGTTTTCTGCTAATCATCTCCTTGGATTATTCTAGTTCATTACTACAATACTTATGTTTTCTTTCCTTTCACTTCTCTGGCCTTTTGTTCTTACCCCTAATTGCCAGGGGGTAATTCCACCTACATCTGTCTCCCTCCTGCTATATACCCTTTGTGAATAATTCCACTGTTACATTTTAGCTAATAAATTTGATTGTACAAATCCAGGACAGCCCTATTTCATGATTTCCAGACATATTTACAGATGTTGCTCTCTGAATATTCTACAAATACCTTTATTATAACCAGTGCTGTACTTTGTTTCTTCTCTCTTACTGCTTACCTCCCTTGGTGCCTACCTGTACACTTCTCCTGATCTCCACATATGATTCCACCAACTATCCAAGCATGCAATCCTAATGCTCTGGTGTCACCCTCAGCTCCATCTCTCAAAACGACCTAGCTCCCGTCCACTCTGTCCCACACAAATATTCAGTGGATCAAAAGACTCTGTCAACTCCTGTAGTAAGCACATAGGGGATTTGTTTCTTTCTATTCCTATTTCTATTGTTGGGCTTTGTTATTATAGTGTCTCCAAATGCCTTACTACGTTATACAAGATAATTTGTGATGATAGTCACTCTTGGCTATTCCTCTTTTCACTCCTCCATTCACCTGTCCCAGGTAACCCAGCATTCTCTTCACCATGGCATTTGCTTACATTCTTTCTTCTTGAAAGACATCCCACTTTGTCTCTTGAGTTGTTCCTACGTTTACTCAAAGGGAGAGTAAAAGCTTTCCCCAGTTACTTCCTTCCATCCATCTGTTCCTTCCACATTAAGTTCTTTTTATGTGTGTTCACTGTATGTTGTTTACATATTTATTATAGTATTCACCACATATTTTAGCTATTTGCTTAGGTTTTATCTCTCTAGACTGAGATCTAAGATCTACAAGGGACTAAGGATAACAGGTTTAAATTTCTGAATCCTCCATTAAGGTACTGTTTCTGGCACATGGAAGGAACAAAATAAATATTTTCCAGTTTTAAAGTTAAGGGGTAACACATTACAATCTTTGTTAGCTATTAACGTTATTAACAGCTTAGCCCCAAATAGCTATTTCAGTAACTAGTCAGCTATTTAGCAAGGATGAAGACACAGAACAGGACAGTTTGAATGAAGAAGAAAAGGTACTGAATGTGGAATTGTAGACCAGAATGGAAGAAAAGCACAGCAGTGAAGGGTTCTGGTAGTCAGAGCTCAGTAGACAGAAATAAGGGAGAGAGAAGATACAGAAGAACAGGAAGAGAATCACACAGAGAAGGATCGAGTGGAGCTAATGAAGCACTCAGTGTGCCTTTCCTACTTCACAATCTCTCAGACCCAACTGAGTGGCCATCTTCACTTGGATGATAAAAGTCACAGTCAGTCCCAGTGATTTACTATTCACTTACTTTTCTAGTTCATCACCAACCACTGTGGTATGACTTATCAAAAGTAAAATGTAGATAAAGGCAAAGATATCACTTTTAAAACTGTATGACTTTAAGAATGGAAAGACTGATACATCAATTGATGGATCTTTGGCTATAGTCCAGTCCTCAAACTGTGACAGATGGCATGCTGAAACTCTCTGTTAGCCACGTGTCTGGGGTCATTGTAAGAGCAGAGAGGTCAAAGCTCAGCATTTGATGAAGTACTGTGCAGAAGCGCTGGGCTCTGCTCATTGTTCCATGAGCACTGCATGCCTCGTGGATTAGTATAGTGCCTACATTAGCTATCTGTGATGCATTCTTTTATTTACCCATAAGATGTCAGAGTTAGAGGGGCCCTTAGAGATTTATTTTTTCATATAATTTGCTTAAAGATGAAAAAACATATACAGAAAGTTAGATTTCTTATCCAATATTAATAGCAAGTTAGGGTCAAGATGACGAGCAGAACACTTAAAGTACAGTGCTCAATGTCATGGTATATCCTCGTTGTTTTCACTTTCATTTGAATTTGCAGCATTTTACAGCTTAGTTTTCTGTCTCACCCACCATCAGATCATTCATCTCACATTGCTCATAGTAACTATTCTCTAATCCTTTGAGATTTTTTGGCTGCATCCTGAAAGCAGTACTTTGATAATAACAGCAATGCCAACTTTTCATTTTGAAAAGGCAATGGCAAACTTCCCCTGAAATTCCAGTCTCTCACTTTTGGAAAAAATTTTATTTTGCGAGAAAATTTCTAACGTCAAAACTGTCTAACAATAATACAACTGACTGCTTCACAGATTAAAGAGATCCTAATTACTAGAAGTGTTCAGAAGCTGGCCACCTGCAGAGAATGTCATAAATTCCCATATTGGCCAGGAAACTTAGCTTGATGTGTGTTCTGTCAATTGTATGGAGGAAAGCGATCCTCATACAATTCCCAAGTGAATTACTAGTTTAAGGTTGTTAACTCAAACATGAATGAGAAGCAGTGGCCAAGTGGTTCCTTCTCAGATGCTCCAAGGAATGACAATTTTTTAAATCTCCAAAGAATAGTCCTAACTGTAAATTGGCTATCATTTTGTTATGTTCCTCTTATTCGAAAGATTAGGATAACTTACATATTTGATGTAGGATTTTTGTTTGGAAAGTACTAACTTGAAATATCTTAGGTAGAAAGGGGAGCTATATTATAATGAAAAAGAGGTCATAAAAGCCAATGACAGGAAATCAGCTGGACCTTAGTACATTAATGGAACCAAAAAGTTGAAAATTGCTGTTTGTTTTATCTGTAGTTCCTCCTGTGTGCTGTTTTACTCTATTTCTATACACAGACTTGCTCTACTTGTCTAGTCCACATAGGGAGCAAAGAGAAGCTGCTACACCATTTCCAGTGCTTTATTTGCCTTCCTTTCTACAATGCCCCAAACACTTCCCTGGGGAGAAAACTCTAACTGAGCCTCTTGAGTCTAGTCCAATAAGCTATGGCCACAGGGTTAGTTCAACAATGTTTGCAGACTTAGAGAGCTATAACTGAGGTTAGAGAATGGCCTGTTAGTAGTTTATCAGAGTCCTGGAAGACACTCCACATAGGTATCAACTCTACTAAAACATTCATATCCATGCCCCAGTGTAGACATTAAGCCAGAATCTCTAGTATATAGTCCCAGATTTGGAATTTTGAAGAACTTTTACATGTGATTATGATGGACACCTCTACCCTTTACTGAAAAAAATCATTAATTAAATATATTTGTAAGTTAGTAAAATAGGGTACTAATTCTGCTTCTTATCTCAAGCACCCTGGATGTCACATGTGAAATAGATCACATCTGTCAGGCACACACTGACAATAACACCTTTGATTCTGAGATGATTATTTAATTTATACAAATCTGACACTTGTGCCTGTTCTTGGATCAGTAGTGAGATAGAATGAGGAGGAAAGGATACAGTGCTGCAATACTACCCATAAAAGAATATGTTAGGAGTTAATTTTAAAAATGCTCTTCTTTTTGCCACTGAAATGCAGAGATCTACAATTTGGATTTCCTTGAGACTGTGTTCATTTTCTTTGTCAGTATATGGTGTGTGTGTGTGTGTGTGTGTGTGTGCCCACATGCACATGTGTAAATGAAAATGGTCTGATCCATGAGGAATTTTAAAATAGCAGTGGCCAGTTTTGTCTTAGAAGTGTTGTTTTAAATTGTCATGGAATTACAGATTTCCAGCCATTCAAAGAGGACCAACTCCACTATGTGTATGTCTTACCATTTTCCTTTATACCCACATTCTTTTAATATGACATCATCTGAATAAAATCAAAGCATTAAAACAAACTATACAGGCCAAACTATATTAGTTTTGTCTATTTGTTTATGGCAGAGTATTCTGTCTTATAAATAGAAAAAATTTTCATTTTGTAACAAAGTCCATTGTAACACTGTTTTCCCTAGAAGCTATTTAAAAATCTTTCCACTTTAAAAGCATATTTTAACAATTATTTTTTAAATACCCTCAGAATATTCTTTGAAGGTAAAAAAAGACATTAGGCTTTCCAGAGTCAGTATAGATCTATGCAAAGTCACTACTAATTTGCTCAGAGCGGCAAACATTTAAAGCAGCTATAGATGAATATAAACCAAGACCTTTATGTAAAATATTTAACAAAAGGAAAGGAGAAGAACAGTTATTTTGCAGTCTACCCTGAAATATAACAGAAGAATTAAATATTATTTTTGTTTTTTTATTCTTAGCATATAATGTTTCTTTGTATTTGAATTTTTTTTTAAATCATACCATTTGACTTTTTCTTTAAATAAAAGGAATGGCATATCAGTTTATCATAATGATTCAGAGATGACCTTGTTACTTTCTGGTGCCATGGTACTGTTAGCAATGGTAGGAATTCATGCTATTATTTACTATAAAATGAGAAATAGAAACATGCAAGCAGTGTAGAAAATTCTCTCAAATTTCAAATCATATCTTTGTCCTGAAACTTACTTGCAGAAACAAGAATGAATGTTTCTTAGGAATCATTAAAGTTACTGTGGTCTTGGGTTAAATTCTATGAATGATTCCTCAAATTCAGGATAGTGGTAATTTTGAGGGCATGTATCAGAAGAACTAAGTTAAAGGCACCAGTCAGCAGTATCCTGGGGCCTCAGTTACTTGAGTGAGACTATTTTTAAAGTTGGGTTGCTGGGTTCAAGCATACTTTTCCTTGTATGTCTGAAATATTTCATAGTTTAAGAAAAACATTTTAAATTGACCTTCTACTCTGTCAAATATAAGATGTCTTTAGACTTGGAGTTGAGGTTATTAAAAATGACTGAACAGAAGCAGCTTTAACAGTTATAACTGAAGAGTCTAAAAACCTTGTTTTTTCTTTCTCCCTTAATAAACAACCTGAAAAAATTACATAACCTCTCTGCTTATATTTTTAAAGGAAACCTTAATGATCCTTTTTATAAGGACAGTAATTTACATTATAAATAAGATAGTGAAACTTAATCCTTGCTTTTTCTCAGTTTATGTTTATTTCTTAGCAAAAAGAGAATGAACTACACTAAATGAAAATGATAATAGCTGCCATTTATTAAGGTCTTATTATGAACCAGG